>ML681992.1:47226357-47565295 GCA_007922195.1 Podocnemis expansa
TATGTTTCTCTCTCTCTCTCTCTCTCTCTCTCTCTCTCTCTCTCTCTCACGCACACACAGAAACGCATGTGCGCACAAATATAAAGAGCAGCTCAGAGTAATCTCCAGCCAAAAATGACAAATTGTTCAAAATAAGAGAAATCCTGCTGTGTGTCTCCATAGCCACTTTATGCTTATGTAAATTTATTTTCCAGTCATGGTCTATAAATTATTGAGATTGGGAGAAATTTTTAACCCCCAGAATGTAGTTTACTTTTGGAACATAAAGGGAAGCCAAAACTATTGCTTGAGTCCCTGGACAGAAATAATAAGGCAATTGTTATTCAGAAACATCCTTGTCATTTATCACTCCCCCCCCCACCAAAATGTTTACATAGCTTGTGGAGATTCATTTTTTCAGGAAATTAAATCTTTAACACCTTCATCTCATCAGTGCAATTGCCACTTATTCCATCCCTCTGATTCCAGAGAAAAGGAGTGCTCAGAAAAACAAAGTGAATGTAGTTAGCCTGGAAAAGCTACAGTATGTATGGCTACTATATAGGTCCCTAACAAATTCATGGTTTATTTAGGAAATGTCATGGCCATAGTGTTTTTAATATCATAAGTTGCACGGTTTCAGGTATCTAAATCTGAAATTTCACAGTGTTGTAACCATGGGGGTGCTAACTCAACAGAAAGATGTAGGACAGTTGCATGGCTAGCATAGGAGGGTAACAATATTATCACCCTTATTTCTGTGCTGCTCCTGATGTTGATGCTGCTTGCAGAGCTGGTCAGCCAGAAAGCAGCAGCTACAGGCCAAGCACTTCGCTCTGAAGGCAGTTCCACCATCAAGAGCAAACCACTAACTCCATAAAAGCCCTGCAACCCTCTTTTGTGTGGAGACCTCTGGTTTGAGAAACACTTGTCCACCCCGTGAGATCCACAAGCAAACATATATAAAAGACCAGATTTCACTGGGGGGAGATCACATTTCAAGGTCGATAATGTGCTTTCTCACGTCTATGAATTTGGTAGGCTCCTAACTGTAACTGATGATACTCCATTATTACCCTGTCTGTGATAAGTAAAATCCACTACGTTAAAACAAGCAAGTAGTCCTGCATCACTTAAAGATTAACAAATTTATTTATCACATGAGCTTTCATGGGAGAAAATCCCACTTCGTTAGACACTTTGAAGATGGGGCAACTTACAGAGTGTGTTTCAATGTCTACCTACCCAGACCTCCTCTGGAACCAGTAGCGTATTAGTGTTCCATTGTTTTCTTCAGTCTCTCCGCTGTACAGGGTCCCAAGGAGGGGACCAGTTAGCCAAACCGTGCAGTTCCTACCGAGGCCTACTATTGGCAGCATAAGACAGACTGCATCCAGGTGTAAGAGGACTGGGGCCCTGGGCTCAATCCTGATAGGTGCTGAGCATTCAAGGGCATTCCAAAGAAGCTGAAGCACATAAGCAATCCCACTGCAGCTTTGTTGGACTGGGCCACAGGACAAAACCCCATATGAGCACCCATAGAGCAAAAGAGTTGAAAGGAACCAATGAGGTTCATTGCATCCCTCCTGGAACATGATGCACCAGAGAATTCTTCCTAATTGCCTGCTCCAGCGACATTTGTCATGGGACAGCAAAATTTCCTCTGTTGCTGCAGATACAACTGTAGTTGTGTGCAGTACTTGTTTCCAGGTCCTCGTAGTTTGTGCTGCCGTCCATTCAAGAGGTTCTTGGCTATCCCATTTTGTCTCCCTCAGTCCATGCAATTCCTTTGCAGGGCTCTTCAGAAAAGCCTGCTAAAGGCAATTAAGCATATAAATCCCCCTCCAAGTCTTCCAAAATGAAACAGTCTCCTGAATATGTATGAGACACAAGTGAAAGAGCAGCCCTTTAGCATAGCTGGGCTGCTAAAAATATCCTGACGTTGAAAGGCCATAGCCATTGTAAAAAGGGCAACAATGCAATTAATTAAAAGTACAACAATGTTACAACAATCAACACAATTACATGGAAGAGAAATCCGAAAGGCCAATGCACAGAGATCAAACTAATTGAAGGCATAAAGGATAACAAAAAGACATTCTTCAAATACATCAGAAACAAGACAAAACCCAAGGACAGTGTAGGACCATTACTCAACAAAGACAGTAAAACAATAAATGAAAATGTAGAAGAGGCAGAAGAACTAAGTGATTTCCTTGTTTTGATCTTCACTGAGAAGGCTGGTGGAGATTGGATGACTGATGTAGAGAAGGGCAAGTGGGGAAGTAGTAAATGTGGTATATCTAGAGTTTAGTAAGGCATTTCATACAGTCTCACATCACATTCTTATTAATAAACTGTGGAAATACAAACTAGATGGCGCTACTATAAGATGGATGACAAACTGGTCCCAGAGGGTAGTTATCAACGGTTCCCATTCGGGCTGTAAGGAAATAATGAGTGGGGTGCTGCAGGGATTCGTCATGGGTATGGTTTTATTCAACATTTTTATTAATGACTTTAGATAATGGCATAGAGAGCAAACTTATAAAGTTTGTAGATACCCAGCTGAGAAGGGTTGTGAGAGCTTTGATGGATAAGATCACAATTCAAAATGATTTGGACAAACTGGTGAAATGTTTGGAGATAAACAGAATGAAATTCAATAAAGATAAATGCCAAATATCCCACTTAGCATTGAACAACCCATTGCACACAGACAAAATGAGCAATGACTGCCTAGAAAGACATACTGCAGAAAGGGATCTTGGTGTAATAGTAGATCACAAGCTAAACATGAGTCAGCAATGTAATACTGTTGCAAAAAAAGCAAACTCTATTCTAGGGTGTATTAACAGGAGTATTGTAAGACACAAGGAGTGATTCTTCCAATCTACTCTGCACTGATTTGGCCACAATTTGAGTACTGTCCAGTTTTGGGCATCTCATTTCAAAAAGGATGTGGAGAAATTAAAGAAAGTCCAGAGAAGGGCAATAAAAATGATTAGAGGTCTGAAACATTTGACGGATGAGGGAAGATTGAAAGAGCTGGGTTTGTTTAGTCTAGAAAAAAGGAGACAGAGGGGATATGATAACAGTTTCCAAATACCTAAAAGGTTGTTATGAAAAAGAAGGAGAAAAATTATTCTTCTTAATCACAGATAATAGGATAAGAAGCAACCAGCTTAAATTACAGCAAGGGAGGTTCAGCCTAGACATAAGGAAAATATTCCTAAGTGTCAGCATGACAAAACACTGGAATAAGTTGCCTCAGCAGGTTGTGGAATTTTCTGCATTGGAGGTTTTTAAGAGCAGATTAGACAAACACCTCTCAGGGATGGTCAAATAGGGGTACCTGGTCCTGCCATGAGTACTAGCTGAACTCAGTGACCTCTCACGATCCCTTCCGGTTTTTGTGATTCTATGATTCTAAGCATATTCACCAGATAAATATATTCACTGCAGCCAGGATATGGAGGGGCAGGTGTGTTTGTCAGCATTTTCAGAGAAGCAAATCTTATGAGCAATGAACAGCTTTGTGGAATGATACTGAGGTAAACAGCCTTTCATCTCTCAATTGCTGGTGTGAAGCTACCCCAGATCAGCAGTGACAAAAACCAGCACCACTGCAAAGGAATACTATTTAATAGTGTAAGAAAAGCCCTTAAGACTGAGTGGATGCAAAGAATGAATTTCTCTCCACACAAGGTAGAGGAGATTGAGCTGCTACTGCTAGAGTGGGATCTGCTCCAAGGACAAACAAAGGTCTTCAGTCTTTAGGGGTCTCAATCCAGCACTGTTCACAAGCACCAAAATTCATACCAAATTTAAATGTAAGCCAAAAAGATAAAAATGGAGAAATCTCACCCTGGAGAGGCACTCAAAGCTGCTCACCCAATGTGAAGTGAATCATAGAATCATAGGGTTGGAAGGGACCTCATAGGTCATCTAGTCCAACAGCCTGCCAGAGGCAGGACCACTCCCACTAAACCATCCCAGTCATGGTTTTGTCCAGCCGGGCCTTAAACACGTCCAAAGATGGAGATTTCACCACCTCCCTTGGCAGCTCATTCCAAGGCTTCGCCACTCACCTAGTAAAAAAGGTTTTTTTCTAATATCCAGCCTCGACCTCCCTAACCACAACTTGAGACCATTGCTCCTCATTCTGTCCTCTGTTATTACTGAGAACAGTCGAGCTCCATCTTCCTTAGAGCATCCCTTCAAATAGTTGAAGGTTGCTATCAAATCCCCCCTCAATCTTCTCTTCTGCAGACTAAATAAGCCTAATGCTTTCAGTCTTTCCTCACAGGGCTTGTGCTCCAGCCCTTTAATCATTTTGGTTGCTCTCCTCTGAACTCTCTCTAGCATGTCCCTGTCCTTTTTGTAGTGGGGAGCCCAAAACTGAACACAGTATTCCAGATGTGGCCTCACCAGTGCAGAATAGAGGGGAATGATCACATCCCTTGATCTGCTGGTAACACTTCTTTTGATGCAGCCCAGTATGCCATTGGCCTTTTTGGCAGCAAGAGCACACTGCTGACTCATATCTAGCTTCCCATCCACCATGACCCCCAGGTCCTTTTCTACACTGCTGCTACTTAGCTGAATGTTTCCCAGCCTGTAGCGGTGCATGGGGTTTTTTCGTCCCACGTGCAGGATTTTACACTTGTCCTTATTGAACTTCATAAGATTTCTATTGGCCCACTGTTCCAATTTATCTAGGTCTCCCTGAATCCTGTCCTTGCCCTCCAACGTGTCTACTGTTCCCCCCAGCTTGGTGTCATCACCGGTCTTTTTTTTTGGCTGATATAATTTGCCACCCATGATTTTTTGCACTGATTTGCTGGAAAACATAATTTGCTATCACCTCTTCTGGTGTTTCAAGGAAGCTACTGCTGGTCATCCCTGTGTTCTCATGGCCAGTGTGCCATACTGCTTCCTGTCCCATATATATCCAAACAGACACAGGAGCTACTCGAGCTATAATAAAAATGAAACATTTATTTATCTGAGGCTTTTCTTTCATTCTGGCACAATAGAAAAAGAAAATGTGGATGTTGTGGGTCAGGACTAAGAGGCTTCAGGACCCCAGACTGCCCACTCTGGGTCCTGAGGCTCCTCTCCTCCGACCATGGCAACCAGCCTGGTAGAGGCAGCCAGATGGTGGTACTGTGAGGGGGAGATCCAGGACCCATGGCCCTGTGGTGCAAGGTGGTGGTGGGAGGGGCATGAAGTAGCGGTGCTGTGGGTGGGCCAAGGCCCAGCCACCTCACAGGGGGCCCCTTGGGCCAGAAGCTGCAGTGCTCCAGCCCCACTCCCGGATGGCTATACAGAAAGACCTATGGTGGCTCAACCAGGGCCAGATTTTGGCAGTACCCATGGAGCTCCCCTTTAGGCTGGAGCCCAGGGCTGCAGCCCTTAAAGACCCTGCCCTAACTCAGCCCTGGGATGTTATATATTTTTTCTATCTATCTATCAAAAAAAACCCTAGATTCTACAGCAAAGAAAAGCAAGCAAGAAGTCCTGTGACACTTAAAGATTAACAAATTTATTTATCGCATGAGCTTTCATGGGAGAAAATCCCACTCTGTCAGACCCTTTGAAGATGGAGGAATTTACAGAATTGAAGGAAAATAAAAGCAGGGAAGTGTAAATCATGGGATCAGATCATACTGTAACAGCAAATCAAAGCAATTGTTAAGATTCAAACACTGGGAAACAGCACACAGAGGAGGGTATGGGCAAATCACCTGCTGTAACGACAAAAGAATCCATAGTCATGATTTAATATCCCACAAAAGTTCATGCAGTAAATAAATCTGTTACTCTGCAAGTGCCACTGGACTCCTTACTTGTTTTGCTGAACTATACTAACATGGCTGCCCCTTGGGAATACAGCAAAGAAGTTTCTCAAAATGTGGATTCCATCATATAAATAAAATAATAATAGAAATGTTTCATTTTTCCATTCCACAGACAGACATAAGTTGTAAAATCATGAGGCTCCATCTACAATTTGACGCTAAAGCTTTTTAATCACAAACAAGCTGTAATCAAACTTTTTTTTTTTTAATTAACCAATTGCTCACTTGGCATGAGCAGATTCATAACCTCTTGCTGGAAGTTGCTGAAATGTCCAGATTATTTATTGATTATTTTTTATTTGCTTTGGAAAGTTGATGGATACTAGAAATAAATGAATATTCTGGTTCAGAGATGGAAGAGCACAGGAGAGTCACAGCATTAGTCATTACAATATTTTAAGGTGCCAGTATTGGGAGAAAAGTGAAATTTAGAAAAACAGTCTTTTCTTCTCAGGTAAGCAATTCTAACTGTGACCAATTAATCTGCCTACAGAGTGGCACAGATTATCAGTTAATTGAAACGTGCCTATCCTACTATTGCCACAAGGGAGAAGAATTTTTTCTTTCAAGGGAAAGAGCACGGTCAAAAGCTGTTAGTGTAACAATCTGAAACCAGAATCCCTTAGTCTCTTTAACTGAAATAAAAAACAAAAACTAACAAACAAACAATCTAAAGAGCAATTCAGTCCTATTCCAACTGCTATGCTTTGACCCTGCGAAACATCAATAGTGCACACAATATACCAGTTCTAGGGATAAAAGGCCAGGGTCTCATCTGAATCAGACTGAGGTAGCTCCAGAAATCAACAGTCAAACCCGGTCTACACCAGAATGAGACAGATCAGAATATCAGACATCTCACAGGAAAATTCTACATTTGTAACTTTAAATGATATCTGAAGTTCATTAAAAATACTTGCAAAATATTAAGGGGCAAATTTTCAAAAGCAGAACCCTTTGCTTTAAAATGCTAAATATTCACTCCTAAGCAAAAGCTGGTAACCAGACCTGCAATTATCTATTTTGTGCATGCAGGTACTTAATTTCTCTCTTTGATTCCTTGTTTGAACCCTAGTTTTCACATTTATATATGCAACTTGCATGTAACTTTCTCTTAATATGTGTCCTTAATTTAAAAAAGAACAAGAAAATCAAAATATTTTGCAAGCATTCTATTAATTCTTCAGTAATGGTGGGTTACTTGCCTGTAACTGCTGTTCTTCGACAGGCGCTGCTCACTTCCATTCCACCTTGGGTCTGTGTGTGCCAGCATGCTCAGTCACCGGAAAAACTTTTCCCCCACCCCACCCTGCCAGACCAGCGAGGAGCCCCCTGGAGTGGCGCACATAGCGCCCCGGTTAACTACCCCCACTGGTCTGGCAGGCGTCAGTCCCTTCTTTCCATAACGCAGAGAGCGGGGACGGCGGGCAGGTGGGGAATGGAAGTGAGCAGCGCCTCTCGAAGAACAGCAGTTACAGGCAAGTAACCCACCATTCTTCTTCGAGCAGCTGCTCACATACATTCCACTTTGGGTCAACTACAGGCCTTGCCCTGTATGGTGGGCGGAGTTAACCAGGAGGGAGACCAGCCCAGAGGACAGCCTTGCCAAAGGCTGCGTCATCCCTAGCCTCCTGCACTATCGTATAATGGTCGGTGAAGGTATGGACCGACGCCCAAGTAGCTGTGCAACAAATGTCCCAGACCGGGACTCCTGCCAGAAAGGCCGCCGACGAGGCTAGGGCTCTTTTCAAGTGGACTCTCACTACCTCTGGTAGTGGTACATGAGCCATTTGGTAGCACGTTTTTATACAAGACACAATCCAAGATGATATTGTTTGGGAAGAGACCAGATTCCCTTTTACTCTGTCCGCCACTGCCACAAAAAGTTGTGTGGACTTCCTAAAGGGCTGTGTCCTATGAATGTAGAAAGCTAATGCTCTCCTGACATCCAGCGTATGTAACCTCCTCTGCTCACTCAATGCATGCGGCTTAGGGCAAAACACAGGGAGGAATATATCCTGGTTAAGGTTGAAATCTGAAACTACCTTGGGTAGGAACGCTGGGTGAGGCCTGAGCTGCACTTTATCCTTAAAAAGGACCGTGTAGGGGGGTTCCGAGGAGAGGGCCTTTAGCTCAGAGACCCTCCTTGCAGAGGTTATAGCCACCAAGAATGCACCTCGTGTGAGAGTACTAACAACGGACAGGTAGCCAATGGTTCAAATGATGGCCCCGTCAGACTCTGGAGAACCAAGTTGAGGTCCCATTGGAGCAAGGGTGGTCTTGATGGGGGAAAAACCCGCTCCAAACCCCTTAGAAATCTCCCCACTACTGGGTGGGAGAAGACGGACCGCCCTGCCACCGGACCATGGGCTGCTGAGATCGCTGCCAAGTGAACCTTTAGGGAGGCGTGCCTAAGACCACAGTGTTTCAACTCTAACAAGTAGTCCAAAATGTCCGAAATGGGAGCAGCTCATGGGTCGTGCTACCTGGCCTGAGCCCAACTGTGAAAATACGCCCATTTGGCCCTATATGTCGCCCGGGTCGAGGCCTCCTGCTGTTGATCAGAATGTGCCTTTCCTGGGCAGAACACGCAAGTTCTTCCTCTGTCAGCCAGAGAGCCTCCATGGTGTCAGGTGAAGTGATCTCAGGCTGGGGTGAAGAAGTCTGCCTCGGTCCTGCGTCAGCAGGTCAGGCCACAAAGGCAATTTCCGGGGGGGGGGGGGATGGATAGATCCCTCAGCAAGTGGTATCATTGCTGCCGCAGACAGGTGGGAGCGATTAGAATCACCTGGGCCCTGTTCCTTTTTATTTTTAGCAGTACTCTGTGTAGAAGTGGGAACGGAGGGAAGGCATACATGAGTGGTCCCCCCCCGGAGCAGAAAAGCATCTGGAAGGGAGCCTGCCTCCCCCCCTCCCTGGTGGAAACTGATTCTCCCAGGTGGCAAACAGGCCGATCAGGGGATACCCCCAACTGCGGAAAAGTGGGCCCAGCATCGCCAGGTGTAAAGACCACTCGTATTGGGGGCTGAAGTGTCTGCTGAGGTGATCTACACTGTTGTTCCTCACCCCCGGGAGGTGAGAAGCGACAATGTGAAATTTGCAGTTTATCGCTAGGTCTCATAGCCGTGTTGCCTCGCAGCAGAGAGCCCCCAATCGAGGCGCCCCCGGCGGTTCACATAATGCATGGCCGCCGAATTGTCCGTCATGACCTGACCTAGGTAACCCCGTAACTGTGCCCGAAATACTCTGCAAGCAAGTCTGATAGCCCTCAGTTCCTTTACATTGATGTGGAGAGACTTCTCCAATGCTGACCACCTGCCCTGGGTACTGATGCCTACACTGAGGTGTGCCCCACAGCCAAGGTCCGAGGCATCCGTGATCAACGTTACAGAAGAGACCTCCGTACCGAATGGTACTCCCTCTAAGACTAGCTGTAGGCTCTGCCACCAGCCTAACTGTAATAGGACTCTGCGTTTGACTGTCACTATTCTGTCCATGGTATGCCTGCTTGGGTGGAACACAGCCCAACCACTCCTGAAATGGTCTGAACCTGAGGCAAGCCAGTGGAACCACACTGGTGGATGCTGCCATGTGACCCATGAATCAAAGACAATGTCTGACCGTAGTGGTTGGATTTTGTCTCAAATCTGAGGTTATGTTTGATATGGCCTAGAATCTGGCCCTTGGGAGGAACGCTCTGGCTTGGGAGGAGTCCAAAACTGCCCCTATGAATTCTATCCGCTGGACCAGACACACCTGAGACTTCTGCTCATTGATAATAAGCCCTAGCTGGCTGCACAACCTCCGAACGAATTGGACGCCAGTCTGAACCTGTTCCCTGGATCGACCCTGAATTAGCCAGTCATCTAGGTAAGGGAAGATGTGGATGTCTCTACGCCGTAGGTAAGCCGCGACAACTGCCACACATTTTGTAAACACTCTCGGAGCCAGAGTGAGGCCGAATGGAAGGGCTGTGAACTGTAAATTCCTGTTCCCCCTCATGAACTGCAGGAATCGCCTGTGCTGTGGCTTGATCGCTATGTGGAAGTATGCATCCTACAGCTCGAGGGCGGCGAACCAGTCCCCAGGATCCAAGGAGGGAATGATCTGCTTGAGTGTCACCATCCTGAACTTCAACTTCACCAGGAACTTGTTTAGTCCGCATAAGTCGAGAATGGGCCTTAAATCCCCGTTTGACTTGGGGATTAGAAAGTAATGAGAATAAAATCCTCTTCCCTCTTGACCTCTCGGTACCTCCTCTACTACACCTAGAGTGAGGAGCTTGCCTATTTCTAGATCCAGACCTTGTTCGTGAGAGGTGTCCCTGAAGAGGGACTGAGGAGGAGGAGGGTGGTTGGGGGGCCTGGCACAGAACTGTAATGAATAGCCCTCTCGTATTGTTCTCAGGACCCACCAGTCCGTCGTGATGGAGGCCCACTGAACATAGAATGGGGACAATCTGTTTAGGAATGGAGGATCCCGGGGTTGAATAGTTGGTTCGTCGCCCCCGTGCATCTCGTCAAAAGTGCCTCGTCTGGTTGGATGAGCAATGACGGTTGGAGCAGAATGACCTTCCCGGGGAAGTGTTAGGCGTGCTTCAAACAGTTCTGCCCCTGTCCCTGTCTTGCTGCCTAGGCCTGTTGGAAAATGGCTGTCTTGGCTGGGACGGGGCCTGAGGGAGCTGCTGCCTGAAGGAGCGCTGGGATGATGTCGGGGTGACCAACCCCAAAGAGCGAAGCGTCACGGTTGAGTCCTTTAGCCCATGGAGTTTGGCATCCATCTGGTCAGAAAACAGTGCATTACTATCGAAAGGCAGATCCTGGATGACTGTTGGACTAGAGGAAGTAAGCCCGAGGCCTGCAACCACGCTGATCTGCAAAGCGTAACTGCTGACACAATGGATCTGCCTGCTACATCAGCAGCTTCCCACGCTGCCTGTAATGCTGCTCTTGCTTCTGTCTGCCCTTTGTCCAGGATGGTGTTAAAATCGAGGCAGTGGTCTGAAGGAAGAAGCTTGGCAAAGTGTCTCAGAGATTCCCAGAGGTCGTAGTCGTACCTCCCAAGGAGAGCTTGATGGTTTGTTACCCGAAGCTGCAATGTTGCTGATGAGTAGAGCTTCTTCCCAAACGTATCAAGCGTCTTTGCCTCCTTGCCCTTCGGGGTAGACGCTGGCTGGCCCTGTCGCTCCCTCTGGTTCACAGCATCCACCACCAGAGACGAGGGGGAAGGATGTGCATATAGGAACTGGCAAGAAGTGGCCGGTACGTAATACTTCCTCTCAGTGCCCTTAGAAGTAGGCACCACCGAGGCCAGCATTTGCCAAATTGATCTGACGATACACAGGACTCCCTCATGGACAAGGAGTGCCAATCTGGTAGACGTCGTGGTCAAAAGCACATTAAAGATTGCATCCGAAGACTCCTTTACTTCCTCCACCCCCAAGCCCAGATTGGAAGCTAGTCTACGCAGGAGGTCCTGATATGATTTGAAGTCATCTGGCGGCGAGGAGTGTGTGACCTGTGACTCCTCATCTGATGACGCTGAAGGAGAGTGTTGCGTTGTAGCAGGCGAGGGTCGGTACTCTAACCATTCCCTCGTGTCTCCTGACACCGATCTCTGATCTCTCGTGGCATCAGCTTCTGGACTACCACGCAGCTGGGTGTCCTGTGACATTACCCAGGGGGTCCAAAAGGGCCAGTTGACTGGCCATCCCTGGGAGGGGGGTAGACCGATTACCAGCGACGGGCCGGCATTGGGAGCTGGTCCAGGCTGTGGGCACACCTGTCCCCGAGCCAAGTCCCTGTGAGGCCTTGGCGACCGGGAAGAAAAAGAGGAGGTGGAGGAGGGGCTGGAAGAAACCCTCCCCCGTCGAGGTTTCTTGGCTCGGTGCCGTCCCCGGGAGTGTATGTCAGGAGAGGGGTGCTGCGAGTCTCGGTGCCGAGGTACCGGTGAGGCAGATCTAGATGGGGGGTGTATCCCGCTCTCTCTGGGTGCCCCCACCCCTCCCTGCCTTTTCAGAGGGCGCCTGCTCACGGCAGAGGTGTGAGGGGACTTATGCTGCGAGTTCCGTTGCCGGTGTCAATTTCAGCTGCCCCGAGGCATGATGGGGCACTACTGTCTCCGGCGCCGAAGTTGACAAGGCATGCGGTGCCACGCTGCGTGACACTGGAGAATTTAGAGCCGGTTTCCCCCTCAATGGCAGGCGGGAGCACATGGCACCCCATGGCGGGGAAGGCAAGGCTGCCAACGCTCTTGCCACCTCATACGCCTCCGGCGTGGAGGGTGCTGGTGGCGAAGGCGATCCTGTTCTGCCGGGGGTCCAGGGAGAGCCTCTGCCTTCCCAGCCAGAGCGTTCCTGACTCACGCGGGCTTCAGCTTACACTGCCGGTGCGGAATGGGCCCCTTGATCCAATACGCTTCCCAGTGCCGAGGGCTCTGTCAGACCCGCCACTCCCCTTGTCGGGGCAGTAGGGCTAGGACGAGAAGCGGAGCATGGGGGATTGGCCACTGGAGCAAGCGCGGACTCCATGAGGAGGGCTTTCAGGCGAAAGTCCCTGTCCTTCTTCATCCTTGGCATAAAAGCCTTACAAATCTTGCAGCGCTGTGGACGATGCGCTTCTCCAAGGTACTTCAGACAGCAATCATGCGGATCGCTGACTGAGAAAGCCTTGCCGCAAGTGGCACAAGGCTTGAACCCTGGGGACCAGGGCATAATCCCCTGAAGGGGAAGTCTGAATCCACAGGAAAGACCGATTGCTTGTCAAGGTTGTTTCCAGTGACCTTCAGCAATGGCGCAAAGAAGGAAACTGATGCCTGCCGGACCAGCAGGGGTAGTTAACTGGGGCACTATGCGCGCCACTCCAGGGGGCTCCCTCACTGGTCCCGCAGGGTGGGCTGGGGGAAAAGATTCCAGTGACTGAGCATGCTGGCGCATACAGACCCAAGGTGGAATGTATGTGAGCAGCTGCTCGAAGAAGAACCAATTGTTTTATTAAACAGAGTTTGTATGCACACACACACAGGCATGCATGTTCATAATGCAACTACGGGTGTTGGCTGCAGCTTGTTTTCTAATTTCCTTTGGTGGAAGGTTATACTGTAGCAATATGTGCTATTCTGTTATTTTGATTTCCTCTGATTTATTATAAAACTCCTGCTTCAGATTAGACATTTCTGCCTGGGAGTTGAGTGCTTTAACACATTTTGCTAGAAATTCAATTACAAAAATCTAAACATGCAATTTACATATAGTACAAACTTAAAAAAAAAGAAAATAAACAGTAGCAACCCACTTCAAATATTTGGCAGGATACTTAAATACCATGTTTCAATTAACTGCAAATGTGTTCTAACAAATAAAATGTTTTTAGTAGTCAACACTGATCCCCAACTAGATAATCAATTGGCCATATCCTGAAATTGCTGCATTTTTAGCATTAACAAATATTCTGAAGATACACCAAGATAAATATCATTAACAATAATTTTATTTATAAAGTGCCACTCTCTCTCTGCAACAGGACTCCTTGCTTGTTTTCTCTCTGCAACAGTCCTTCTTAAGTTACTTAGTAAAAGACAACCAAGCACATAACACAAAAAAAATACTAAAAACACAAATAAAACAGGAATATTTTTTAAAAGCAAACAGTACAAAATCATACCAATAAACAACATTATGTATTACTATTGGTTTTTGTTTTGGTTGACTGTGTGATGGCATGTGAACTAATTGCACTGTCTAGTAACACATACATCACACCGTATCATAC
This sequence comes from Podocnemis expansa, assembly GCA_007922195.1. Taxonomy (NCBI): domain Eukaryota; kingdom Metazoa; phylum Chordata; order Testudines; family Podocnemididae; genus Podocnemis; species Podocnemis expansa. The sequence goes on from ML681992.1 coordinate 47,239,970, forward strand.
ACTCATAGGCGCTAAGGTTAGAAGGGACCAATATGATCATCTAGTCTGACCTCCTGCACAATGAAGGCCACAGAACCTCACCCAGCCATTCCTATAACAAACCTCTAACCTATGACTGAGTTAGTAAAGTCCTTAAGTCATGACTTAAAGAATTCAAGATATAGAGAATTTACCGGCAGGTGAGCCATGCCCCATGCTACAGAGGAAGGCAAAAAGCCCCAGAGCCCTAGCCAATCTGCCCTGGTAGAAGATTCCTTCCTGAGCCCAAATATGGTGATCAGTTAAACATTGGCACAATCTACCTTCTGTAAAGTCATGTTGTATTGTATCCCAGTTACCGTTAATCTTGATATCCTTAAGTATTTTCTCCTTCAAATATTTTCTCAAGAACTTGCATAATACAGCAGTCAAACCAACGGCCTGTAGTTATCTGGATCACTTTTATTACCTTTCTAGAAAACAGGAACTACATTAGCAATTCTCCAGTCATTTGGTAGAACCCCTGATTTTACAGATTCATTAAAAATCCTTGCTAATGGGCTGACAATTTCACATGCCAGCTCCATTAATATCCTCAGATGGTGATTATCCAGGCCTCCCAATTCAGTACCATCAAGCAGCTCCAGTTTGGTTTCTACCTTGAGAATGGTAATTTCCACTTCCATGTCCTTATTCCTGTTAGCTATCCTAAATCTATTCCCAAACACATCATCAACCTCTTTAAACACAAAGGCAAAGTACTTATTTAGATATTCAACCATACCTAGATTACCTTTGACCTCCACCCCATGCTCGTCATTTAGCAGTGCCACTTCTTCCTTCTTTGTTTTCTTCTTATTTATATCACTAAAGAATGTTTTACTATTGGTTTTAATTCCCTTCAAAAGGTCTAGTTCTGCTTGACTTTTTACCGTTCTCACTTTATCTCTACACCTTTTACCTGCAAGAAATAGCTTTCCTTGCTGATCCCTCCCAACTTCCACTCTTTGTAGGTTCTGTGCTTCCTCCTAATTACCTGTCCGAGATGCTAACTCATCCAGTTTGGTCTACAGCTGTTGCCTAGGAATTTTTTTCCCTTTCTTGGAATGCAGGCTTCAGACAGTACCTACAACTTTGACTTGAAGTGATTCCAAGCCTCTTCCACCTTCACATTCACGAGTTCTTCTGTCCAGCCCACTTCCCCAACTAATTCCCTTAGTTTTCTAAAGTTCAACCTTTTCACATCCATGACCCTAGCCACAGATTTATTTACATGAGCAAGGATTAGTCCACTTCATCATGCTGCTGTATCAATACATCTCAAAACTTGGTCACCTCTCAGAAGAAGTTACTGATTGCTACAAGCTGTGTGAGATTTCTGGAGCAAAAGATCCTCTAACAGCTTGGTTAAGGTGTCCAAATTCCCTTATACCAGGGGTCAGCAACTCCTGACACCCATGCCAAAAATGGCACAGGGGCCGAGCCTGAGTGGCACCGCTCAGGCTCCACAGCTGGCCACGCTCCCTCCAGCGCAGCGTGGCTGGGCGGCAAGAGCTGCGTGCCATAGTTCCTGGCCCTCACTGGCCACGCTTCCCAACTGGGGAGAGCAGCCAGCAGGGACAAAGAAGCCATGGCACTGGGGGCTCCTGACCCCTGCTGGCCCCACTCCCTGCTGGGCAGGGCTGTAGGGGAGTGGGGTGGGTCAGCCCACCCGGAGCCAGAAGCCGACCACTGGCAGGGACGAGAGCTGGCCCTGGTCGGGACCCAGAGGCCGACTGCCAACAAGGGTGGAAGCCAGCCCTAGCCCTGAACCAGAGGCCTGGCCTCGCCCCTGGCACCCACTGAGGATGCAGTGGGCAGGGTTGGTATGGGGGCTGGAAAAGGTTGCCAACCCCTGCCTTATGCCTTTTACTTTTATTCACATATGAGAGAAAAGCACAATTAAATTGCTTTGTATCCGAAGACCAGAGCCAAAGCCTGCTGAAAACAAGAAGTTGTTCTATGGTCTTCAGCTGACGTTCTCCTGGACACACTGGTCCATCACCCATAGCCTACCAGGGCCTGTGTGGCTCAGATGTTTTCTGCTATGTCAGGCTATTGCTATTTAAAATCAATAGGCTCATCTTGGCTTTAAAAAATAACGTGGTTTATTCATTTATTGTTCCAACTTTCCATTATCTTAAAAGTGAGATTTAAATTCCCTGAGCTGGTGAGATCCAGCAGCATAAGTTGTCCGAATAGTATGTCTAAGCCATAAACATTTGCTTCAACAATACAACACGATTTTTGCAAGGCAGCAAAGTGCAGACTTGGAGAACTGCAGTTACTGGCATCATCTAACAAGTGTCTGACAGCTGGGCGAAATCACGAAAAGATATTTTTAGGAACGAAAAATCATTTTGCTATTATTCTTGTTCATGTTCTTACCAAGTCACATGATGAGACTTTTACGAAAAAAAATCTAAAAACCATTGCTTGCAGAAAACCCATTTAATTATCATTTGTTTTCAGCACATATTTCCACAACAAAATACTGCCATTTCACAGTGGAGTAAATGCAGGCATGTCAATGCAAACTACTGTATTTGCAGTGAGTGCAGTTAAAGGCAATGTTTGCTACATAAAGTAATCATTTGTAGCTGTTCCTACACCTGAAATGAGATATACACAACCTCCACAGCCATACGATATTTAACAATACCTATTGCACATACAAGGCATTCAGACTTCATGCAACATGCTGGCAGTTTGCCCAAGAACCACATTCATTTTTCCATCTAATGAAGCAGATTAGAGGAACACTTCATATAAAGGGTACAACTCTCATAGACAATAGGTTACAACTCTGAAGCAATGGATCCAAATAAAATAATGGGAACTCCATGGACCACACTTCAATGTTGTCTATGGACCACCTTTTAGAAACTTCATGTCCAGGGGTCTTATTTCAGTCAATCCTGATTTAGGTCAGGGTGCAATTCATGTTTGGCATCAATAAAAACTCCCATAAAGTATTTCATCCCTCAGTAATGACTCGCTACTTTTGATTATCAATTTTTCATTACCATCAAAAGTGAGGTTAAAATGTTTCAGAGGCAACTGCTCATATTAATCTCTCAAACACATGCTCACTGTAAAGCTGTCAGGGAAACTGATGTCATCCCAGCTGCCAAAAAAGCCACGGGAACAAGTAAAGAGTCATTAAATGTAAATACTTCCACATGAAATAGGCTAGAGAAAGGTAGAAATATGACTGGCCAAGATGATTTCTGAATAATAGCCAATATACACAGATGGGGCCCAAGATTCATTGGTCATATTACAATCATTTCGTTTAAAAAGGAAAACACAAATGCAATAAACCAATATCAAATTTTATACAAGAACAGTAAAAAAAGAGACATTTTAAATAGTTTTTACCCAACTCCCCTGTTCCTAAGAGCCTAATAAATAACAATAATTAAGATGTGGGAAGCATAAATTAGATAGCTTACATTAATAATCGTTCAGTGACAGACAAAAGGGAGTTTAGCTTCTAAATATCAAACTGTAAGACATACTAAGGCACAGTGGAGTGACATGCAACTTTAGCCTCTATAAACCTGTCCCTGAATAAAGTTATCTGTTTCTGAAGAAGTTCAATTTGGGGGAATTTTTCTTATCTTTCCAGTGCGGGGGAGGGGGGGAGGAAGAGCAAAGAAAATTAATTTCAAAGTAACTTCTCTCTAGGGTCCATGCTGTGTAATAGCATCCCTTCATTGCAGGGACAGCCTGTAAAGTTTCTGATTGGTTCTTTTTGAGGTATTTTGCAAATATGAACACATCCATGCTCATTAACAGTAGCTGCAGTTGACTGCATGATCTTGCAAAGGAACCTGGCAGCCCAGCATGATCTGGCATGATCTGTTGGGCCAGCAGGGAGCCCAACACCCTGAACATCAAAACTAAATAAAAATCTGTGCATTATTATGTCTCCTTAAAGAAACAGACATGATGGTTTCTTGTCCTACTGCAGCAGGATTCAGGACCTGTGCCTACCTATCCCCCACTAGTATTCCCATCGCTTTTTCTTCTGGGAAACAAAAGCAAGCTTTCATTGAAATAGCTTATCATTGGAGTTAACAATACATCCTTTCCTGGCCCCCTCCCCAGCTGGGCATTTGGGGCTGGGCCACCCATGGCAGCCACTGCCTCACCCAACCCCAACCCCAGCTGAGGTAGGGGGCTGACTTGGCAGCAATAGGAGACCGGGGCCCTGACTCTAGTCAGGGGGGCAGGGTTGGGGCCAGGGACAAGGGGGCGGGGGCCTGGACTCAGGCCCCGGATCTGTTCCTGGGGCAACAACGGTCCTGAATGATGGGATGGCTAACCTGATAATTGCCCTGTTTTGTTCTTTCCCTTTGAAGCATCTCTCATTGGCCAGTGTCAAGAGACAGCATACTCGGCTATAAGGATCAATGGTCTGATTCAGTACTGCCACTTGTATGTTTTATTACATGTCACTTCAGAGAAGATTAGCTTTCTTCCCTTCATAATTATAGATCCCTGAAGGATTTACATACTTCTCTCTCAAATATCTTAATACCAAACCCTTGTCTGGAACAATAACAAACAGGAGATGAAAAATCCACTTGCCTACTTACAAAGCCATCTGTAGAATCTGAACTTTCATTCAAAAGTAGAAGAATTCAGCTTTTGAAGGTTGAAAAGATAACCTTGTGCCTGTGAAATGACCCTGAGCGTTCTGTCCCCATTTGCCAACAGACAAATCCCATAGCTAGCTTCTGTTTACAATGTTCCCTTTAAGCTGCGCACGTCCACATGTGTGCAGCAGCCGAGACTCTGCAGCTCACTCCTCACTGCCGGCAGTGCAGGGCCAGCAGCTGTGGCTCCTTGCCGGCCTGAACAGACATTCTTCTGGCTGGCAGGTAGCTGTTCCAGGGAGTTTAAGATCTCCCCTGAACGTGAACAGGACGGGAGATTTTAAATTTCCTGGCGGAGGTTCCTGCTGCCCAGAAGAATGACCAGAGTGAGGGGCATGCTCTGCATGGGACCAGCTCTGGCAGCCAGGGCAGTGGCCTGGGGGAGCCATGGGAAGGGGAACCCAGGGGACTTGGGGAAGCCAACCTGAGCTTGTGCAGAGAAAGTACCCAGCTGTGGGACTGGGGGGAGTGCCTCCCCTGCCACCACCACTGCCACTACTAGGAAAATGCTAGGGGTGGGGGATGAGAGCAAGCAGCTTTCCCAGGACTAGGGCTGCCAGCTGTCTGGCAAAGGGAAGATGTGTACTCCTTTTTACCTTCATGTCCTTCGTCCTCCAGACATTCTAAAAATAGGTGAGTTTTTCCAGCTTGTTACTTTTTATGAGTAGAATGTTTAAAAAAAAATGTGGCCAACGCAGGGCTCGAACCCATTAGCTTGAGGCTGCCTCGTATACACACAAAGCAAAGGGGAGCCAAACATAGCTTCCAAGAGACTCCTATAACAGCTTCAATGGTTTAGTTGATAGACCAACAGCCTCTCAATCTAAGGGGTGTGGGTTTGAGACCAATGTTGGGCATTTTATTTATTTTTTTTTTTGGGACCACAATTCCCTCTAAAAGGGCTACAGTGGGGAAAAAATATACCAAACCCTAATAAAATGAAGGAAAATAAAGTATATTATGAATAACATTACTAACAGGTGCACATTTGAATTGGTTAGAAACAATATAAGACAAGTATTATTATTATTATTATTATTATTATTTTTAATTGTAAAACAGGCTGCTGTGGAAATGAAAAAGCAGCATCAACTTTTTACGTGCTTTTCAAGTTTATATTTGCAAATTTAGTTTTTTTTAACTTTTTTAGTCTGATGAACATTAATGAAAGGGTCATGGAAAACTTTCATTTATTGAAAAAAATCAGTTTTCAGTAAAACAAAACATTTTGGTATTTTTTTATTTTAACAATTTAAAAAACACATGATTTTGTGCTGTTTTAATGCCGCATTCATTATCATTACCATTTTTCATGACATAATATGATAATGACAGCAATGTTTCCTTTAAGCTGATGACGGAGCTGCACAAGTTATGGATATGCTATGGGGGCCAGCAGGCAGTAGGGAAGGGGCCGGAGATAGGTCGAGGAACTTGCTCACCTGCATCCATAACTTGCTCAGCTGCATCATCACCTTAGAAGGAACACTGCTTTACATCACTAACTTCCCCCAGTCCAAGTGAACCAGGCTAATCTTTAGACAGTTTCTCAGGAAATATCCAGACCCCTTGGGGCCTGAATGAAATTGACACATACAATGTCAATTTTCTACCTTGCCACAATTTAGAAAGGTAATAAGCAGTAACCAAAGAAGGCTCTCAGGCATTCACAAGAGAAGGGGACAGAAGTAGAAGGAAGAAGTAGAACAGCAGACAGGAGGCTGGGATAGAAGAGAAGAAACCCACCCTACCCTTACCTCAGTAGGAAGTTCATCCAGGGAGTTTTTGGAGAGAGCTGAGGACAACTTCCTGGCACAAATGCTGGAGGAACCAACTAGGGGCCTTGCACCTCTCAACCTGCTGCTCACAAATAGAGAAGAATTGATCAGGGAAGTAGAAGTGAATGGCAATCTTGGCAGCAGTGACCATGAGATGATTGAGTTCAAGATGCTGATTAAAGGAAAGAAGCAGACCCTGGACCTCAGAAAAGCAGATTTTGGCTCCCTCAGGGAACTGATGGGCAGGATCCCTTGGGAGGCTGATCTGAAGGGGAAATGTGTTCAAGAGAGTTGGCTGCATTTTAAAGAAACCCTACTAAGGGCACAGGAAGATACCATTCCGATAAAGAGAAAGCACAGCAAATGTGGAAGGCACCCAGAGTGGCTTAACAGAGAGCTCTGCACTGAGCTGAAGCTTAAAAAGGAAGTTTACAGGAAGTGGAAGCTAGGACAGATGACTAAGGAGGCATATAAAGACATTGCTCGGGACTGCAGGGATAAAATCAGAAAGGCCAAAGGACAAATGGAATTGCAGCTAGCAAGGGATATGAAGGATAACAGGAAGGGGTTCTACAAGTATATCAATAACAAGAAGATAATCAGGGGTGGTGTAGGTCCCTTACTGAATGGAGGCAGGTATCCTTGTGACAGAGAATGAGGAAAAAGCCGAAGTGTTCAACGCTTTTTTTACTTCAGTTTTCACAGGCAGGGTCAGCTCCCAGCCCACTACACTAGGTATGGTAGATTGGAGAGAAGAAGAGAGGCCCTTGGTGATGGAAGGTCAGGTTAGGGACTACTTAAAGAAGCTAGATGGGCACAAATCCATGGGGCCAGATGAACTGCATCTGAGGGTACTGAGGGAGCTGGCTGATGAGATAGCAGTACCATTGGTCATTATCTTTGAAAACTCATGGCGAACGGGGGAGGTGCCAGAGGACTGGAAAAAAGCAAATATAGTGTCGATCTTCAAGAAAGGGAAAAAGGAGGATCCAGGGAATTACAGACCTGTCAGCCTCACCTCAATCCCTGGAAAAATCATGGAGCAAGTTCTCAAAGAATCCATCCTGAAACACTTGGAGGAAAATAAAGTGATCAGGAACAGCCAGCATGGATTCATCAAGGGTAAATCATGCCTGACCAACCTCATCGTCTTCTAGGATGAGATGACTGGATTTGTGGATGTGGGAAGAGCCGTTGATGTGATATACCTTGACTTTAGCAAGGCTTTTGATACAGTTTCCCACAGCATTCTCATTGGCAAATTAAGGAAGTACGGGTTGGATGAGTGGACTGTAAGGTGGATAGAAAATTGGCTAGATCAATGGTTTCAACGTGTAGGAATCAATGGCTCCATGTCTAGTTGGCAACCAGTAATGAGTGCTGTGCCCCAGGGTTCGGTCCTGGGTCCCGTTCTGTTCAACATCTTCATTAATGATCTGGATGATGGGATAGATTGCACTAAGTTTGTGGATGATACCAAACTGGGGACAACGGTAGACACCCTGGAGGGCAGGGACAGGATTCAGGGAGACCTAGACGAGTTGGAGCAGTGGGCCAATAGAAATCTCATGAGGTTCAACAAGGACAAGAGCAAAATCCTGCACTTGGGACAAAAAAACCCCATGTACTACTACAGGCTGGGGAGTGATTAGCTAAATAGCAGCACTGGAGAAAAGGACCTGGGAGTCATGGTGGATGGGAAGCTGGATATGAGTCAGCAGTGTGCTCTTGCTGGCAAAAAGGCCAGTGGCATACTGTGCTGCATCAGAAGAAGTGTTGCCAGCAGCTCAAGGGATGTGATCATTCCCCTCTATTCTGCACTGGTTAGGCCACATCTGGAATACTGTGTCTAGTTTTGGATTCCCCACTTCAAAAAGGACATGGACAAATTAGACAGAGTCCAGCGAAGGGCAACAAAAATGATCAAAGGGCTGGCGCACAAGCCCTGTGAAGAAAGACTGAAGGGACTAGGTTTATTTAGCCTGCAGAAGAGACGACTGAGGGGGAATTTGATAGCAACCTTCAACTGCTTGAAGGGCTGCTCCAAGGAGGATGGAGCTCGACTGTTCTCAGTAGTAACAGAGGACAGAATGAGGACCAATGGTTTCAAGTTACAGCTGGAGAGGTCCAGACTGGATATTAGGAAAAACTTTCTTACTAGGCGAGTGGTGAAGCATTGGAATAAGCTACCTAGGGAGGTGGTGGAATCTCCATCTTTGGAGGTGTTCAAGACCCAGCTGGACAAAACCCTGGCTGGGATAATCTAGTGGGAGTGGTCCTGCTTTTTTGGCAGGGGGGTTGGACTAGATGACCTCGTGGGGTCCCTTCTAGCCCCATGATTCTATGATTCATGCTGGGTAGCAGTGACCAACTCTGCTAAACTGTCAAAGCCTCTGCACTGGGGGAAGAGGGAGGTGAAGAGGACAAGCAAGATATCTCCCCTTCCTTTCCAGCAGCAGAGGTGCTGCTAGTGGGAAGCAAGGTCCCCAACGTATCAAATATTTACAAAACAGCAGACTCTGAGGAAGAGGCAGACCCCAAGAAAGCTGGAGAGAGGATCCCTGTTGGATCGCCATTGCTCACCTAGTTGCTTAGGGTATCTGGCTTCTCATCAAGGCCTTTTCCCAGACATCACTAACATACCCCCCCCCCAAACACACACATTTAATATCATACTCGACTCGCAGGTTTAGTCTACTGGCTTTTTAAGCATTATGACAGAGGCAAATTGGTACCAAAGCATTTGTTGTTTTTTAGAAGTAACTTGTTTTAAACCTGACAAACTCAGTGTACTAAATACACCAGTTTCAGTATATTTATCCATTGGGGTCTCTACTGAATACTTGTAACCTATCAACATTCCTAATCACGGTGGCTATGCCTTCACTTACAAGCTATTTCAAATTAAGGAGACTTAATCTGAAATAGCTTATTCCCTGGCCAAGGAGGCATTTTATTATATCGAATTAAGCAGTTCCTTAATTCAAAATAAGGAACCACTAATTCGATAATAATCAAACCTCCTTTTACTTCTAAATATAGCTTATTTCAAAGTTATTAGTTCAAATTAAGCCATTTTAAGCTGCAGACTAGACTGAATTTGAACTAAATTGCCCTATTATTTTGCCTGCCTTCCCCTATTCTGAATTAGAGAGTTTAGTGAAGACTCCCTACTTCAAAATAATAAAGCCCACTTTATTTCCAACTAGAGAGTCTTCACTGGACTCTTAATTCAAAATAATAACTTTGAAGTAGTGCTAATTTGAAATAATAGCTTCAATTTAAATTTGAAGTAGTTATTTTGAATTAACTACTTCAAATTATTTTTTTAAGTGTAGACATGGGCAGTGAGCTGTCTCTAAATAATACGCAAGGAATAATTTATGCCCTCCTTGGCCTTGAAGTGAAAGTACTTCACTCAGGAATCATGATGACAAATTCCAGAACGGTAGACATGTTAGTCTAGTTCAGCGGTTAATAAATTTGTTAGTCTTTAAAAGTTCCACAAGACTCCTTGTTAGTTTTACTTGGGAATCATGTGTCTTGGAGACGGTGTGTTCACATGAGAAGGAGTTGTCACCTCTTTTTCGCTAGCCACAATCTAATGTATTGCTCAATTGCCCATCACTGCAGCAACACAGAAAAGTCAATAGAAAAACCATCAAAAATAAATGATAAACATCAAAACCATTTGGAGGTAAAAGGAAACAGAACAGACAGGGGATTAGCTTGTCCAGGAATAAAGACAAAAGATTGACTCAGAATATAAGAGAATAGAGACAGACACTCTGCATCCATTTACAGAGGAGACATCTTTTGAGAGGGGCTGTTTCTTGAAAGACTGGACATGGTTCCTGGCAAGCTGGCCAGCTCTACAACGCACTTAATTTTTTGCAGGGGGGTGGGAAGGAAACGTTGTGCACCCTGTGCAGTAACTTGTTCTTTCAGAGTGATCTCTCTAACGTATGCTATCGTTTAAATTTTATTACTTTGCTTTGTGTTGTAATCATTAGTTTCCATCTCTCTCTCTCTTCTCCTAGTTTAATCTCCATTCTTTCTTAAGGAAACTTTCTTGTGTTTTATTGTAAGAACTCATAAGTGTTGTGCATCCTATAGGAGCAGTAATGTAATGTAAAACTAATAAACTGGAGAACACTTCTTTTGAGAGCAAAGATCTAGGATTCCTGTTAGAAGCCAGTGTCAGAAGCTGGATATCACAGAGAAATGTTTCAGTGGGACTCAGTGTCGGGCATTGCCTCTGATAATCAGGCCAAGTGGTTGAAGTCTGGGTCACAGCAGTAGCAGTGCGACTGGAATCAACATCCAGGGGCAGGCCAGGCTCAAAACCAAGATTAGAGTTCACAGTCAAACCAGAATCAGAACAGTGGCAAGAATCCAGATGCAGCGTAGTGGTCAAAGCCATGAGGTCACAGTCCAGATAAGTCAAGTCTATAACAAAAGCTATGATCTGCGTTATGCAGAAGCTCAGGGTAGATGAATATTATGGTCCCTTCTATTCTTAAAAATCTATGAACGAATTAGATGTACAACCAGGGGACAGTTATATAGAGCCTTGGAGAGGAGGATGAAAATATTGCACCTGATGCAGATCAGCAGAAATCAGTGAAAAGACTTGAGAAGGGAACAAAAGTTCTCAGAGGCTGAAAAGCCAGATTTTACTAACACAACATTTTGAGCCTGATGCTACTGTTGGTAGATTCAATGGGACTAACCAGTGACATCCACAAGAAAGAGATCATTGCTTTTTACATTTCAGCAGTACCAAACCTCACTGTGCAAGACTGAGTAAACACAGGGAGACAGAGGCAAAGACAGGTAAAGTGATTTGCCCTTAGACACACAACAGTGATCAGATGAGAATTTGTTTTCACACCAAACAAAATTGTTTCCACTAAGGAGTGTCTGCTTTCTGCAGAAAATTTCTATTTTTCATTAAAAAAAAAAAAAGAAAACTGAACACTCAAACTCTGAAATATTTCCATTTGAGTATTGTTGATACTTCGCCTGATTGGAACTGTAGCTTAATTGCATCATGTTACCATTCTCTGCGGGCCAGACTGCTGCACCAGAGCAAGGTATATCATAAGATACAACATCCAACCAAGGAACCCACCCTTACAGACAAAAGAGAATGAGGTACTTGAAATAAAATGCCCACGATGCATCATAACAGCATCCGTAATTGACAAGTTTACCGTATATAATTGCGTATAAGCCAAGATTTTTGAACCTGAAAATTGCCTTTAAAACCGGCACTTGGCCTATACGCGGGTCAAAATGGTAGACAGCCCCAGCCCAGGAGTTTCACAGAAAGTCTCCAGCCCTTAACGTGCACTGAGCATGCTCCAGGCTGGAGCCCCAGGCTGTGTCCGGAGCAGTCATGTTGGGGAGTCGGCCCCTAGGCTGGGGTTAGAGAAGGAGAGGACCCCACCGTCTGCAGCAACCAGGTAAGGGAACCCGGGGGGGTTGGGTTGGGCTGGGGGAGTCAGTGTTAGGGCCTGGGGTTGGGGGCTGTCTGGGAGGCAGGGGAAATTGGCAGCAGGGACTGGGGGATAGCTGGGGAAAGTGGCAGCAAGGGTTGGAGGGTGTTAGGGGAAGCAGCAGAGGTGCAGCAGGGGCGTCCACGAAAAGTGGCGGCATAGGTGGCAGGGGTGTCCAGGAAAAGCCACAGCAGGGGCAGCAAGGGTGTCAGGGAAAAGTAGCAGCAAGGGAAAAGCGATGGCAAGGGTTTGGGGTATAGGGAGGGTGTTGGGGAATCCGGGGGAAGCCAGTGGTGCAGAGTTGGAGGGGTTAGTGGACAAGGCTATGGGTGGACCTTGGCTTATACACAAGCCCCCTCCTCCTTGTTTTTTTTGTTTGTTTGTTTTTTACTATTTTTGGGGCTCAAAAGGGGGCAGTTTATGCACAGATTGGCTTATCTGAGAATGCATATGGTAAGCTTCTCACCAGTATTTATTTTTTGTTCCAAAGGGGCAGCCCTGTTAAGTCTAGTTCAGAAAAATAAACAAGGAGTCCTGTGCCACTTAAAGACTAATGCATTTATTTATTGCATGAGCTTTCATGGGAGAAAATATCACTTCGTCAGATGCTTTGAAGATCTTCAAAGATATTCTGTAAGCTCTCCCATCTTCAAAGCATCTGATAAATGGGATTTTCTCCCACAAAAGCTCATGCAATAAATGTATTTGTTAGTTAAGTGCCACAGGACACCTTGTTTGTTTGTTTTACTGAACTAGACTAACATGGCTGCCCCTTTGGACTGTGCCAATCAATAAACCTCTCTTCCTTGGGAAAGACCCAATAGTGCCCAAAGCTAGGATACTGGAGCCTCCTGGGTGAAGGAAATATTCCCAAGGAAAGACAAGGAGCCAGAATCTTGTTGGCTAGATTACATGCAATTCTAGGGCCACATCGACATACAAAAGGTGCAGTTATGAACACAATAAGGTGGGCACTACCTTCCACTCAGAGAGGTGTTCTGGCTAGAACGTGCAGCTCCAATCATTTCGACATTTGCCTTGCCCATAGAAGTTCTACAGTTCCTGCCAAGCGCGAAGGTGGAGGACTGTGGCAATCCCTTCCTTCATTGTTTTGCCAGCATGTACATGTTGAAGGTCTGTGCCTGACAGTTGATTATTCTGCTGTGGAAGGACCCCAGAGTTGGCAGCAGCTCAGATGTTCAAGCAGCCTTATTTAGGGGCAATCTGCTCACCCAAATTTAGGGAAGGCTCTGGAAAACGTGGGCTGCAAAAGCTTCTTTCCAACTGTTTCCTTGCCTTCTCTGAATTAATCATTTCTGTTGGCATGTTTATACCATGTTCACCACACTTGAACTGCAAGACCATGAACTTTGGAAAACAGCCACAATTTATAGAGAACTACATCAACTAGGTGTTGATATCACAGCCCTCAGAGAGAAAAGATTTTAGGAAAATGTAGCACTAGATGAATTAACCTACCATTTCTGCTGGTCTGGGAAACCTGAAAAAGAATCAGAGATGCACGGTGTCAAATTTGCTGTCAAGAGGTCTGTCCTGAGAGTGTGTAAACCTTTGGTATTCATTAATAAAAAGATCATGGGATGGATGTGAATACAAACTCATTTTTCCATACATTTATGCACCAACACTCCACACAGCAAAATATGAGTTCTGTTCTCATTTGGAACAAATCAAGAATGCCCCTGTAAGGAGAAAAAAAAAAAAAACTCATTTTCAGTGATTTCAATGCCTGTGGGGTAAGGTCCGGGAGCATTTCGAACATGTTGCTAGCCAACACGGCACAGGTAGCCTTAAGGAAAATGGCCAGTATGTCCTTCAGCATTCTACCTCTTGTAACCAGTAGTCTTGAATACCTATTTTGCTGGCAGCCATGGCAGCAAGGTCACACGGAGGAACCCTGCAGTGGACACTGGCACCAGCTTGCCTCATCCCGATCTGTCACAGAAACATTCACAATGTACCACATGCTCAATCCACGTACACTGCTGGACTTAGACACAGACCATGCTCTTGTCAGGGCCAAGCTCCAATCTTAAAAAGACCCACCCGGGAAGCTGAAAGGCAAACATCATCTCAAATTACTAACATGAAGGACTTCGACACTTGTGAAAATTTACAACGTGTGCTTGAGCGTGCCTCAAAGTAATCAACCCAATTCTGCTGACTGACAGCTTGTGGGACAATTTTAAGAATAAGACATTGATTACAGCCAAGTTTGTCTTTGAAAAACACACACACACACACACACACACCCTGACTGCTTCCCAGCAACTGAACACTGAGAGCTCCCACTCACAGAAATTAAAAGCAAGCATGCCTAATTTTATTTAAACAATCAAGTCCAGAATTCTTAAGTTCAAAGAAGCAGTCCAGAAAGCCACTAGAGAATGTGCCCGGAAGAACAGGTAAGACTTGTGCAAGAAGCTTCAGATATGCTTTGAAAGAGGGAACCTTTGGGTTCTTATGATAGAATTAGAGAGTCACTCAATCCAATATGTAAAAAAAAACAAAACTGCAAATCTGAAAGGAACAAATGGTGCCATCCTGACTGACAGGCAAGAACAACTTGATCAACGGACTGAGCATTACAAAGAACACTACTCAACCTATGATATTGCCTTACCTGCCATTCCCCAGCTTGTAACAATGCACGAGCTGGACCCAACACCGACTCCCAAAGACACAGAGTAAGCTATCAAATAGATTGTGTCTGGGAAAGAAGCAGGCAATGATCAGACAAATCTGTAGCTCCTAAAGGCAGAAGGAAGAAAACTTGCAAGTGACATCCATGCATTTCTTTGGACCTGCTGGAAAGAAAGCCACGTAGTGGGAATCTGAAGGATGAACAACATAATTATTTTATACAAAAATAAAAGGGACAGAGCAGCCTGCAACAACTGCCAAGGGACATCTCTGCTCAGCATGGTTGCCAAGGTGTTTACAAGGGTCATGCTGAAATGACTCCATGTCCTCACTGAGAGTTTATCATGAGAGCCAGTGCCTGAGCCATTCTTGACATGGAACGTGATATGAGAAGCAACAAAGCCTCTGTCACCTTTGGCAAATTTACCTCGTGCTGGAATAACAAGTTGCTAACCCTGCATACAAAGGTGCCTGTTTATCCGGGTTATTTCCCCTGCATCCTCCTTTACAGCTGTGAAAGCTGGGTCATGTGCTCCAAGCAGAAGCAGAGATCGAACAGTTTACACCTTTGCTGTCTCAGAAAAATCCTTGGAGCCCCTTAGAACAAACAGACCACTAATGAGATCCTTGAGAGAACGAGCCTACAGTCTATACAATCAATGCTGTTTGCTCACAGACTTCACTGGCTGGGACATGGCATGCACGCACCTCAAAATTGTCTGCTGAAGGCTGTGCTCTATGGCCAACTCAAGAACTAGACAAGACAGGTGATGTGCTCGATGGTCAAACCTGCAATATATCAACAATACCAAGCAGGTCTCAATATATTCAGCATTTTCAATGAAAACCAGGAAACAACTGCTACAGCTGCCCAGTCTGAAGACGACAAGCTAAGTCTGGTGCAATTGTCCTGAAGAGTCACTAGAGAGCCCAGGCTGAGGCCTGTACACAAACCAGGAAGCAGCATGTGCACCAACCTCCATCTGGCGAGTGGACCTGTAAACACAGTGGGAGGATTTGCCGCTCACACATTGGACTCTTTTCCCACACCACTGACTGACTCACTTTGTCCTACCCAACAAGGAGTCTTGTGGCACTTTTAAAGACTACAGACTTATTTTTCTCATGGGCGAGGTTCTACTTTGTCACGTTTCCTATCACCTGCCAAGATCTTGCAAAGCCATGCTGCTCTGACATATCACACTGAAAGAATCAGACCTACATACACATGTGTGCACTATTAAACGCTATGCCTACACTGGGCCCTTAGGTTGACTTAACTTTCCTCAAGCTGACCTAAGGAAAGCTGTGTCCACACTGGGAATTTATTAAGTCGACCTAAGCACTTCCTTAAGTTGACTTAATAACATCACCTCTTAAGGTCAACTTAATGCTTAAGTCAATCTTATTACGTCGACTTAAGCCAGTCTAGATGGGGAGTAGCCCTTAAGTCGACTTAATAAGGTCAACTTAACCGTTAAGTCGACCTAGCAGCTGCCAGCGTGTACATGGGCAGTCTATAGGAGTTTTCAGTGTGGATGCTCTAAGTCAACTTAACAAGCTCAGCTATAATTTGACTTAAAGTTGACCTTGTTCAGTTGACTTAACAGAGTCTCCAGTGTAGACATATGCAAAGCTTCATAGAAGACATGTCAGGGAGGCGTGCACTGGACCAAAAGAGAACATACTCTATGGTTGTGGAAGTGCCTGCAGAATCCTAGAAAGTTTAGGATGCCCACTATGGTTTCTGTGTGATAGGGACATAAGACACAAAAATATTACTGAATGGTAATATTACTGTGCTGTGTTCTTTGGGATAACCTTAGCATGGAAGGATTGAAGGAAGCAAAAAACAGCCTTACAGATTAATGACCAAGATTGCCAAGAGACCCCCTAAATTTCCAGGATGAAGACCATGAGAACTCTACTCCTCTGGCCCAATGAAACTGCCTGCCATAAGAGTAAAGCTCTTTTGCATGGGAAACAGAACCTTCTTGGGGGTGAACAGAGAACAAGGAATGAACTCCTCAAGGAGCTAAGGACAATCACAACCCTTACTGCCTTCCCCTCCATTGATCAAACACAATTTGGACTAGATCTCCCTAATGTAAAGACAGACCAGGAACATTTAAAAACAAAAACAAAACCTTGTTGAATAAACCACCATCCTGCACACACAATTCTCCCACTCTGTGCAGAAGGTAAGGAACAGAAGAAACAACATGTGACAGGCTAGTCGCACTGATTAATGCACTACTGGAAGGTGTTCAGATGCTAGAGTCTGGAAAGAGGAATAAAAAGCTATACAAACAGAATAAAAATCAGACTAGCCCATAAAAGTGATACACTTTGAGAGAATCAGCACAGAGGGCCCTAACAGGAGGCATGTAAACGGAAGTGAACTGATGACAGAGTGCACTCAGATAGGCTAGAACGTGTCCAAGGTGGTCTTTTGTTCTGTACAAGTAAGAATATTGTTTGTATTTTTTATTCAGTGGTGTTTACTTATGTATGGCTTGTTTATAAATCAGTTGCTAGGAGTGTTGATATCTTATTGCCTTGATCCTGATTGGTCTAATTGCCCATTTGTGCTTAGTTATTTTTCACTTTTTTTTTTTTTAAATCAAGGTGCCTAGAAGCCTTTGGTTGTAGACAAGAAAAACTAGGGCTGTATTATCATTCTGCTGAGATTTGAATCTAAAATTCTCTTTGGAATGCAAGAAACAGATTTCATGGGAAGTTATAGTTCGCAGCATGTAGAATAAGACCATTATTCGGGAAGACATTGAACAAAACAGTATCTAATGAGTAGAGGATTCACAAGAGATGTTCTCTATGACAGAGCTATACAAAAGCAACTCATTACAGCAAAAGAAAAGGAGTTTATTATGACTCATTTGAGGCAAGAGCTATTTCCTTCTTTAACATGCATCTGATATGGCAGGTAGCTCACTGGTACAGTTATCACCCCTTCCAGGAAAGATTAAAGAGCGATAGCTGTTTATTATAAAACACGCTCTGGTTAGTAACAGTCCTGCTGTTTGTTTCCTTAGGTAATGAGCGTCATGCTTCACAGACCGTTTATTTTTTGTAAAAGGCCCTAAAACCGTCAATATTAATTTTCTGCTAAGTGACCAGAGATTCATTTAACTTCATCTGCTACAGGGCAAAGCAGCCTTGTGATTGGTTTGTTGAAGTTTAGTGGGTTTTGTATAAAGCTTCCATTGATTCGCTTCCCACTTTGCAAAGCATTCACAGTTTGTCCTACAGTAGGGTAATTGGCAAGTGGTTAAGTACTCACACAGTTGTTCTCAGGAAGAGGATTGCTGTGAATGGACACTTTGAAAGAGCCCTGATTAACATTTTCCTCAAAACTCCTGTCACTGATGTTAATAAGTCTTTTAAAATACTTGTGGACTGTATTCCCACCCCATCCTTTACTTACAATGTCGTGTCAACCCACCATGTAAGGATGTCAAAACTTCCTTATTTTTAGCAGCACACAAAATCCCAGTCGGACATTGTTGTCAAGCCAGTCACTCATGTATACGACCGAAAGAATACTGAGGCAGAGCAATGATCTAAACAGCTGAAAACTAAAACCAAAGAAGCATATTTTCAGTTCCGCACCATTATGCTTGAAATCAGCATTCAAGTGGCCAGCGTTTGCTGTTATTCCTCCATTACTCACACACACAGTCTCTCTACAGATTTAGAGAGGAATGCATCTTTAGAAAAATAATCAAACCTCCCACACTCATGATAAAAAATATAATATTAATGTCATAACCTCTCTCACCCACAAGAAAAATGTTATATGCAAAATGATATTCCTGGCTGGGTCTGATGTTGACACCCCCCCCCACCTCCCGCAGAACATTAATCAATACCCCAGTTCTGCTCTCACTGAAACAGAACTGAGGCCTGAAGACAGCATGTTCTCTTACCCACCTTAGGTTCCTGTTCCCACAGCATTTGAACACCTCACAATCTTTAACTTATTTATCCTCACAATATGTTTGTAAAGTGGGGAAGTGCTATAGTCTCCATTTCATAGAGAACACAGAGAATCTTAAGCCCAGACCCTCAAAGGTATCCAAGTGCCTAACTCCCACTGTAATCAAAGGGGTTAGGGATCTAAACACCTTTGAGCATGTGCCCAGTGTGATACAAACAGGCTGTGGTGGAGCAGTTTATTGAGCCCAGGTGTCCCAAGATAGCAGCCTCCCTTCCTCTCTGCCCAATAACCTTTCCTCTTCCCTATTGCCCTATGAAGGCACCATGTATGGTTCAGTCTCCATGGGTGGAGAGCTATAGGTAGAAGGCAAAAGCTGTTTTCCACAGCATTGGCCCCTGAGGCAACAGCAATTTGTAGAACAAACAATGAATCCTATGGTACTTTAAAGCCTAAGGCTATGTCTACACTACAGAGTTCAGACAGCCACCACTAAAATTATAGCAATGGATAAGGTACACACAGCCATCCTTTTGTCGGTGGAGTGTGTCCCCATTGGGACCGCTTCCAGTGACAATACAAGCAGCATGGGAGAGCTGAGGGGTCAAACTCTTAGCTCCCTGCAGGGAGCCCAGACTTCTTGCTGCCCCCACACCCTTGCAGAGGACCCAGGCACCCAGCAGAGCCATAACTAGGGCAGAGCAAATGGGGCTTTGCACCAGGTGTGCCAGAGCGACTCAATAGAGCCACTCTGTTAAAGGGTGCACTTTGGGCTGCCGGCCCCAAGCGCCACTAATTGCAAGGGGTCCACTTGGCACTGAAACAGTGTGTAACAACTCTGGCACCCAGGATCCAGGCCAGGAAAGGGGGACAGCTGCTGGGGCTCCCAGATTCCCAGTGCCTGGGGGGGGGGCTGAAGCCCCCATGACGGAAGACCCTAGCAAGGAACTGAAGTCTTCGGGGCTCCTCCTTCCCCTGCTGCAGGGGGCTGAAGTCCCTGGAGCTCTTTAGTCCCGCTGTCAGCCGCCCCCCCCCCTCAATTTCAGCGTTCTGTTAGAGGAGTGGTATTGACATGTACAACAGCTCCCCACCTTATCAGGGAAGACCAGAGAGGCCCTGATCAGCTTTCTAGGACATTTCTGGAGGCCATGTAACATGACAAAACACAGCTCGAGTATGCACACTCATTCTTTAGTGATAAAACAATTGCACAAAAGGCACTGTTCTTCTCGCCTTGGTGGTTTTATTTGTCTGCAAAACAAGGCAGTTTTGCTGACAAAAGGGTCATTGTAGTGTGTATGCAGGGCTTGTTTTTTTCTGGCGAAAGTCACCTTTTGCCAACAAAACTATCTAGTTTGTAAAAGGCCTAACAAATTTAATCTTCAAAGTGTCACAGGTCTCCTTGTTTGTTTGCTGAACTACAGTAATATGGCTACCCCTCTGGAACTCATCAGGAATCTGTAGGGATTTCTTCTTCGCAGCGTAAGGCAGATCAAAACATACCGCAGCAGGAGTTTGGCGGAAGCAGCTGCTCAGACACACTCTGGTAGTGTGCCTTCACTGGGGGAAGAGAAGTGTTAAATTCAAAAACGGCATACAGCAATGGCTACTTATCACTCCAGATCTAAGCTAAAATCTTCATTAGGTAAGACATGCTAATTAGTTTGGTGGCTTCATCCTTCCTCCCATGTGCAGGGCTTCATAAAACCCATCAAACCACCATTCCTCACTCTGTCTCCACAGAATACAATTGGCCATTTCTACTCAAAGTCAGAAACAGTTACGTGCCATAGAGCATGACAGAAGAACAGAGCGAGATGTGGGCAGCTTGCTTTATGAGTGCTAGCTCAGTAGTAGCAACACACAGTTCCTGGCCAGAACTGTCATGCCCTCACATCACTAAAGAGTGGCAGGTTTTTGAAAAAAAAAGAAAGTAAATGCCAAATGTCTATAAGTTCAAAAATGTGCTGGAAACACTCTCCATTCACAGCAATGAACGTTAACAGGCAAAATGTAACAGCCCTAAGTTTTTGCAGCCTGTATGGGTGGGTGGGGGGAATGACCTGCAAGCCCGATCCATAGCTGTTGTAATTCAAATAGGCTGATCAACAATGGCTGAGGATACCTCCAAATACACAAAGGATTCATGTGGATATAAACTACACAGTGTGGCACTAGTTTGTGCACCCCTCATTTTGGTAATTTCACATGATTTACACACTGGCGACTGGAGTAACAAAACCAGGTAGGTGTTTTAGGCAATTCACATGGAATAAATCCAGAACTACATCTCTAGTCAGCAAACTGAGGCTAACCAAAGACACACACAGTCTCATGGTAAATTCTGCATCATTGGCAAATTTTAAATCAAGGTTGGCTATTTTTCTAAAAGATATGTTCTAGGAATTACTTTGGAGCAACTTTGTGGCCTGCATGGTACAGAAGATCACACTAGATAATCACTATGGTCCCTTTATCCCTTGGAATCTATGAATCCCTAAAGTACATATGGGGATGACCCAAGCCCACTGAATCCAGTGGTAAGATACCCATGGGCTTTGGATAACATCCTAAAGATATGGATTTTTTCCCATCTCTCCAACCTTTACTTTATATTTCCCTTACATGATCTCCCTTCCAGTAAATGGAGGCTACCTAACATAACTGGAAATTCTTCAAGACATCTGGTCCTCTCTGGAGCCCGCACATACAACATCTCAGAGCTGGAATTGCTTGAAGCAATATTTGTTGGCATGCATGTGTGTCAAACAGTCACGCCAATCCATCCAAGGTCTTATAAGACTTCACGGATTGACATTCCTCCAGGTCTATATTACTGATGATCACAGAGCCTGTTGCAGAGGGGATGGGGGTGGGACCACACATTTTGAAGATCCTCCAGTTACAGTAACCAACCTTCATTTAGTCTTTGAGTGGTGGTCTGTAGGTGGAGACCATGTGTGGGTAGCATAGTGAGCAGTATTCAGTGTACAGGTGGGAGCAAGAGAGTGATGGAAGGGAGAGTCTATAGGGCTTCATGGCTGACTTCCACATAAACCACAGCTGCCCACATGATGATGTAGTGAACAGCAAACGGGTGGTTCAGAGGATACTATGCCCATCCTGCAAATCACCAGCTTACAGCTCAGCCACCAGTATAAGATTATAAACTCAATCCCTAACTCATTAAATGAAAATAATCTGTAAGACCTATTTAAAGCACATCTTATATAACACCTGCAGAGGAGGTAGAGAAAAGAACAAATTATTATTATGCAAAAGGGAAATATTAGTTCACAGAGCAACTGAAATAAATGATCTATATTATGATTCTTTCATACCTACCTGTATATTTAAAGATCACTTAGTAGTAGGTAACTTCAACTACATAGCCATACTCACCTTTATGAACTACCAATTTATGTATCTGGTGAAACTGTTAAAAACATTAATTTTGAATAAATTTATCTGGAATATAGTAAAACAAACCCCACAGACTTAGACTTATAGAACCACATTGTTAGAAGAGACCACAAGAGCCATCTAGTTAAACTCTCTGCCAAGATACAGTACTTGTTACAACTGAACAATCCAAGAGAGATGGCTATCCATCCAGCCTCGTCTTAAAACTTCCTGTGAAAGGACATTCCATTACTTCTCTAAGCACTTTGTTTCACTGTCCTACTGTCTTTTCCAGTTAGGAAGATTTTCCTGAGATTTAATCTAAATTTGCTAAACTGTAGTTTGAACTCACTGTCTCTTGCCCTGGCCCATGTGGCAAGAGAGAAGAATTTTTCTTCATCTTTCATATGGTACCCTTTCACATATCTGAAGATCACTATCTTGTCCCCCCTTAATCTCCTCTTTTCCAAACTAAACATACCCAGTTCCTTCAGCCTGTTCTCATATGGCCAACATTTCATCCTTTTGATCATTTCTCCCATTTGCATCTGGATCCTTTCCACTTTTTCTACATCCTTTCTATATATTGGTGACCAACACAGGACACAGCACTCTGTCTGAAGCCTAACTAGTGTCAAATGGAGATGCATTATCATCAACCATAACTTGTATGTTATACCTCTGTTAATGGAACCCAATATTTGCAACAGCATGCTTAAAAGTAACAAATTGCCTGAAGACCTCAGAGTTTCTCCTTCCTTAAAAAACACCTAGTATGTCATTAGCATTCCATAAAGAAAACAAGAAAACAGACATTCCTTGCCCAGTTATTAAATAATTTGTGCTGGATTGTTACATTTTAAATGAGTGAATTTTAGTGTTGTTGTAGACACATTTGTCCAAGGATATGAAATCATTTAAGGAAGGTGAGGTCATACATCCTTTTTTTTTTTTTCCAGTCACAATTGCTTCCTTCCCCAAACTCCAATAGCTCTGTGCAGCTTGAATGTATCTTCCATACAAACAAGTTGCCTCACCTAACTTGTCACTGTAGTATAGCAAAGACTTTCTATATGTACAAGTTCCAAAGGGGAGCTATGTTACTTCAATTCAGCAAAACAAGCAAGAAGTCTGGTAGCACTTTTAAAAACAAAACAAAACAAAAAAAATATGGCATGAGGTTTTGTGGGAGAAGTTCTCAAGTTTGTCAGACACTTTATGTGCAGTATACATTGGTACTGACATCAATTATATTAACCTTGCAGTAGGATGGCTGAATATTATACCAACATCTGTTTTAGAACTAGTTTATGCATGCCTGAAAGCATCTTTTTACAAGAATCATATGGCTTTTTTCACAGTCTTTGGATGGCTAATGTAAAAGCTGGGGGAGAAAGGACAAAAGCATGTTGCGTCTTACCTGTGTAAATGAAAAAAGATACCAGATAACATTTTTGTTCAAATTAGTGAACAGTCACAAAACAAATATATGGTTCTCCTCCTTTTCCCTACATGAGCTTCAGCAAGCATTCTCCCCACCCCTTTGGGCACAGCCAAGAATTTTAAACATGATAACAGCTACATTTCTTTATTTCCAACTCCTATCTGTAGCAACCTGGCAATCCTTCTCTAATGAGGCCAAAACATCCAATCTGTTCCTAATTATTTGCTTCTCATGAGCTGTGGAAGAGTAGAACACTAAGTGGAGAAAAAGATGAGAGAGACAGGGTACCAAGAAGCAAATGCGTAGAGCAAGAAATGGCATAAAGTGGATAAAAGAACAAGGGGGAGATGTGGCCTCATGACTGAAGTAGTATGCAAAGTTTTAGAACATTTTGAAGAAAGAATAATTAAATTAATGGCAGTAAATGGAAAAGTAATGCAACATGGGCTTATTGAAAGAAGATTAATCATGCCAGAATAACTTCACAGCCTCCTTTCAGAAGATGATTGATTTTAGCTAAGGAAAATACTCTAGATCTATTTCTGGGGGGATCTGTGTACAGCAAGAACAACGAGACTCCTGTGGCACCATAAAGACTCACAAATTTCTGATGGTTAACTTTCATAGGCTCTAACCCACTTTGTCAGACACATGAAGTGGAAACTACAGTGAGGTATATACACACATGCCATATACACATAAACATTACAATATGCTTCCCCTTCATCCTGGCATGGATATATATACCTCACCCTGGTGGTCTGAGCTACGTAACATGTTTCACAGCTGTACACATACATTATGCTGCAGGAAACACGATACCATAACCATACGGTGGAGCATTCAAAAGCGAAGCTTGCATGGCATAATTGGCATCAAACCATACAATTACATTGCAAAAGTGAACAAAAAAATTACACAGATCATAGCCCATTGTGCATCACATGACAGGGAGATAATGCTGCTTGCTTCTTATTTATAATGTCACCCGAAAGTGAAAAAAAGGCATTCACGTGGAACTGTTATAACTGGAGTTGCAAGGTATTTATGTGCCAGATTTGTATGTCCCTCTAATATTTTATATTGCTTGGTTTTTCAGTGCATTTATGCAAATACTAATAATAATTTTACATTTATAAATTGCACAATTACATAAAACATAACTGCAAGCAAAGTACATTTTCATACAGTCTACTTCAATGCTTGAAGAAACAAACTTTCACTATAGTGTAATACATGGATTCTCTCACAAAGCTATGCCTCAACAGCCCTTTATTTCCACTACCGTAGTGATTCAGAGAAACTCAGAGCAAGGTGCGTTTAGCAGCACCTGCCCAGTGAGTGGGACTACTTTCAATGTTTGTGTATATATGTATAATGTATGCTATTAGCATACTGTGAACCTGGATAGTAGTATATACACATGGCTAAAAATGTGTGTCAAATATAACAAAATTTAAAATAACTAAAGAAGAAAAATAAACCATTTTAAATGCATGAAAAACCTACGTTAAACCACCATTATTTAGATGCAAAGTCCTACCCTTGAAAGTCAGGTCCAGAGTTGCCCATGTCATTTTAATTCCCCCTGGTACAAGATCTCATTGCCTCTTTTTTTTTTGCCCCCCCAAGACGACTTGTAACAGGGGTACTGAGTCAGTAGGTGGCTCAATACCCTGGCATTCAAAATCCCCATACAGGTTAACTAGGACTTAATTAGAAGGTTAATTAACAAATGGAGCTACAGCTGAAGGGCTATTTAGAGGAGGCGGTAACCACAGCAGCCGGGAGCAAATAAATGGAGAGCAAGGAAGCCTTGGAAACAGGGTGCTGAGAACCGGAAGAAAGGCAGAACTGATTGCTGCCAGCTCTCCTCCCTTCATCCCAAAACAAGTAATGAAGCTGCTTGGGACTCATAAAAAGCGCTACAGGCAGTGGCAGGCTGAAACAGTATAAGGATGGGAGCAGTGAAGGAGACCTGGAGCAGGTGTGATCTTTACAAGAGAAGAGAGACCATGAAGGGGACCACCCATGACAGTACCCCTACATCACTTGAGGCATAAGATGGATGGTCCTTAAGGACTACGGCATCTATTCAATAATTTTTCTAATTCTCACCATTGAACAGGTGGTCCTAAGTTATTCCATAGTAAGTAAAACACCAGACTAGTTTAAGGAGATAAAGAATAGTTCCATAAAATGTTTAAGCTTTCTCAAACACTTCTAAAACAATCTTCCTACATCATATGTGCTATGTAAAATTTACATGGTGTGATGTGGGATAAGGGCTTTCTTTCATATTTGTTTGGGTTGGTTTGCATAACTCACAACCAATTACTCCGAGGGTGGGAGAAAGCTGAAGATGACATAAGGAAGAGATGTGGAGCAGACAGTGGAAGGAAGACAATCAGAAAAGACTATGGCACATGTATCAGAGACGACTGACCATGTTAATTTCTTGCAAGATATTGTGATTGGGTATGTCTATACTGTGTGTTTAAGTCAACTTAAGGGCCCTTAAGTCGACTTAAACAAAGCCCTGTCAATGTTCCAGGGCAATAAAGTCAACTTTAGCATCAGGTAAAGTCAACTTTCTACTTCCACTTATAAAGTTGACTTTACAGTTTAGTTGACTTTATTAAGTCGACTTAAGGCAATGTGGAGGGGAAGTTGCCTTAAGTCAACTTAACTGGCCTCCCAACCACAGAAAACATGGGGAGGAAGGCTGGCTAAAAGGCACAACACAGCTGGGGGCGTTCCCAGCTATGTGGACCACAGCCAAACTCCCCATGTTCCCTGACTGATCTCCCCCGTTCTGAGCTGGACCAGGCATCACAGCCCAACCCGGCATTTCCCCTGTTTTCAACCCCGCTCTGCATGTCTCCCCGATTCTCAGCCCACCCGCATGTCTCCCCTGTTCTTTCCCCAACCCCATGTCTCCCCTATTCTCAGTCCAGCCCTGCCTGTCTCACTCCTCCTCTGCCCAAACCTGTGTGTCTCCCCCCTTGCCCCTCTCTGCCCAACCCTGGGTGTCTTGCCTTTCTCTGCCCAAACCTGTGTGCCCCTCCCTTGCCCTTCTCAGGCCAATCCTCAGTGTCTCCCCTCTTCTCTGCCCAAACCCCTGTCTCCCCCTTGCCCTTTTTCAGCCTGACCCTGCCTGTCTCTCCCCCTCTCCAACCAAAACTGTGTGTCTCCCTTTCTCAAAGGACCCCCCCAATATTGTTGTAAAACAAACAAGGAGTCCAGAGGCACTGTTTAAGACTAACAAATTTATTTATTGGATGAGCTTTCATGGGAGAAAAATCCCACTTCATCAGACAGTTTGAAGATAGGGAAATTTACAGAACGGTAGGAAATAAATGCAGGGAAGTGTAAGACATAGGATCAGGTCACAGTCTAACAGCAAATCAAAGCAGTTGTTAACATTCAAACACTGGGAAATAGCACATAGAAAGAAAGAAAGAAAGAAAGAAAGAAAGAAAAAGAAAGTTGCTATTTCTTTTAGATTAGCTTGTGTGAAAGCAGGATTAAATCCTGACTTATGGATTTTTTCCTCCCATTATAACAGGTGATTTGACTTCACCCTCCTCTATGTGCTGTTTCCTGGTATTTAAGTCTTTTCTGCTGCACCCTGCCCCTGCGCTGGCAGTTGCCCTGTGGCACCTGTTCCAGAGCCAGAGGAATCTGGGCAATGCAGGGAGGGTGTGGGAGTGCTGCGCTGGCACATCGCTGGGCTACATCAGGCTCCCTGGTCTCCCTGTTGCCACACACAGTGTGGAGGGTGGTGTGGTCATCCACTTCTTAGGATGTGGCCAGGAGAGAGGGGAACTTCTTTTGTGGTGCACTGTGGGCCAGGTATCCAAAATGCACCACGGCTAGGGCGACCTAGCAGCTGCCAGTGTGGACGTGGACAGTCTCCTGGCATTTTGAGTGTGGACATGCTAACCCGGCTTAATAAAGTCTACTTTAAGCAGACTTTATTAAGCCAGCTTAACCAAGCCCTGTGGTGTAGACATAGTCATTGTGACTTTACTGTGCTGGATGTTCTTCAACTACCAAGGGGAGGTTTTGATCAACCCACACTAAACATGAAAACAGGCCATGAAGTAGCTCATATAAAACTCTTGCAAAAAGAGAGAGAGACACAGACACACACACACACACACACACACACACACACACACACAAGCTGAAGAAGAGGAGGAGGGAAGGTTGTATTTGGAAGGCAATATGTTATAGCTGAACAAAAGGTTACTATTCCAAAATGTTTGCAGTGAAGAACTAGTCATATCTGACATTTTTCTTTTCAGTCTGTTATTTCAGAGTAACTGGACACCAAAGTTAAAAATCCAAAAAAAAAAAAAAACCATCTTGATTAGTAGATTCCTTGGAAACGTGCTTATTATGAGAACATGTTGACAATTTTTCTGATAAAAATAATAAACTCAAGTTATTTTCAATTTTTTGTGTACAATCCAAGACTTAAGTATGTTTTGTTTGTTCTTTTTATGACACTTTGCTTTAGAATCATACTGTATCAACAGGCAGAAGGACTTATCTGATAGGAAACAGAATTAGCATAGCCTAAAAAAAGTTAATATATGGAGTCAAAGAGGCTCCATTATGAGAAAAACTGAAAACCTAGTTCATAGTGTAACACCATCATGAGACTCAATACAAACTGACTATCTGTCTTACAGGCTATGTGGGAAAGATAGCATTTTAAATCAATTGAGTTACTGTTTCTTAGCCATTTGATAGAAAGAAGAAACAGTGTAATTGGTAATCAAGCGCTCTTTTGGGAGCTTCAAACCAGCCAGCTGGACTTCTAAGCACATGTTAATCTGTATGGGCCAAACCCTGAGATAACATAAATGGTCTTCTAAGTTACATACTGGTATAAAATCAGTCAGAAAACAGATGTCAGTGTAAATTGCATCAGAATCTGCAGGGTGAACGAATGCACAATTTGTCCATAATGTAAATACAATCCTGGCTCCATGCCCCTGCCAATGCACACTACACTAGATTTAATCAATGTCAAATCTATTAATCTGCTCTTCTCTAAGAAGAAACCAGATACAGTTTGGAGAGACTTACATGTAGCCTACTTCATTAATAAGTATTGCTTCTGTTTGTCTACATTTCCTCCACACTCTGTACACTTGATATATAAGTGAGCAAAAAAATTGTATATAAACTGTGATTTTTAACTTCTTTGAAGCCATGACATCTGAGTGTATGGATGTAAATGAGGATGGATCAACTTGATAACTATCTGTTGTATTCATACCCTCTGAAGCACCTGTCATTGGCCACTACTGAAAGACAGGATACTGAGCTAGATGGACCATTGGTCTGACCCAGCATGGCTATTCCTATGTTTTATGATTACATTTCAGTGTAGAGAAAAAAAACAAAGGGAAAAATGCTACAAGCCAATAGAAAAAGTACTGTATGGGGAAAGTACGGTATTCACCACCCTGACCATTATCATGTTAAGTATATTTAATTTTACCTTCCATTAACCCAACAGCTATTTTATATTATTGAAAATATCTCCCCCGTTATCAATGTCTTCATTTGATAAAGTCATAATATGATTTGTTCTCCTCCACTGTAAGTTAAGATGAATTGGCTACAACCTATTTCTTTACAGCCATTACATCCAAACCAATATCATTTAAAAGGGCTTGGCTGAGGTTCTTACATATTCTTTGACACAATAGAACTTATTCTCTTAATCACAGAAGGGACCATGGGAGGTCATCAAGTCCAGCCCTCTGCACTCACAGCAGTACCAAGTGCCATCTAGAACAGTGTTTCCAAACCAGTGTGCCATGGCACAAAGGTGTGCCATCAGGTCTGAGCAGGTGTGCCACAAATTTCTTTGAAAAACTACTCAAAGAGCTCTGGATTGGCTCATTGGCTCATGAATATTCATAAATCCATTTGGAAACTATGTGGTGGTGTGCCTCAAGTTAATTAAAGGTAGCAAAGTGTGCCAAGGCAGAGAAAATGTTGGGAACCACTGATCTAGAGCATGCCGACAGGAGTCTGTCTAACCTGCTCTTAAAATTTTCAAATGATGGAGATACCACAACCTCTCTAGGCAACTTATTTCAGTGGCTAATCACCCTGACAGTTAGCAAGTTCCAAAGGGGTAAGTGGCCGTATTAGTCTAGTTCAGCAAAAAACAAACAAGGAGTCCTATGGCACTTTTAAAGACTAAAAAAAATTGTGTGATAAATAAATTTGTTAGTCTTTAAAAGTGCCATAGGACCTCTTGTTAGTTTTCCTGACAGTTAGAAATTCTTTTCCTAATGTCCAACTTAAACCTCCCTTGCCGTAATTTAACTCCATTAAGAAAAAGTTTCTTATGGAGAGGGTGGTGAAGCATTGGAATGGGCTATCTAGGGAAGTGGTGGAATCTCCATCTTTGGAGATATTTAAGGCTCGGTTAGACAAAACCCTGGCTGGGATAATTTAGTGACAGTGGTCCTGTTTTTTGGCAGGGGATTAAACTAGATGACCTCATGAGGTCCCTTCCACCCCTATGATTCTATGCCCACTTCTTGTCCTATCATCAGTGGCCAAGGAGAATAATTTTTCTCCATCCTCCTCATAACAACTTTTCTTAGGTACCCGAAAAGTGTTATCATGTCCCCTCTCAGTCTCCTCTGTTCCAGACTAAACAAACATAGTTTTTTCAATCTTCCCTAATAAGTCTATTATTCTAGACTTTTAAACTTTTTTGTTGCTTTCTTTGGACCTTCTCCAATTTGTCCACAACTTTGCTGAAATGAAACTGGACACAATACTCTAGCTGAAGCCTAATCAGCATGGAGTAGAGCTGAAGAATTCTTGTGTGTTACTTACAATACTTCTGTTAGCACATATGAGCATAGTGTTTGGATTTTTTTGCAAAGCTCCAAAGGGGCAGCCATGTTAGTCTAATTCAATAAAACAAACAAGGAGTCCTATACGACCTAAAATCAATAAAAAAGGAAACCCCAGACACCCTATCATCTCAGGCATTGGCACTTTTACATCAGGCTTATCTGTCTATGTGGATTCCCTCCTCAGACCCTATGCCACCAACACTCCTAGCTATTTTTGAGACATCACAGACTTCCTGACAAAAATCCAACCTACTGGTGAGCTTCCAGAAAACACCATCCTGGCCACTATGGACATAGAAGCTCTTTACACCAACATCCCACAGAAGGATGGATTACAAGCTATTAGAAGAACCATCCCAGGTGATGCCACAGCACACCTCGTGGCTGAACTTTGTGACTTTGTGCTCACCCACAACCATTTCAGATTTGAGGATAATTTATATCTCCAAGTCAGAGGCACTGCTGTGGGTACTTGCATAGCCCCACAATATGCCAACATTCTTATGGGCAACTTAGAACAATGTTTCCTCAAACCTCATCTCAAAGCACCTCTCCTCTACTTATGCTACATTGATGACATCTTCATCATCTGCACCCATGGCAGGGATGCTCTTGAAGATTTCCACAGAGATTTCAACAATTTCCACTCCGCAATCAAATTGCGCCTAGAACACTCCACACAGGAGATCCACTTTCTGGACACTACAGTACAAATTAAGGATGGACACATAAGTACCACCCTATACCAAAAATCTACTGATCCATATAGTTACCCACATCCCTTGAGCTTTCATGCTAAACACACCACACAATCCATTGTCAACGGCCAAGCCCTAAGATATAACTGCATTTGCTCCAGTCCCTTAGACAGAGACAGACACCTTCAGGATCTCTGTCAAACATTCTTAAAACTACAGTACTCAGCTGCAGAAGTGATGAAACAGTTTGACAGAGCCATGCAGATATCCCGAAGTCAACTACTACAGGAGAACCCTAAGAAAGAAAACAACAGAACGCCTCTAGTTGTTACCTACAACTCCCAAGTCAGACCTCCATAGCACATCCTCATGGATCTACAGCCTCTTCTACAAGACAATCCCTCACTGTCTCAGGCCTTGGGAGACAGATCTCTCCTCACTTACAGACAGCCCCCTAACCTTAAGCAGATACTTACCAACAACTAAAGACCTAAAACCAGAACCATTAAAGCAGGCAGATATCCCTACAACAAACCACGGTGCCAACTTTTCCCACATATCTGCACAAAAGACACCGCTACAAATCATATTGAAACCAGCTACTTCATCAAAGGCTCATTCACCTGCTCATCCACCAATGTGATTTATGCCATCATGTGCCAGAAATGCCTGTCTGCCTTATATATTGGAGAAACAGGACAGTCTCTGTGCAAAAGAATAAATGGATACAAATCTGACATCAGAAATCATAACACTCTAAAACCAGTGGGTCAGCATTTCAATCTCCCTGATCAATCCATTAATGATTTGCTAACTCTAGCACTCAGACAGATGAATACTAGATCAAAGCTTCAAAACAGAAGCTGCTGAGATCAAATTTTTATTTGCAAATTTGACTGAATTGCTTCAGGACTTAATAGAGACATTGGATTTTTCTCTCATTACAATAAGCAATTTGACCTCATCGCCCTCTGTGTGCTGTTCTCCAGTGTTTGGATCTTTACAACTGTTTTGATTTGCAGTTACAATACAACCTAGTGCCATGACTTACACTTCCTTGCATTTATTTCCTCCCATTCCACAATTCCCCCATCTTCAAAGCATCTGACGAAATGGGATTATCTCCCATGAAAGCTCATGCAATAAATAAATTCGTTAGTCTTTTACAGGCAACAGGGCTTCTTTTTTGTTTTGCTTTTTTTGCACCATTGTTACACTTTTGACATACATTTAGCTTGTGGTCCAATACAACACCCAGATCCCCTTCTGCAGCACTTCTTCCTAGGCAGTCATTGTCTATTTTGTGTATGTGCGATGGATTGTTCTTTCCTAAGCAGAGGACTTTGCACTTCTCCTTTATTGAATTTCATTCTGTTTATGTCAGACCATTTCACTAGTATGTCTAAATCATTCTGAATGGTGATTCCATCCTGCAAAGCACTTGCAACCCCTCCCAGCTTGGTATCGTTCACAACCTTTATAAGTGTACTCTCTAAGCCATCATTTATATCATTGATTAAAATATTGAACACAACCGGACCATATGGCTATGGACCCCTTCAGAAGCAGTGGAGAGACATGATTGTTCTCTGTTAAACATCAGAGGATAAATACCAGGGAAACAGAGGAATCATTTGATTTCAGCACTAATATTGACAAAAGACCAAATGAATATAAACTCGTCATCAGGTTGTTTACACATGAAATTAGACATAGGTTTCTAAACATCAGAGGAATGAAGCTCTGGAACTGCCTTGCAAGAGGAACAATGTGGGGGATGTGGGGAAGGGGAACCTAGCTGTCTTCATGACTCATCTTTTTTGGGTTATACTGATATGATGGGACAGCCTCAGTTGGCAATTAATTGATCTTTGACTACTAGCTCTAAATATGCTCAGAGGCACGTGATAGGATGTTGGATGGGGTGGGTTCGGCATTACTACAGCAAATTCTCTCTAGGTGTCTGGCTGGTAAGTTTTGCCCACAAGCTCAGGGCTTGTTTCCTCATCATATTTGGGGTGAGAAAGGAATTTCCCCCTGTGGGAGATAGGCAGAGACACTGGGGTGTTTCCACCTTCCTCCACAGCACGGGGCATGTGTCAATTGCTTAGGGATTCTCTGTACATTTAAGTCTTTACATCATGATTTAAGGAATTGAATAAGTTTGTCATAGATCGATGGTTTATTACAGGAGAGTGTGGGTGAGGTTCTGTGACCTACGTTGTACAGGAGATCAGATTAGATGACTGTATTGGTCCCTTTGGACTTAGTCTATGTAATTCATTCTTCCAACAGAGAACCCCAGACAATCGTGACTGCCACAGGAGACTAGCTGAGAGCTGTTGCCACCTGGCTAAAAGAATGACACATGAGACGGCTCTCATACAAACACCAGAACTGATGCCAAGTCTCTACAGGCCCAGGACTGGAGTGGCTGGTTCTTGAAGTTCAACGTTTGCACAGAACCATTTGTACTTTTGAACAAGTCTATTTCACTGAGATGGAATTTATACTCCGCTGTTGGAGGGAATAGCGGGATGCAGGTTCTGGCCTCAATCACAGGGTTTGTAAATTGAGGGAGAGGTATGAGTTGAAGAGAGGACAAAGATATGGGAAGTATTTTGTTCACCTACAGACTGAGTGGAGTCCAAGAATGTTATGTTTAGTCCTGAAACCCAGCACTCCTTCTGGAAGGAAAAGCTGAGTTCTTGTATCTATCTGCCTTACACTGATACCAGAAAGAGCAAACAGTCTCCTGAAACACAGGTGAAGAGGTCTGTGAAAATGTAACAGCTGGACAGATGAAAAAAAGAAAAATCACCAGATCAACCAGAGTTATAATTTAAGCAGTGGTTGGAAGAAATTTTTTAGCTCATGCTGTCAATGAAAAGGAGGAGTATTGTTTAGTTAAAAGAATACAAACCAAGGAATAAATCGGAGGGTGGGGGTGTCACCTTCCTGTCCAGCATGGGGTCACCTGAAAGTTTACATCACTGTAAATGGAGGATTCTCTCTAATTTGGATTCTTCAAATCATAATTTGAGAACCTCAGTAACTCAACCAGTGGTTAGGGGTCTACTTCAGGAGCGACTAGGTGTGGTTCTCTGCTTTGTAATGTGCAGTAAGTCAGACTTTCACTGATAAGATAATCATGATGGTCCCTTCCAACCTTAAAGTCTATGAGTTTATAAGTACAGAGCTTAAACTTTGATCTCTCCTGAGATCATGCTATGATTAAAAGAACAAAATGGATTAGGGTTTTTCCACATGGACCTGAATAGCTAACGATGGAGGTTATAGCATAAACTCTTCATATAATCCTCTGAATAGTGTGATATATCAAGGCCAGAGGGCAGTAGGAGAGTCATAGAAGGGAGACAGATAAGCCCCAGAATGTTCTGGGCACTGGGGCAAACTAGCAAGAGTTAATTAAGGGCAATTAGGAGCAACTGAGGCTAATCAAAGCCCAGCCAGGTTCCTGATAAAGCCCCCCCGCTCCAGAGAAAGCAGGCAGTAGCTGGAGGTGGAGTAATGTTTTGTGCTATGCAGAGGAGCAGAAGGAAAACTATGTTGAGTAAAAGAGCACACAGACGCTTGGAGGAAACTACGAAACCCCAGAAAGGAAAGAGCTTTTGAAAAAGGACTGAGCTGTTTCCAGCACTGGGGAAGTGGGTTACCAGAAGCTGGAAGGACAGAGGGGGGAAAACTAGCTCAGGGGAAACAGCGCAACTGTGAATATACAGCATTTGCGGCAAGTAGCTGTCATTTGTAGAGCCCCTGGCCTGGGACCAGAGGAGTGGAAGGACCTGGGTCCCTCCCCTCCTTCCTTGATCCACCAGATCCGACTGGGGAACCGTTTCTTCATCAGGGAGACAGGTTAACTGGTCGTGCCCTAACCTACAATCAGAGCCAGAAGCACAAGAGCCGCTAAAGGAGCTGGTGCTTTGCCATAATAGTCATAGGTTATTTGCTATAAATGAAACACATGATGTTATCCAGTAGGATATCTTGGCAGGGCATGAAAATCATAGTTGGTTGGGAGTTTTTTTGACAAGAACTTTCTTCATCAGAAATGCCAATTCATCAAAACCAACATTCCGCAGAAAACAACTTTGATGAATTTTCTCTTTGAAAAGAAAATTGAAAAAAGTTTCAGATTTGTCAAACATCCCATTTCAACACTTTAAGTTCCACTTTTCTGTTCAAAATAACTTTTCCTTTTTAATTTTAAATTAATTTCTAGAAAAAAAAACCATTTCAATTGCTCCATTTTTTTTCCAGTTATTTGGCTCTCCAAAAACTAAGACTGGGACATTTTTCCCTCAAATTATTATGAAAAGGCAATGTCAAAAATTCTTACTGGATGGAAAAACTGTTTCTTGTCCCATGTCAGTAGAAACTTATTTGCCTTCAGCAAACTGTGACAATTTCTTTAGCTTGTTCTGACAAAGTATTAAACTATAAGTTTACGACAAAATATTCTTGTTAGTTTCTCAGCTTTCAGGTTCTGAAAACTATAGTAGAGAGAGGGAAAAAAAGCATATTGACGATCTAAATATTCCAATATAATGCATTTATGGGTTCTCCAAACATACTCTTCTGGAACATTTCAATTAACTGTGTAATTGCTTACATTAATAAGACAGTACTAGTCTCAATTGTGAATGGTGTAGAAATAAATGGATATGCCAAATCAAAAATACTGACATTAATTTAGCTCTTTCAATTCTTACAACTTGTTTACAGTATGAAAGGCCAACTCCCTCTTGACTATGTTTGCTGCCACTGTTTTACTTGGTCACTCAAAGAATTTTTAGACTCCATACTAGAACAACTTTTTGATGCACTGAAAAGGTGCAGCCCAACCCCACAACAGAACAAACCTTCTAATGCTGTCTGAACCTAGCTGCATCAACCCAAAACTGGCGAAGAACACGTCTAGTCAAGAGCTACCAGGTTAGTTTCCATGGCTATTGAATCATTGCCTTTTCTCTTATGACTTGCCAAACAAGAGTAGTACTAACTACCGAATGTAATGTGGAAAAATGTCCATTAAACAGTCAGCATTCTGCAGAAGGATGGTCATTTTCTATGTGTTTCTACAGTACGTGGTTCAAGGGGGTCCTGACATGGGTTTGTTTCCATAATTTCAACCTTAAATAATGACAGGAACTGGAATAGAAACACATAAGTATTGACCAGACCCTAGGTACTTCTAGTCCCGTATCCTGACTCACAATGGCCAGCACCAGGTCCTTCAGAGAAAGTACATCATAAATATACCCATAAATACATCAGAGAGATAAATACTAGGGAGGAAGAAGACTTATTTAGGTTCAGCACCATGTGGACACAGGAACAAATGGATATGATCTGGTCATCAGGAAGTTTAGACTTGAATTTAAACAAAGTTTCTTATCAACAGAGGAGTGAAGTTCTGGAATAGCCTTTGTGTGGGGGCTGGGGTTGTGCGTTGGGGGCAAAAAGCCTAGCTGTCTTCAAAACTAAGCTGGATAAATTTATGGACAATATCGTCTCATGGGACAGCCTAATTTGGCAATTAACCAGTCTTTGATTAACAATGTTAAATATGCCCACTGGTCTGTGATGAGATGTTAGAAAGAATGGGTTCTGAGTTGGTCCAGAGAATTCATTTTTTGCTGTCCTGGCTGGCGAGTCTTGCTTACATGTCCATGGATTAGCTGATACCATATTTGGGGTTAAGAGGGGATTTTCCACCAGCACCGACTGGCAGGGAGAAAAGGGTTTTTTATTTAACCTTCCCTTGTGGTGTGGGTCATGGGTCACTTACTGGTGGTTTCTCTGTACTTTGAAGTCTTTAAACCATGATTTGGGGACAGTCATAGGTCAAGTGTCTAATGCAGGAGTGGGTGGGTGTGGTTCTGTGGGCTGCACTGCGCAGGAGGTCAGAGTAGACGATCATTTTGGTCTATTCTGACCTGAAAAATCTGTGAATTTATACAAGAAATCCACAGATAGCAGAAATGTGGAATAACCTGCAACTTTTGATATCATTCTGATATCTAATATTTAGAAAACGTCTCAAGCCCTGAAGAACAAGGTTTACTCTCCCTACCAAAATTTGTATTATTATTCATTAGAATAATTCTGGATGTCCACATAAATGCCCATATGATACATATAAATGATCACCTCTCACAAATTACCTACTGTTGTCAGCTGGCGACATAACTTATCTGGGGACAACTGTCCTACAGTGAATGTCCATCTCCATTAAAAATCATGCAGTGCTTACAGCACCTCTTAAATTTTTTCTTTGGCTGATACTGGTAGAGGTAAATGTACAAGAAAGGGAAGCAGATAAAATTAAATCTGTTCTATAAGCTATAGCTACCTTCCTTACTTAAACTCTTAATGAGGTAGCAAAGTATTGTTGTCTTCTTTTATTTTTCCTTTGGGGGGTTTAGGAGACAGAAAAGAAGCTGCAAGATTACTGAAACTGCTATAAAACGCCAGACAGATAAAATACAACCAAGCTGCAATGGATACAGCAGAGAGCTGAACTATGGAGAACTCACTATAGGCCTTTTCCCATACAGATTACTCTCTTGGACTATGACCATCCTAACTCTGAAGTGCCAAGGACATGTGAACATCTAGGAATATTATACCCTGAAATATAATGAAGGCAGAGAATGGCTGCATTTAAATATAATGTAAATACCACCATCTAACTTCTGAATAAACATCTTCAAATCAAAAGGAGTTCAGAAAGGAAGAGTAAAGTCCTATACATGTAATTCTTACCATATCAGAGCCGGCAGCACACTGCTTATTAAAGTTTCCTGTAGGAGAGTGGAACGGTTAAGACCCCCAGCACCTGCCAATCCTCCCCTCCCCTTCGGCTGCCTGGGCTGGAATAAACTGTACCAACAGAGCCCTGACAACAGGGAAAAGGGTAACAGCAGAAGATGCTGACTAAACCAAGGCAGAACCAAGGCAGGAACATATAAATAAGCCAGAAAAAGCAGCACAGCTAGGGATGAGGATAGGGGCTTGGCTCCTTAGTGACTCCTCACCAGAACAAGTGAACAGCCCAGATCATCAGGCCAAGCAGGTCTGATTTGGGAGTGGGAATTGTATCAGCACACTGCAAAGCAGGGGTCAGCAACCTTTGCCAGCCCCCATGCCAGCCCTGCCCCTGACCCCTCAGCGGGTGCCAGGGCAGAGCCAGCAGGGGGTGGGACCTGGGGATGTAAGAGCCATGTGTGCAGGGACTCCTGCTGGTCCTGCCATCCCCCTGTGCCTGGGGTGGCAAAAGGCACACTTGCAGCAGCTCCTGCGGCTCCTGCCACCCTAGACCTTGCAGCGGGGTGGGTCCAGCAAGAGGTACCACAGGCACACCATTCTTACAGCCTCAGGTCCCACTGGGAGCAGCAGGGCTAGCAGGTGACAGCAGCTGCAAGGCTGGGAGCCTGCATGCCATTCTGAGCAGGCACATGTTTGGCACCCATGACCAAGGCACGTCTGGACTCTTGTCCTGGTTTGCCAACCCCTGTTGTAAACAAACAAGCACAGGTGATGCATACAAATTTCGTTACTGAGGAGGGGAGAGACCATCCAGAGAACCCAAAAGGGCAGGGAAGCATGGCAATGCACCACACTGTCCACCATCTTCTGTTATAAGACTCTGTTTTCAATTGGCTATGAATTTGCCAGACTTTTAAATCATTGGGCTGAGATTTTCCATGCCAATTTCCAGTCTTGGGATGAGTTATTCTGGAAAATTTCGACCAAAACAGTTCAGTCATTTCCAAGGACAAGGTTCAGGGAAATATTTAGTTTTACTGATGTTATAAAGAATCATTGACCTTTCCCTTGAGGAGCCTTAGCTTTGAATGAGTCATAGCCTGGTTCTGGGGTCTGATTTGCAGAAATGCACTCTACTACCTGCTCTGACTGAAATCAATGGGACCAGTGCTATGATCATACACAGTGCTACACAATCCTTCACACTCGGAAAAAACTGGGCATGCAGTAAATACTGTCATCTTTAATCTCTCTGCACCTCACTTCCCCCATCTGTAAAATAGGGATAATATCTCCTCATCCTACAGAGTTGTTGTGAAGACAGGTTGATAGCTGTGAAGCACCCAGATGCCACAGTGATGAGCTCCAGAAAAAAGTTCATGGGCAAATTAACAATTCTGACTTTGAAGCAGGGCTTGAATCATAATCACCAGGCTCATTCATTCCACAATGAAGGTAACACAAAGTATCCATCCTGAGATCCAAATGAAGCAGGAATCCTGCCAAAAACCCTACTATGTTACTATACAATTAAAGGCTAGATCATAAGGCATGTGCACAAAGAGGCCAAATTAAGATTGCCCAGATACTTAATTCTGGCACTTCCAAACTTCTGAGGGCCTGATTTTGCATTCTCAATAATGTTATGCTAAGGTAGGGGGGTTTTGTGTAATATTTTATATACATTCATGATTACATGAAATAGAGAATGGGGGTGGGGTTTTCAAAGACACTCCATGCTGTCTTTACTCTGTGCCTATTGTAGACATGGTAGTTTAACCATGCTTTTGAAAAATTCCATCCCAGATTCAGAATGTAATTTTACACAGTCCTACATTTTCTAACGGAAACCATTCCTGCAGCTATAGGAATGATATCCATAATATCATGCACTCAATGCCTATGTTAAGGAGTTTCTATGGTCTTAATAATTCACACACAAAACCGGTCTGAAGCTGGCAACAGTCCAGCAAAATCCAAGCTCAGTTAATCCATTTAAAAAAAAAAAAAGAGTGGGTACTTCTGCATGTGCACTACCCTGCAATCTAAACTAGCAACTCTGAAATACAGTCATTATCTTACAGGATTGATCTAATTTTCCCCTGAATGGCCTAAAATGAGGGGTTCCTTTAAAATACAAAATACAAGGGCTGGGACTTAAAAATATAATTTGACAGCACTTAAAACAGATTAAAAAAAAAAAAACCTCATCACATTAAATAACACCGACAGCAGCTCTACGTGCTGCATGAATGGAGATGCATTTGCTGACTTGAGGAAATCTCAGAGATAATGCAGTGGGAGACTGGTGTTATGCTCATTAGATCACTAAGCAGTCGTGCTATAAACAGAATATTTAACTAGAATCCTTAAAGATATTCTAATATAGCTGCCATAATGTACTTTGATATCTTCTGTCTCCTGCAAAAATGCAGGAGACAAGAAACCATGTCCCTTTACAGCATGCAGGTTCAAGGGGGATATTACCTGATTAACTCACTTTGTTATTAATTTTAATTAATAAAGAAAATAAATATGGTATGCCACACTTAATTAATATTAATATTGAGATCATGTAGGAAGAACTGTGTACATCATTTGGCTAGCAGATTTTAGCAGGATTTCACAAAATATCAAAGGAAGAAATCATGGAGTAAGACGATAGGAAAAGAGTATTTCCTAAATGAGGATTATAAAAGGCCAAGAAAACTATATTATATAATGTACAGAATGTATAGTTCATTAAGAGCCAACAAGAACATTAAAGGAGGGGAAAAAAATCAATCAATGATGTATTTCTAAATTCAATAAAAAGAGAAAAGCATTTTCTGCTATGTTCCCTTTTTAATTCCCTACCAGATTTAATTCTCTGATTCAGTCTTGTCATACTTACCCCTGTCATACTGTACAGAGTCAGGACTCATTAATGAGAAATGTGAATTTGCCATAAGGTTGCTGGTGTGGTATCAGTCGGTGAATTCAGACCAATCCCTAAAATGAGCGTGGTGTCCACTTTACTGGGAAAGCCCCTTACTACTGCCACTAGCCTCCTACTTCAAAATCTCTGTATAGAGCCCAAGTTAAAACTGCAAATGGAGAATGGACAATATTACCCTCCTCACATTCAGAGGAGGTGTTGCCCTCCAGGTCAAATGTGAAGTTCCCACTGGCTGAGCAGCATGGAGGGATTCACAGTTCGGCTGACTATGTCAGACCTTATCTAGGTATGAGCACAGGGCTGCATTCTCCATAACTGTCAAGCTGGCTCCTTTCACCAGCACTGAAATTAACTTTAAAAATAAAATATTAAAACTGCATTTGCAAAGTCAGGCCAGTAAATGGAAAGTTAAATTGGCTGGAAAAAATCTGCAGAAGCTGAAAAGCAAAGATATGTTCCCAAGGGGGATAAATTCACAGTAAGCAAGGCATTCCTATCATTTCCTCTGGTGCTCGTTGTTCTAGCATTAGGATGCGGATGGAACTCTCCAGACATTCAGCTGGCTGTGCTAAGTAACATAGAAGGAATCCCATCTGAATTTCGCAAGAATTAATGTCCACTTAATATGCAGCATTGCCAAATCTACTGCTTAACAGACAGCTTAACAGACAGCTATAACTGGTATTAATTGATGTCATCTGTACATGAGGAAGAATCCATTTGCGACCCAATGTCGTAGAATTTAGCATAATTACACACTTTATCGTCTGGGTGATTTTTTCATTAAATTAGGACTTCATAGAGTGGTTACACTCTAATCGCTTGGTTACATTTACCTCATGGTCATCACTTCCCTTCAACTATACTGTAAGAGAACAACCTTGGCAATTCAAACGTAAGTACAAACTATGAGATATGTGAAGGACATTTAAAACTTTAAAGTCAGGGAAGGCAGGTAGACAGATGAACATCCATAGTGTACCATAGAAAACATTAAAGGATATTCAGTGTGGGTGCATGGCAAACACATAAAACAGGGAGCTGGACTCAATGACTTTTCATGGTTCCTTCCAGTTTCTGTGATTCTATGACTACAGCCTCAAGGGACTTAAGGAGCCATACTGGAGGAAGAGTGAGGGACTCAGAAGAGCTCTCATCAACCCTCCTTCAAAGAACAAGATTACAGTAGCATCCAAAAATAATACAAACCCTTAAAAGAAAAAACTAATAGATCCCACCTTCACAGCTAAGAAACATGTAGCTATTCAGTTCAATAGGGAGACAAATGCATCATTTCCATGAAGCAAGAAACAGGTTATATTAGGGGAAGTAAGAACTGTGTTCCCTTTCTGTGAATGTAGCTGGGGAGGCATTGTGATGTTTATTTAGGGAAAGGTTAATTAAGTATGAAGCCAATAAGAATAAAAGCCCTCTGATGTGCTAAAAATACAAAAAGAAAAGAAATTGCAAGAAAGGCAGCT
Source organism: Podocnemis expansa (assembly GCA_007922195.1). Taxonomy (NCBI): domain Eukaryota; kingdom Metazoa; phylum Chordata; order Testudines; family Podocnemididae; genus Podocnemis; species Podocnemis expansa. Next base: position 47,282,207 of record ML681992.1, read on the forward strand.
AAAACGCGTTCTTATGGGGAGTCAAGGGACACATAAGGAACCAAACAGTTCCCTGAACCACTGACTCATGAAACAGCTTATTTGTCTTAGTGCCAGACAAGCTTCCCGTGAACATAATGAGGAAGCTATGGAGTATATGGCCTGCTCAGTCAAAAAGGAATCACTGATCAATCGTCCTGGCCCAGCTAGGGGAATTTCAGGTCAGGACACGAAGACTCACCTGGACAGAGATGCATGGGAGGGGAGAGAGCTTCTTTCCAAGCCATAAAGTGTAAGTCTGAAGATCAAATACCAGAAAGATAGAAGGTTGCTTTAGAAAAGAATAAATTATCCAGAAATGACAGCATGGTGAAAAGGGAAGGTTGAATTTTAATAGCTATAAAACACTATTAGTACAGAGACTGACACAAACTAGACAGGGTTACACAACGGGCAAAAATTTGCTTTCCCCTCACTGAGGCACACTGGAGGAGGAGCAAAGATGAAACAATCGGTTGGCATTTCTCCAAACCTCCTGCTGACACAGGGTGGGCAGTCTTTTAGGACCGTAAGGCAGGCTGAGTGTCATCAGGTGAAGCAGCATTGAAAAGCCTCTCAGAGCCAAGCCTGACATGGTGAACTAAGCAGGAAAAGAGCAAAGAGAAATGAGCCGCCCTAATGATAATGGGAGAAGAGCCCTAGAACTGAGCTACCAGATGGAAGTGGAGAGAATGGCAGGAGATTCGTCTAAGCAGAGCTCCTCTAAACAGCCACTCAGAGGTACTGTATTGAGAGGACAGAGTACTGAGTACAGCAATAGAGTGGGTCAGAATGCAGTCAGAGAAGCAAAGAGAGGAGAATGGGATGTGCAGAGTAAACAGGGAAGCCAGACTGAAAGAAAGAAATGGGAGCGTGAGGATACTAATAATCTGATTAAATTCCTAACAGCATGAACTTGTGATGCAGACCTCTGACATCTGGGAAACTGCAACCATTGCTCTCTGGAAAAGGAGAACCATGTTGCGCTGGAATATTCAAAAATATTGAAAATAAATTTGAAGAAATCCCATCACTAGAGATATTTAAAACTGGATTTAACTGAACACTTTAAAATATACTGCAGAGAGAATACTGCAACAGTCAAGGAAGGAACAAAAAACCAGCTCAGGGTCATTTCTATCTCTGATTTCTCTGACTCTATCAAGTCTGCTTAATGATAGTTACAAAATCTAGAACTGGATTCTTTTTATAAGTATATTAGCATACAGTACTCCACACACAGTTATCTACTCCCAAGCCTGAATTTCTACAGGTTCGTGTACTGTGACTGAAACGGAGTCAAACCACTTTCTAAACCCGGCTGTAAAAGTCAAAAAGAGAATTCCTAAGCAGACACCAGAATCCAAAAACGAGCTCCTTCAGCCAGCAAATTTTGCCAGCATCTCAAGATATCTACTGCACTCTCTTGCCAAGCTCAAAATTCACTGCCTGACATTCAGTAATAATACATGGTACCAACCCTTTTGTCCTTTCCTCAGTTCTGCTGAATCCCCCTCCGTTAGATAAGAATATGAACTTCCAAAATCCAGAAAATGATCCCACTTGAAACATATGTTCTACTCATGATGTGCTGGGTATTTGAACAATGGGCACTAGCAGGCATTATGCACATAAATACTCAGTGCATTAAAACAAGAACAGCAGCAGTAGAGTAGAACCTCAGAGTTACAAACACCTCAAGAATGAAGACTAACTTTGACATGTTTGTATCTCTGAACAAAACACAATGGATGTTCTTTCCAAAGTTTACAACTGAACATGGAGTTAATACAACTTTGGAACTTTACTGTGCAGAAGAAAAATGCTGCATTTAACTTAATTTAAATGAAACTAAGCACAGAAACAGTTTCCTTACCTTCTAATTTTTTTTTAATTCCCTTAATTTTCTGTTCAACACAGTACTGCATTGTGTCTATGGCTGTCCGAGTGTGTACTTCTGGCTCCAAATGAGGTGTGTGGCTGACCAGTCAATTTGGAGCTCTGAGGTTCTGTTGTAATAGATGTTTGTGTTGCATTTGCACTGAGGAGCCCTAGTTGTGGACCACAGTCCCATTGTGCTAGGGGTTGTACAGGTATAGAACAAGACAAGACCCTTAAACTTCTATTTATAAGTGCTGAGCAATTCAGTAAAACACAAAATAACATGCTTAACTTTAAGCATGAGTATCTCAGTGGTCTCCAGCATTCGGAAGACTGAATCCATAATGAACTTTTCACTTTGCTGATCTAGGAACTAAGAGTTCTCAAATCATCGCATTAAATCTGCTTCCAGAAGTCAGTCCAGTGGTGTGACAAGAGTTCTCACACTCATGAATAAACTCTTAGATGTGTGTTGCTTAAGCAGACTGATACATTTTTATTTGTAGGGGTGAAAGTCACTGGGAAGGGTTTCAACTACCAAATTATTACAAGTTCCATGTTAGTCTAGTTCAGCAAAACAAACAAGATGACCTGGGTCACTTTTAAAAATATAAATTTATTTATAGCATGAGCTTTCATGGATGAAAATCCCAATTTGTCAGACACTTGAAGATGGGGAACTTTGTAAGTCTTTGTAAGTATCTTGGTAAGTTCCTTGTGACTTTGTAAGTAACTGTAAATTCCCCATCTTCAAGTGTCTGATGAAGTGGGATATTTTCCTCCACGAAATACATTTTTCAGTCTTTAAAAGTGTCACCAGACCCCTTGTTTGTTTTGCTGAACTATTATGGCTCTCCACACAGGTCTGTAGTGATCATGTGCTTAGTGACTCAACTTCCCAGTCACCATGACCGGGATGCTCTTCAGGAGTTGCTCCTAAGGAGAAATAGTTGTGGAGGACTGTGGCATACAGCCGTAACACAGGGGCCATCTGAACATTCAGTGTTGACTATCTGCAGGAGAACAAGTGAGTATAAAGGAAAATAACTTCACATTTTCAAAATGGGTATGCCTCCAAGTCTGATGCCTGTAAAAAAGTGCCCATGCACTGCAGCCTCTTAAAATACCTAAAAAGTCACGCTCATCTAGGACAACCAGTTCTGCTTGAGAGGAAAAACAAATGGAAATTACCATGATTAGTTTTTTAAAGCCCACAAGAATTTGGGGTGGGATTTTTAAAAAGTAGTAAAAGGGTTTAGGAACACAAGACCTATGTGATGATCAAAGGGACTTGGGAGTCTGTCACTTATGTTCGCTCTAAGCTGCATGGCTGTAAGGCCGTACAGCGCCCGACGCTGCCTGGAGCGGAGGAAGGCTGCTGGCCGCGCATGGCCGACAGCTGCAGTCCCTGCAGGGAGAGAGACTCTGAGCTGGGAGTTTTTTTAAAACTCCTGCTCAGAGAGTCAGCTCTCACTGAGCCTCCACAGACTCTCTGCACGGGCTCAGCGAGAGCTCTCCTGGCTGGAGGAGTGGCCGGGGGCTTGGCTGTGCCGCTCTAGTGGCCAGGGAAGGGGGCCCTAACCACCCCCCCTTTAACTGCTGGGGGGGGAACAGGGGCCGGATGCTGCTCCACCCACCTGCCCACCCGGCCTCACCACAATGGGGCAGAGCAGCCAGCCCAACCTACCCCAGCCAGCCATGCCTCTCCAGGGGCGGAGGGGGCCAGCACTGGGCTCTGGGTTGCGGGACAGGGCGCTGGAGCAGCCTGCCCCGCTCCCAAAGAGTTTCGGCCGCTTTGCCCCCGCCCCCCCCAAAGGCCATGGAGCAGGCCCATTCAGGCCAGGGGGGGGGGGGCCCGGGGGAAAGCGGCCCCAACTGTTTGGGAGTGGGGCGGGCCACTCCAGGGCCCCGACCCCCATGTCAGAGCTCAGTACTGGCCCCCTCCACCCCCAGGGAGGTGCATCTGGCTGGGGGTAGGCTGGGCTGGCTGCTCCACTCTGCTGCTGTGAGGCCAGACGGGCAGCGGAGCTTGAGTGGGGGGCCAGAATTGGGCTCGTTCAGAGGGGCATGCAGCGAGCAACACATGTTGCTCAGCTGCGTTGGCCCCTTAGAGGCAACGTTGCTTAGGCTATCCTGAAACAACAGATATAGCACAATGTGAGCTGATATTGGAAAAGAAAGCAGAGTCACTGGGAAAGTGTGAAAGCAAGATCCTTTCAGAGAGCGCTATCACCCCATCTGCTACCCTTGAAGATAAGAGGTGGCAATGTCACTGGAGATGTAATAAGGGTTCAGTTCAAGGGTCTCACAGAAGCTTAACAACAAGATTTAGAAAGCACTGTAAGAAAAAGAAGAGGATGTCCTCAGTCTAACTACATTGGTCCAACATCTATACAAGAAATCAAGATGTGACATCTACTTCAAGATCAGCAAAAGGGAGGGGAATGGAGATATTAAAAAGCACCTGAGACAGAGAAGATTCAGGAAATGGAAGTCAAGCTCAAAAGAAAATTCTTCCGGTAAGGTATCGTGGATGGGAAACTGACACACGTACAACAAAGCAAAGATGAGAGTTTGTTACAGCCTTCTCAATCTGCATCTCCTGAAGACCAAACCAATACATGAAGTAAGAAGGAGTAAATGGCAAAGAAGACAGCAAAGGCTGAAGCAGCACTAGGAAGGATGGTCTTGTGATTATATTACACAGATTCAAATCTGGAGATGTTGTGTCATGGGGTTCCTGGGCTATGAGCTATATGACTTTCTGTTCACTTTTGCAATGCTTTGATGCCCAATATACCATGCAAGGAACCCTTTACAAGTGCTCCTAATGTATTCTACAGGATTATTATGGTATCATATTTCCTGCAGCATCATGTATGTGTACAGATGAGAAGCATGCCACATAGCAAAGGACAATCTCTAGCATAAAGGCTGGAGAATTTCATGACAAAGGCTGTGCAAAGACCTTCCCTGACTCATGTAGAAGAAAAGAGAATCACACAGCAGCACAGAGAGGGAGAGGTGAAGACTGAAAAAACAAAGAATGACAGTTGGAAGAGAAGCTGCTGACTTGAACCAGAGAAACACCATCTTAGAAGTACCTGCAAAATACACAGCCTACCCACATTGCCAGGTAAGCCTGGTCTCTCTTAAAACCATCATAGCTGTGTTCCCTCTAAGCTGCCCACACCGAAGCAGTCATCTCAGACCACCTGCGCACAGCAGGGAGCTATGGCCAGGCTGGGGTAGTTTTCAAATCTCCTGCCCTGAGCATGCTCAGATGCACCACATCATTTTCCAGTGATATTATGTACTGCCTGCAGTATCCAAACTATATAAGGGCCCTGGGCCAAAAAAAGAAAAAAACCACAAACATACACACAAAATCTGGACAGAAGCTGAACAAAATCCCCATTTATCACACTTAATCCTACAATGATGCAGTCAACAGTTTACTTCTGTTTTGCTAACTTAGCTGCTTTCATGCTTCTGAGGTGGAAAAGCCAAAATAAAAGCTTTGAACTATGTGTCACTTTGTGAATCAACTTTTCCTCTTGAGCTTTCTTACTTCTGTTTAAAAAAAAAATCCCATTTTTCCACTTTTTCTTTTCTTTCACATGGATCTGTTTGAGGCTCCAGTGAATACCATGGCACATGCAATATGCATAGCCTATGGAGACAAACACCTCACTCACATAGGCCTTCAGACATATAGGCAAACACAGTATGCGTCCACAAAGCCCTGCAAATATGCTGATATCCATAGTTATCTGCATTATATCCACATCCACGGATACAACAAGGATACCTGCAGACCATTTCTTGCGCAGGGCTCTGCGTATCCAAGCCCACTCAGAGACATGCACAAACACACAGGTTTGATTTCAGCCTTTATGTATATGAAGGCACCACCAAAGTGCCCTCTAAACCGATGATGCAGCTGAGCAAGCTATGGGTGCACTCGGTGGGGAGCTGGCAGGCAGCGGGGAAGGGGTGCAGTGGGGGTCGAGGAACTGGTGAGGAACTTGCTCAGCTGTATCCATAACTTACTCAGCTGCCTCATCAGCTTAGAGGGAACACTGCATCACAGCCAGACTTGGGGGTAAGAAAGATGAGAACAAACTAATGCATGATTCTAAATGGTGTTACAGTGTAGTTGCATGTTTTACGTTTTATTTTCTCGTGGTAACTCCTGACTCTTTTATTAGATGATTGTGTATCGATTTGCTATATACTCACTCATTCTGATCAATAAACTGGCAGTAATTTTTATCTAAAGCCCTGTGGACTCTAGAAAGTGTGAGCGAGGTAGGCTGGGAACAATCCATTTCTTTGTTAAATGGACAGACTTGAGTGCATGGTGACTGGAGAAGTATACCAGTCCTTGCAAGACAGAAGTACCTACTCTGGTATCTGGGGCTCGGGATGGTTGCCAGAGAACCATCGCCTGAGTGGCCAGAGCGTGTACACTCACTGCCTGGGATTGATCACACCCAGGAGGCTGATGTGGACTGACTCAGGAGTGGTGGTCACCTGGCAAAACCTGGTGAATCAGGGTTCAGGAGTGGAGGTCTGAGGGGGTCACAGAGGCACACCAGACCAGAACCAGGGAACAACCTGTCACATGTGCATACAATCCAAATCTCTGCCACAAACTTTCTGTGCAATGCTAGGCAAGCAACTTCTCCAAATACCTCAGCTCTCCATCTATAAAGCAGAGATAGCACTTCCTTATCTCAGATTGCAAAGGTAAATTCATGAAGTCCAGATTCAGGAAAGCATGTAACTAATCCCATCCTTGTACAGCGAAAAATCTAAGTACGCACTAAAATCTCACTGACATAAGTGGTAGGAGTGGGTTAAGTGTTTTGCCAAATGACAAATGTTTGGGAGATGCTTGGATATTGAAGTGGGGGGAGCCATAAAACTATCTAGAATAAACAGGGCTGTCGGGAATAAAATGCATGTGAAAGAATGCAAGACAGCTTTCCAGTTAATTGAAAATCAGAGGTAAGTGGAAACGGTAAATTAAATGGGACTGAAGGTATGTTATGTTCCCAGCAGAAGGCAGGAGATTACTTAATATTCTTACACAATTAAATTAATTTTCTTTAATCTTTTTATACACATTGTAAACAAGATCTCTGTATCCCTGGAAAAGTACCTTTTAATTTTAAAACCTGGGTAAATTCATTAACTAATCCTGAAATCCAGAAACACCAGTTTAATTTAAAAAAGAGAGAGAACAGAAAAAAACAAAGAAAAAGCCAAGTACGGAAGAGCTTTTTATTTTGTTTTGACTTGGCACTCTCTATATTTATTCCACAAATGAAAAACACTTTGAAACTCCTAGAAACAAGATGAAATTGGCTACATTACTGCTACTCTTCATTTATGGTAATCAAGAGTATACACCCTAAATGTTAACAGCATTACACAGGGGAAAAAACCAAAACAACTATTGTATTGCCAGTAGCTGGAAACAGATTAATTAGAGAGATAAAACTCTTACTCCTTGTTCTTGGAGTACAGTTCTCAACCTAATTTTAAATCTTGCCTAAAAACATGTTGGTACCAATATTTATGGATGGTTCACAGTTTTCTACTACCAATAACCTGATCATGACTGTCAATAGTTCATCTAAAAAGATAGCAAAACTAATATAGGAACATTCTATCAACAAGTTTATGCCAATTATTAGTTCTCAAAGTCTATTTTTCACTTATGCACTATTTTAATCAGAGTGTGCTGAACAAACAGATGTACAGGTAAACATGATGTTCTGTAGCTACTGTGTATAATGTATATTGTTTACTAACAATTATTAGATAGGGTAAAATCTGCCTCTCATTGTGTGACCACGCAATGAAAATTTATGCCTCAAAATTTTCTCTTTTTTACTTCAGTGGTAAAGGCGCAAGTTTCTAGAACAAAAAATCCAGATGTGTCATAACAATGAAAATGTTCATTACTTTAATGCTTTGTAAATTTCATTAAGTAAATTTCATTAAAACACTCTGGGGATGACTAAATAATTTCTCTGCAGTGCTGTGAACCCAGACTCCATCATCACTGTGCTTACACACTGCATGAAAAGCAAAAATTTAACTAAAAAAAGAGAAACTAGCCTGCTTCATTTCAAACTCCTGTGTGAAAGATGGTAAATAAGCCAAGAGGATACAATAATAAAATGTAAGGGCAGCCTTCTTTAAATGAATCCTTACAATTGTTTGCATCACATAAAACAAAAATTTGTGACAAGTCAACAAAATTTAGTTAGAAACACTCCTTTACCAGTTTGGAAACAAAACATCAGACAATACTACTGTTATCTACTTTCTGTTTTTAGTGATGCCCTAATAACCTGACCTCAAGCCCAAAAAATTTAAATCAGTTGCTTAAATTCATTCTCGTCACCAAAAAAATTCCTTGCTTTTTTAATCTTTATATTTAAAACAAGATCATCACAACATGGCTTTTTATTGACAGGACAATTACTCTAAGAAACAGCATTTAATGTAAACTGGTGGCTGCTGAAACTACTTAATGAGATCAGTAAAGAAATAAATATTGATCTTGAGAGCCTTAGCAAAGTTAAACAGAGGGACCCTTCTTTTTATTCTGTGCTTGTACGTCAGCTAGCACATGAAGATCCTGGTTCACGGCTGGTGCTCCTTGCTGCTAATGCAATACAAACAATAATACATGGTCATTACTTTGGAAATCAGAACAACAAAAGGAAATCGTTACAGACAATGCCCTATAAGAGTTTACAAGCTGAAGGCGCACTCATGAAATGAGTGAGGTTTGTGCAGGTTAACAAGTCCGACCATGCCAAACGCCACAGGATCAGGGCCTACATCTGTATGCAAGTTCCAACCCTGTTTTAATATATTAACACAAATAAATAAAACAACAACAACAAAACACAACACACATGGGAATCTACAAAAATCAATTGTGTCATTCCGCTGACTTTAACAGACTGCAATCAGGAAATAAGACACATATTTTTAACAGTGAGGGTAACAACCCACCACAACACTTTATGAAGGGTAACAGTGGATTCTCCATCACCAACAATTTTCAAATTGAGACTGAATGTTTTTCTAAAGACATGCTCTCAAATTATTTTCAAGAAGTTCTGTGATGTACTGTGTACAGATAGCCAGACTACCTGATCATAACGGTCACTTCTGGCCTTGGAATCTACGAATCTTTAGTGAGTGCTGTAAAAATGTGTCAGAAAACAAAATGTGACCCAATAAAGATTGAGGTAGCAATTCCCAAAGTGTGGACTTATGAGCACAACTCCTTGATTTGGCATGGGATTTTCAAAAACATCTGAGTCTTCCCAATGGTGGCACAATCTTTCACACAATTAATATGTTGTTTTGTATTCTACAAACAGAGCATCAGGTCGATTTCTGGAATATCATTCCTTCCCATAAAACTGAAAGGAATGATCTGTCTTTATGATGAGAGGTCCGTTGAGTAGCTCAATTTTGTTACCTCTTGTTTTTACGGGTAACTATTTGGAATAAATGTATTACTTTAAACAGAACAAGCAAAGAGTCTAGGGCCACTTTTAAAGACTTCTGAAAGGTCACGTGATAAATAAAGTTGTTAGTTTTTAAAAGTGACACTTGACTCCCTGTTTGTTTTGCTTAACTAGACCAACATGGCTTCTCCTTTGGTACTTTAATAGGTCGCTGCGATTCACGAGCTTTCGTTAGAATTAGAACGAGGAAGAAGCGGGTTCTGAAAGAAACTCCTCTCCTTTATCATTCTCTGACTTTAAGCAGCAAGCAACCGTTCTATACAAACACTGCATTTTGATAATGATTTCCATCAAAAGCACTCTCAGCATGTTGCAACCGTTAATCAAGCAAACATCCAAACACTCCTGTCAAATGGTAACCATGAGACTCACTGTATAGATGGGAAAATGGCACATGAAGAGGTTAGTTTTCTTGTCTGGGGAAATGTCTACATTGGCAAATTAGTCCGGACTAAGGAAGCTTAGTCTGGACTAATTTAGTCCATGGCTATACTAGGCTTTGCCTAGTCTGAACTAAGAAATGTCTTAGTTCGAACTATGCAAAGCTCAGTCTGAAGCAGTAAGACCTGGCACTAGTCTGGACTTAATGCTTAGTTCGAACTTTAGTTCAAACTAAAAGCGTGCAGTATGCAAACTAAGGTTTAGTTTGAACTTCAAAAGTTCAAACTAAGCCATTAGTTCAAACTAACTGCGCATTCTAGTTTGAACTAAGCATTAGCTCAAACTAGAATGCACGGTTAGTTCGATCCAAAAAGTCTGCGGTTAGCTCAAACTAGCCCAAGGTTAGTTTGGACTAACTCTTTACTTCTTTAGTTTGGACTAGCAAGTCTGAATTAAAATTGCTGATGCAGACATAGCCTGGGTGACGCTCTTCCCCTGTATACTGCGACAGATGCTAAATTTCTAGTTGATTTTTGTTTTTGAAATCACAGTAAATAAAAGTAATAATGTCCAACCAAATATCTCTGCCATTGTTTAAATATCACCTACAAAATAAGGAGCCCAATCTTAGAACTAATCAGGTGTTAAACCAATAACTCATTCAGGTCACAGACCTGCACCAATCCATCTCTGTTCCCTTTCCCCTAAAAGCCTGGTAAAAAGAGAGCCCCCTTGCAATCCACCATAACTTTTAGGTTGTTCACTTAACCAATTTACCTATATGGATTTAACCTTCCATGTAGACAAGTTTTTAGGGAGTCAGACATCCTCACTGCTTCTTCGGAAAACAAAGAGAAACGGAGCCAGGCATCATCAGCATTATAAGAACTCTCTAAACCTTTCCTAATAAGCCTCTTAAAGACCCTCAATTAGAGCTAGTAAAAAACAAAAGCATAATTATTTCCAAAACCTTTCGTAACTTTTTAAAATCAAAATTGCCAAAATATCCTGAGCACTCCAAGTCATCTGAAAAAAACAGCAACTTGACAATAAACAAAACAAGCAAAAAAGTCCCTGTAAAAAAATATTTGCACTGAAATTTTGAAAAGTCAAATATTTTAACCAGCTCTATTCCAAACACACTATGAACAAGAGGGGTCCTTTTGCAACAAACCACCTTTAGAAATTTCATCAGTCTGGATGCATTACATAGGTGCTCTGCTAAGAACCAGGAGCACAGCTGAAAATATCTAGGTGGTTTTCAAATCAGAGAATAAAACTACCACTTGTAAATCTACCGCCTCTCCGCCACGCTATGTTTTCTGTAATTGTTTAGTTTCTATGCATGTCCCCGCAATGGCACAGTTTGGTTGCTGAATAGCTTATTCCTGTGCTCTTTTTCAGGGTTTATTGACGCTGCAAGAAAATGCACTTCTTCCCTCTCAAACCCTGAGATCAGATGTTCACTAAATGTGATGCTTCCTTCTTCCTGCTCCCGTGGGGGAGTATTTTATTCATTCTCTAAGGCTACCTATCATTCAGAGTGGTCTCTTTTCAAATCAGTGGGCTCTGCCTTGTGAACTCTTTCAGCAACCCAGTCTCCCTGAACAGATTTGGCTCTTTGAGTGCATTAAATCCTTCATCCAACCACACACCCATTTCTGGTGATACGAAGATCTCTCTGCATTATTCAAGCATCTTCTGCTCACCAGAGAAATTTCTGTTAGTGTTTAAATTCTAGCTAAACTGCCATGAGCACTGAACCAAACACTTCAGAGATCTCAGTCAAAGTCTCTGCTCTGGCACAGAAAATGTGTTACTCTCTGTGCCTCAGTTTCCCATCTGTAACACAGGGATGAAAGCTCAGCCCTGGCTCACAGAAATGTTGTGAAGATATATACATTAAAAACTGTGGAGTGTTTAGATAGTATTGCAATGAGCCATACGGATATAAAGTAGGAAACAATTTTCATAGAGCCAGCTAACATTTCTCTCTGTCCAAGCCACAAATCAATGGCAAGAAAAAGTTAGTTTAGACAGAAGGGGTAAGAAATCCACAAAAAAGCTCAGCCAGCCTGAAAGAATTTCTCAGATGGAGGTTTATAACGATAGGAAGAAGACAAGAGCCTTTCCTGCACAATAATACAACAGTTCAGGAATTTGCCTGCTAAAACTGCCTGTGGCCAATAAAAGGTAAGACCAATAAAATGATATGACTCACTATCCTTTGTCTCTCTCTCTCTGCTAATGCACAGTAATTATAGCATGAAATTAAAGCCCTGTTAGACCACTAGAAAATCCAAGCAGGACTCAGAGGCTCAGGAGGCTCCCCAGCCAACAGAGCTTTCTACACTCACTTGGCTTTTAATTATCAGATCTCTATCCATCTCTCCATCATACACCAACCTCCTGGGAGCACAGGAGAAAAGCCTTCCTCAAGCCATCTCTCTTCTCGTACTACTCGCAAACATACAGACCTATCTGGTTTCTGACCATTGGGAAATGCATTAAAGAATGGTCAAGTATATGTCCCTGACAACTGACTTCCACAGGCTGTTCCTCCCCAATACCTAGCCTAGAAAGGGTTAAATTTCAGACCATACTGTTTCTGGGAATGCAACTTGACTTTCATAACTTAATACACCCAACAACCCTAAACATCAAAAATCATTCTTTCACTCAGAGCAACAGCACTTCAAACATCATAACTTTATTTATCAAACCACAACCAAGACATTGACATTTCTTTTCAGTGACACGCAGCTGTGCTTTTAAAGGGTTTGCAAATCCATTGAAAGGCTCCAGTCGGCAGTCTGTACCAGGTGTTATCAAAGGACTGGTATGACGCAGTCTTCCTTTAATGGCTTTTGCCTTTTATTTACCACAGATAAACACCAGGGCTACTAATTCTTCAAAAATAGCTAAGGTTTCATTACAAATAGCCTAGTTTTAAAGCACATCACTCTTTTCAGTCGATTTTCTGTTCTCTGAGAGGATATTTCACACCTCAGGAGATTGAACTACCTGTTAAAGATAAAACCAGCAACAGACTGTGAAGGAAGCAGACACCAACACAAAGCACTAGATCTCATTACTGCATGATGGTTGCTGCTGGTTGTAGATGATGTGAAAAACGCAGCCCATTTGTTCTTTCTGTGTGTACAGCATGCACAGAACATACATTTCTATCCTCAGTACCAGTGGTAGGAAAAAATACATTAAAAATGGTGAAGTCCCTAATGGGGGCAATATAGTATTTGGATAAACAGATTCCCCACAGTTGTATCTCCACCACTCACCTGACAGCTAGTGATCAGATCTAGGTTCAAATCATTCTAACTAGTACAGGCTCAAAGAGAGAGACTAGAAAGCGCCAGGGAAGACATCTCTGGGATTTCGCACCTCTATAAGGCTGTCTACCAGTGTGAAGGGTCAGACCTGATAACACCTCGGGACTTCATTTAGAAGTGTCTCCATCTGCCAGCAATCTCCAACTCCTAACAAGTGACTAACAGGATCTCTTTCTGAGAGTTTGACTATTCCATATGCTCTTCTCGCTCTGAAAATAAAAGGCTTCATCTCCAACGCAAAGATGCATATAGTAAGAGGGAGATTTTTTGGACACGGACAATGTGAAGCTCTATTAGTACTACCACGTAATATTAACAGACTCAAAACAAAAATAACACTAATGTAGCTACAAGGAATACTGCATATTACACAATACAAACTAACTGATCCCAAAAGAACATAAGTCCACAGGGATAGCTGTGTTAGTCTAGTTCAGAAAAACAGAGTCCTGTGGTACTTAGACTAACACATTTATTTATTGCATGAGCTTTCGTGGGAGAAAATCCCACTTTGTCAGCCACTTTGAAGATGGGGGAACTTACAGAATGGGAGGAAAATAACTGCAGGGAAGTGTAAATCATAGGATCAGGTCATTGTAACACCAGATCAAAGCAGCTGTAAAGATTCAAACACTGGGGAGCAACATACAGAGGAAGATGAGGTCAATTCTCCTGTTGTAATGAGAAAAAAACCCAAAGTCCTTATTTAGCCCTAAAGAAACAATGTCAAATTTGCAAATGAATTCTGATTCTGCAGTTTCTCTTTGAAGACTTGAACTGTAATTCGTTTGTTTGAGCACCGCTATCGAATTTGTTAGTTTTTAAATGTCACAGGATTTCTCGTTTGTTTTGCTGAACTCAACTAACATGGCTACCCCTTTGAAACCTGTTCCCATTTTCAAGTGTCTGACAAAGTGGGATTTTCTCCCACTAAGGCTCATGTGATAAATAAATGTGTTAGCCTTTAAAAGTGCCACAGGACTCCTTGTATATTAAAAAGAACATAGAATCAGAGAAGCTTAAGCTTGGAAGGGACCTCTGGGAGGTCACAGGATAACCCCCAGCTCCAAGCAGGACCAACCCCAACTAATCAGCCCAGCCAAGGCTTTGTCAAGCCATGCCTTAAAAACTCCTAAGGATAGAAAATTCACCACCTCTCTAGGTAAATCACTCCAGTGCTTCACCATCCTCCAAGTGAAAAAGATTTTCCTGACATCCAACCTACATCTCCCCCACTACAACCTGAGACCACTGTTCCTTGTTCTGTCACCTGCCACCACTGAGAACAACCTAGCTCCATCTCCCTTGAACTCCACTCCAGGTAGCTGAAGGCTGCTATCAAATCCCATTTCACCCATCTCTTCTGCAGACTAAACAAGCCCAATTTCCTCAGCTTCTCCTTGTCAGTCATTGTGTAAGTCCCCTAATCATTTTTGTTGCCTTGCACTGGACTCTCTCCAATTTGTTCACAACACTTCTGCAATGGGGGCCCCAAACTGAACAACATATTCCAGATGTGGCCTCACTACTGTCAAACTGAGGGGAGTAATCACTTTCCTCAATCTGCTGGGCAATGGTGTTAGTCTATTTCAGCCAAGCAAACAAGAAGCCTTGTGGCACTTTTAAAGACTAAAACAATCATCGCCTAAGATTCTGTGGGTATAATCCCACCACATTACATGGACAAAGCAGAAATTACAGTATGTCAGGTGTATATATACCTGCAGAGAAGCCTGAATCACAGTGCACTTGCAGAGAGGCAAAGCTCACCAGGTTCCTACTCACTAACTTACTGTGCTGGTGATGTCATTAGGATTTTTAAAAAAAAAAGTGTCCTCCACTTTCTACCAGGTGGCTCAGGGCTTTAGTGAAAAAACAACAAGGAGTTGTGTGGCACTTCAAGACTAACAGATTTATTTTTTGCATGAGCTTTCGCGGGAGAAGATCCCACTTCCTCAGATGTTTCGAAGATGGGTGAAGTATGGAGATGAGGTTTTAAGCCAACACTGGAAACTAGGGGCTTGGGAGTCCAACCTGGCCATAGTCTCAGGTTTTATCCCCTCTCAGAGTGCAGGGCTTCAGACCTATTGGGGCTCCAGCCAGGGGCGTCGCTGGCACCTGTGCCCCGAGTCCTCGCATAGCCCCTGCCTCTAGGAGATCCAAGGCCAGGCTGGCAGCAGAAGGTGCCCGCGACCGGGTGAGGCCCAAGCACAGAATCAGGGATGGAGGCCTAGCCCACAGTCAAGGGGCAGCGCCTGGGCCCATGCCCTGGGTCCTTCCCCCAGGCAGTGACGCTCCTGGCTCCAGCCCTCTTGGGTGGCAGGGATGGGGGCTCCAGGCTTCAGGATGGCTTTGGCCTACAGCTCCACTCACAGGTGGGCTGAAGCATCAGCCCCACCACCTCCATTGGCTGCTTCTTCACCCAGAAATATATGAGTAACACACTAAAAAGATTAGCAAATAATTTAATTACCATTTAACTCACAGTCCCAGTTGTAATTTAAACCAATACACTGCCGAGAGTAGAAAAACATCAAAAATATTTATAATAAATTGAAACTAGCATTCTATTATTGCTTAACTGTCTGATTAAAAATGCAATTAATTGCAACTATTTTTGAACCCTGCAATTAATTGCAATTTTTAAATCATCTGACAGCACTACTTTAGAATAAATATTTTAAAAACTCATGTATATTTTAGTTTAGATGACTTAAAAGAAATTCCCTCATCAAATCTTGACAGACCTCCTGCCTTCAGTAAGTTGCAGCCAGAAATGACAGCTAATTATATATTTATATTTATAAAAATACACACACAAATTAATCAAAGGCAAAACTGTTTTTTGCTGCAATTAACTGGAATAGCAAAAGGATTATCCTCACACTTGCTTTCCAGAGACTGAGTGGATATCATCAGTGAAGGAAAGACCATACCCTAAAGTGCTGCCAGAGATAACTCACAGTCGTACAAGAAAGGACTCCCACGGGCACAGAAATGTCTGTTTTACAGGAATGCTGCACTCACAGCTAACACAGATAAAGTAAGTTTGCCAAGTTGTTGTAGCCATGTTGGTCCCAGGATATATATGACATGACATGATATCTCTACTGGGCCAACTTCCACTAGTGGAAGGGACAATTTTTCACAGTTTCAGATTCAGGCCAGTGTTCTGCTCCCTGAACCACCCAGTGGATTTCAACTCTGATATTCTGAGCCACACGATTTTCACAATTGCAACAAGAGCAGAATATCACAGCTAAGATCTGATGCAGGGCCAAAGAAGAGAATTTTGCTGTAAGAGGAATATAACAGTACAGGAGGAAGTGAAGCATAAATGTGGACATACGGAAACAAATGAAGAATCGTTTGTCTATACGCAATAACAAAGTAGTAAAAAATGGCTGATATCCATTATCATATCCTAATGAAGACCAGGTTCTGACGTCCTCATCATTGGGGGGGGGGGGGAATTCTAACTGTTCTTGGGATGATGGCAGAAACATTAGCCTCTACAAATACACACAAAAATCTTGGAAATTAACTTTACAAAATTACTTTGGCATTATTTTAGGCGAAGTGAAAAGGGGAAAGAAAGTTATTGGAGAAGGAAATGTATTGCAGGGGGAAAAAAAAAAACAATAAACCATGGTAGCATTGCCACATTTTTGTGTCTCAGTAGAATCCCTGATTCCTCAGCAAGAGAGCTAGTCAAATTGAGATTTTTGTTTGTTTGTTTTCTGGAGACAACTTTGATTTTTCAGTGATAAATGAAAATAACAAAGACTTTTGGATCAAATCCAAAAAATTCCAGTTTGGAAATGCTACAGCTGTGTCTCATGTGAGTCTTATTCATATGCCTCCTGCCCCCTTTCTCCTCTGTGGGCCAGACTCTCCAGCTGGGCAACCTCACTCATGATCCAGCTCTGAGTGACTTACAGTGAGATTTAGATTCATATATACTTCATGTCATTTTTGAAAATAGGAGTTGGGAATCTAAATCAATTAGAAATTTCCTGAGGGGTAGCCATGTTAGTCTGTGTATAGCAAAAACAGCGAGAGTCCTGGGGCACCTTATAGATTAACAGATTTCTTCAGGCACAAGCTTTTGTGGGCTACAACCCACCTTGTCAGATGCAACAAAGTGGGTTGGAGCCCATGAAAGCTTATGTCCAAAGAAATGGTAGTCTATAGGGTGCCACGGGACTCTCACTGTTTTTGCTAAGTCAATTAGGCACTTCTGAAAATTTTACCTTAGGTAAATTCCTTAAATTTGACAGGAAAACTTGAATAATCCCATTACACCTAATAATGCAATTACTAGCACCAGGATTGTAATATAAATTGAATTGAATTCTACATGCTAGTCTTCATAGATTTAGTTACTATAAATTTTAAACAATGCAGACCATAGCCCATTTCCATTCCACTTCCTTTACAGTGAAAGACTGTGCTGGCACTGCATAAATATTTATCAAACTCCCTAACTCCCCAAACTGTGATGAAATGATAGTATCCTTCAACTTGCATACACATTACCTACAAAACTATTTTAGTTGATAGCAGTGAAATGCAAGAAGTCTAAAGAAATGAATTTATTATGCCTTCTCTGGATAGAAACAAAAGGGCAGCCTTACTTTGTTGTAAACTGTACTTCCAGGTGTTTCAAATTTCCACTGCAAGTAAAGATGGAAAATCTTGTTGGTCTCTAGTAACAATTTATCAAAGTATTTGCACCACTCTTGAGATAATGTTAAAGGCTTCAGAACTGTGTATCAAATTTTTGTTAGTGACAGTGAATCAATAACCTGTAATTTGTGATTGTTTGAAATCTCAACTGCATTTAATAGCATCCTTAATGTTTATCTTTTAGAAAGAGAAATATTTCCTAAATTTAAAAGCTTGGCTTTGTTGATCAAAAGCTTCAGGACTAAAGAAAAAAAAAAAAAAGAGCGAGAGACCACACTTAAAATTCCTGGAAAAGTCAACTCAGTTTTTCTTTCTTATGAAGTAGAAAAATTCAAAGCCAAACAGTCCACGGGAGGCAGGTGGGGAGCAGTGTCTAGGGAATGACTCAGGTTCCTAAATGAACTTTGAAAATAAGATCTAGGTTCGTAAGCAAATTAGCAGCTTTTGAAAACTTCACCCCTGCTTTCCATGGATATTAAAAGATTCCAATGGATTTTAATAATATTAGTTAATAACATTTTTAACAACATTTAATAACATTACCTGTGTCAGTGTACACATGTGACTCAAGTGGGACCCAAGCACATGATTCACTGCTTCCCTAACCAGGACCCATAAACTTTGTGTTTCAGATTCCTAATGAGTAACAATACAGATAATCCTTCTTGCCCCCTCACAGTGATGTTTGAACAGGACTTGACAAAACTGGCTACCATGTAAGTGCTAGCGATTTTATTTTTGGTCACCAAAGGGCACTCTTCTGCTGCATTTCCACAGCAGAGCTAGAACCCAGGCTACAAACCCTGGTCACCATGGTGACCTGGCTCCCAGGTTTTGTCAAGCCCTTACGAAGCATACTGAGATCACAGTATGTGAAGACAATATGTCTCCACTGTTTCTGTTCATTTAGAAATTGTTTCCTCCTACTTCTACCATAGCTAATCCCATTAGCCAGAGATTAAATTGGGTATAAACTGTTATGAACATGTGCCACAATGAAAGGCAGAGCCTGAGTTAAAAATGGTGTTTCATTGCAACACAGAAATATAAAACAGAGTGAGGATCTGAGAGAATGAACTAAAAATAATCCCATATTTACTGTCCAGACAGAGGACAATGGAGGACTTCAAATGCAGGGCACTTTCCAAAGACTACCCCCAGCCTTCAAAAGCTCAGCCAGTATAAAAATTATGTCCACTTTGACTCCACAAAAATACATAGAGGTTCATAGTGCTTGCGTTAGCAGATTTTGGTATTGTAAATAATTCAGGAACCATCTTGTACAGCTGTCCTTTCAAGGAGAAAGTAGGTGTTATACATTAGATATAACCAGAAGCAAAATGGATGACAGCACCTGATAGGGAACAAGAAGTCCATGACTTGGGAACAAAACAGTCATCAGTCTCCCCTTTGAAGAGAGAGGGATGAGGGCTCCAGAGAGATCTTTCTTAATTCACATTGTTTCCCCAGAAGCTGGAGCCTCATAACAGTGGTGAACAGTTCACTTGAGGGTGCCTGCTAAATTTGGATAATGTCTCCTGAAATACAGCCCATTGCATTCCAACGTTAGGACATGAGCATAACACAGCATTGCACCCACACACACAAAGAAGCTAGTTTACCATAGGTCTGAATTTTAGATACACCTAATAAAACTAGAGGGTGGTATACCCCAAACCTCTTCAAAAGGCAATGCTGGTTGAGGAGAAAAGAACATGAACACCAGACTCCACCACAGCCAAGATCAAATCAAGTGTCTACTATGGAGAGATTTTCAATGACAAACTAATGACCCATAAACCAGCTAATTAAATGTATCCAGGCACAAAAGCATAAAGAATAGCGTAAGCAATGAAGATAGAAAATATATCATTTGGAACCGTGCACATGGAAAGGAGGCAAACTGGAGCTCAATCTGGCACACAGCAAACAAACAAACAATCCAGAAGATACAATTTTCTCATGTGTAGCCAGCAATGTTAGGAGACAAATAACTGGATGTTTTCTACCAACAAACCCCTTGCTCTCTGGAGAGATTACATGGATCTTGAGATTTTTATTGGCTCCACCTGTTGGTAGAAGAAAATAAACCCACTTGTTGGGTTGGCACAGAGCAAGGCTGGAGGAAAAAAAAACTGAAGTGGCAAGAATAGGGATATAAGGCAACAGGAATGAGTGAGGCTTCATTATGTGAACTATACATATTTCATAATCAGAAGAACAGACACAGTTTGCTGTCATAAACTTGACTCGCTAGATCTGAAGAGCTGAATTCTACAATTCATCAACTGTACCCACCAAGAAGTCCATCACACATGCCAGAGAAAAGAGCTCGGGGTGAAATCCGAGCCCAAGCGATGTCAGTGGCGAAACTCCCATTGATTTTAGTAGGGCCAGAACTTCACTCCTGAAGTTCCTTGTGTGGATACAGATGTGGCACAGGTAGCAACATACAGAAGATGGTCTTGAGTTGGAATTCTGCCTGCTTTTACTAGAGCTGTATTTGCTTCTATGTATTTAACTATGATTATAATAGATACTGCAGGGATGTTTCCTCTTTAACACAGTAACCAAAAATACAGATCTTTTTCTAAATATTTCTCACTTTTACTTTCCTTCACAATTTTTCAGAAAGACACGAGATAAACCAAGAGATCCAATCAGTATAAAAAAGTGGCAAATTAAAGGCATGAAAAATAAACAGTTATCTCCTTATAAAGTAATATTATCTGTGGTTTCAGCTCTTCCCTACATAAGAGAACTGATTCATTATATAACAGTGTTAAAGCTTTCTCTAGCCCAGGGCTAGACAAAACCCAGGTGCCAGATCACCATGGCTATCAAGGTTTGCAGCCTGGCTCCTAGCTCTGCCAAGGAAATCCAGTGGAGGAGCGCCATCTGGTGACCAAAATGAAACCACCCTCTGAGAGCAACCAAACTGAGAGCGAATTTTGTCAAGTCCTGCTCTTGCCCAACAACAAACCTTTAAGGATTTTACCCGTTTGGCAAACACACCCAATTCTGCACTCAAGTTACAACAGTGCAAAACTAAGTAACTCCCAAACCATTAAAGCCTGTTGTCCACAAAATATCAATGGCAACATCAGTTACCTTTCTGAGTGGCAAAAAGAACCGGAAGTCTTCAATTAACTGAACGAATTTTACTGAGAATCAATATTCAATGTAACCGTAATAATAAATGAAGGAAAATTATTTTAAATTGTTTTTCTCTCACATAATTTTTCCAAACAGTCTGAGGAAATACTGAATTTAAAGGGGTTGTTTGATTATGTTTTCAAATAGGAAAGAAATGTATATTTATTTCTATATTTGTTTTAAGGGGTGTATGCTGAAGATTAATTAATTTAGGCTTTCATTCAGGAAAGCATGCATTAACCTGAAGTAGATGGTTAAATCCCACTGAAGTCAAGCATATGCTTAATTCATTATGCAATATTTTGATGAACTGGGGGCATAATGCCCAGTCAAATCTTTTCCTATTTGGGACACCCAAAAAAAAACATCTGAATAATGTACTCAAAGAAAATGTTGTCAATGTTCTCTTAAGAAAGACAGTTCTATAATAAGTCCTTCCAGTTTAATAAATATTAAACCTCTAATTTTTTCAGAATTTCATCAGGCAACTTCCATTGCCTTTAGTGGGATTTGTTTAGCTTAATTTCAAAGGTGTCAACTTGGGGAATCTGTCTATGCATGTCTTATAAATTCTGTCTGATACCAGGGACTCTTTGCAGATGCATGTTTGGCTGCAAGCTCTATTCTGAGAATGTGGCGCTTATTGCTTTCTCCGTGTTGTCCTCCTAACTCCACGTTGGTCTAAAATTTCAAGGGACAGTGGTCCAGAGGCAATAATTAAGGGCTGCTGGTCTTCTGTTGAAACATTAACATCCTTCGACAAAATGTCAAGCTGCCACACAGAAGAATCAGTCTGCCCAGGTAAGGGGACTTTGGATCAGGTTGAACAATGGAGCTACCTGACAAAGTGGATGGGCATTTAGGGCAAAGTAGATGGGCAGAGAGGGTCCCATTTTCAGAAAAGACTAGAAGTAGAAGGTTCTTGGGAAGGAACACACAAGGGCTCTCATGATAGAAGTCAGGCAAATTATCCTCTAGAGGGAGGAGGAAATTGAGACAGTGAAATGCAAACAGATCTGGCTGTTTTGTTTAGACCTGTGTATTTCTCGTGGTATTCCAAGTAAAAAGTAATCATGTTTAAAATCCTGTGTAAAGACTGCCTGTGTGTCTATCAGTTTTTACCATCATGTACCTCTGAAGAGGTGAGTTATATACTGAGAACACCTATACAGCTGGAGTGCTGAGAGGAGGTGTCTCTAACCTAAGGGAGAGTCTGAGAGGTTAGCATATAACCAGGATTTGGTCATGAGGGTTCACTAGTCAGACAGGAGTGCCAGACAGAGGATCTGCACCCCAGTGGGTGTACAGAGAGATCCCAGCCATAGGCACTACCAGGACTGGGTTCACAGTCAAGACGCTTAAATACATGGGGTCTAGGGAGATGGGAGGGCCTAACGCAAGAATAGCAACTGCCAGGTCAGATGGAGTTCTATCAAAGTGCTTTGTGAGTCACACTATGCAAGTTAATAACAGTGTAGGCTGAAATTTTGAAACCTGCATACCTAAAACTGCTTTTCTAAATCCATATTCATTGACCTAAGTCAATGGAACCCCAGAACCTACAGCTCCCATTGTCTTCATTTGGGAAGCTCGGCACTCCTTGTTTGTTTTGCTGAACTAGGCTAACACGACTACCCCTTTGGAACTTGTCCACATTTAATGATAGCCCTGAATATGGCTTCAGGCACCAAGCTGAATTTTTTGGCCACAGGGATATAAATACATTGTTGGTGCCCAACAGCAGTATACGGGCTGGAGCTCAAATAGGTCTTTAAGATGTTTTCAGTGCTTTTATTTCATATTAGACCCACCATCTGTTTTTCATAATGTTCAGTTTAGAATTTTGATATTTGATTAAACAATCTGAATTAGCCAAAACATACATTTTTAATCTCATGCTTTAATACCACATTCAAAATTAAAAGCTTTGGGAAAAAAAGAAACACATGGTCTACTTAAGCCACAGCAAACCCAACATATTTAATATAATTTCTTAAAATGCAAGCTAATGTTTTCTAATTTCCTCACTTAATCTAGGATCACAGCTGCACCACTGCTGCCAACAGTTATTAGATACTTAAACAGCCAGTTGCTAAACGGTGTTTTACTACACAGCTTTTCCAACTTGATTTTTATGTTTTATAATGACGCTGGCTTTGCCGTTTAAATCTTTAAAAAATGTAAACTTCTTAATCCGCATTCAAATACTTTTTTCCAATATGTTTGCTCAAAATGTTATGAAGAGAATCACTGCTAGCATGAAGTAAATGCATCTTATTTTTCTTCCACCATACACACATTTCTGTATTGATTAACACTGTGTGTTAATTCAAACCATATGATATGGCATGACATACTGTTTGAACCTACTGAATACCAATGAAAAACAACAGCAAGCTAGTATTATGCGCAATACTCCAGGAACAGGAATTCTTTCATCCTCATTTATTTTACTGAATTCAACCTTTAGTCAAGGTCAAGAGTGAAGAGAGTCTAAAAAAGTGCCCTTAGTAATTTACAGCTATCAGCAGATAATACGGTGGCTGTAATGAAATCACCACATAGCCACCATCTGTTTTTTCAATGGAACTGTATGGTGACTGCAAAGCAATGTGTATTATTTCATACCCTTATGTAACAGATGTACTCAAGACATTATGGTTACGTTCACACACGGAGGGTTATTTCGATACAAGTTGTTCCAAAACAATTTGTATCGAAATAATGCCTTATTTCAAAATAAGTTAATTCGAATTAACAGTTTGTTAATTCGAATTAAGGAAAAAAGCAGTAAACGAAATAGCATGTTCACAGTGTGAACATGCTATTTCCTTACCTGCTTCGGGGCCGCCAGGGAATCCCAGGGCCGCGCTCACCCCGGCCCTTACACCAGCGGCCTGACCCAGGCACCCCCGACCCCGCAGTGAGGTTTGGCGGCAGCCCAACCTCTGTTGTTTCGAAATAAGACTGCTGTGTGAACACACCCTAACTCTTGTCACTTCTACTGAAGTAACTGAAACATTCATATTTATAATTTTATCTTCCCCATTTGGAAGAACTCAAATTGTAACATTCTGAAATGAAACCATCACCTTAAGTTTTACTTTTGTAACAACTTACATGAAGAAAATTAAACAAATTAACTGATAAACTAAACTTACCAGTTTCTTCATCTATGCTAAATCTTCCAAGGCCACTGCCATCCCTGATGGAATACTGGATCTCTCCATCCCTTCCTGAGTCTTCATCCCGAGCTGTCACTTGCAACACACTTGTTCCAATGCGAGAATTTTCCTTTACAGAGCCAATGACTGCAAAGTCAGGAAAATAAGGAGTGTAGAGATTTTCATTAACATCCACCACTTCAACTTCTACAAAAGAAACTGAAGAGAGGGAAACCGGACGTCCTTTGTCCTTTGCACGCACCGTCAAGTTATAGAACTGCTGTTTCTCATAATCAAGTTCTTTGTTCAAGCGGATGGTGCCACTAGCTTTGTCTATTTCAAATCTTCCACTGTAGTCGTTCACCAAAGAGTAACGCACTTGACCTCCCAAACCAAGATCTGGGTCGTGAGTTTCTAACCAAGCTATTACAGTCCCAACTGGCAGATCTTCAAGGACCTTAACACTGTAGCTGGATGGTATGAAAGCTGGAGAACAATCATTCACATCATCCAAAAAAACCTTCAGAGGAACAACAGAAAATTGTTGATGGCCATTTTCAGATTTGTCCCTTGCTTCTATCTTTAGTGTATAGTTTGCTTTCGATTCCCTGTCCAGCTGGTCAGCCACATAAACTACCCCAGTAGAACTATTGATGGCAAACTGCTGCGTGTCTGTCAATACTGCATACGTCACTTCTCCGTTGGATCCTAGATCTTTATCTCTGGCTTCTACTTGGATTATTTCTGTACCAATACCTGTGCTTTCTAAAATATTAACTGAATAACCATCCTGTAAAAAAATAGGACTATTATCATTTGCATCCTCTACAGTTACAGTCAATAGTCTCCACGTAGATTTTTGAGGATTACCTAAATCATAAACTGTAACATTAAGGAGATACAGCTCTGTTTTCTCACGGTCCATGGGCATAAGAACTTTAAGAAGCCCTGTTTCCATGTCAATGTTAAAACAACTATCTGTATTACCATCAGATATTGTATAGACAACCTTCCCATTAAATCCAGAGTCCGCATCATAGGCTTTTATTTTCAGGATGCTAGCACCAACAGGAAGGTCCTCTCTAACCGTTACATCAGAGGGAAATGATTTATCAAAGTGCGGAGCTTGTCTGTTAAATGAATAAAAATCAAGGAAGCCATCTTCCATATTCAGCTTCAGATTTGCTTTTGCCTTCTTGAGCAATTTCTCTGCCAGCTTCTGAGCAACTCTAGTCTCTCTGCAGCTAAAGGTCTTTGAAGACACTTTCCCATGCACTACTGAAATGTTAACAAACATAGCATCAGCAAAATTCTCTCCATCAGTAGCTGTGATCCTTAGGTCAAAATTGCTGTTTTTTATACCAGCATTAATGAGAGACTTTTTAAGTTGTAGCACACCAGAGTCAGGATTTAAATAAAAAATCCCAAGCTCATTTCCAGAGATTATTTTGTATTTCACCAGCTCTAGCTCATCTATGTCTATTGCAGATACAGCAGTGATGTGACCACCAATAGGAAAGTCGGATGAAATCACTCCCTGACAAGCCACTTTCTCAAACAAAGGCTTGTTATCATTAACATTGCCTATGTATATGGTGACATTAACCTCACTTTCATGACGGTACGGTGAACCCCAATCTGAGGCTCTGACAATGAACCTGTAGCTCTCTGGAGAGGACTCAAAATCCAGTTCTTCAGAGGTGCTAATAACACCAGTAAACTGGTTTATAGTAAATGGTAGTGAATTCAGACTGGCGATGCTGTACGTTATATATCCATTTTCTCCCCTGTCCTTGTCAAATGCTGAAACTGACAAAACACTGGTTCCTACAGGAACACTTTCATTGACAAAGGAACTGTAGGAAGTCTGTGTGAACTCTGGAGTGTGATCATTGGCGTCTTCTAACCTGACAATAACCTGTGCTCTTAAATCACCCCCTTTGTTTATTACTACTAACTCATAGAGTTCCTTCTCAATAATTTTCAAAGGGCAAGCAGTGATAATAAGACCTGTCCTGGGATTAATCTTAAAATACTCGGCATCCTGACTAGGAGATATTCCATATTCCACACCCTGTGGTTCAGGCATCAGTTTTACTATAGCAACAACCACACCAGGTGGGGAAAATTCACTGATTGACACTTCATAAACTTCTTTTTCAAACTTTTCTGGGACAACTTCTTTCTTGGGACTAGTGATGTGGACCAGTTTGACTGCAGAAAACTTCTGAGGAGACCCTTTGTCCTTTGCTTGGAGAGTAAGATTGTAACCATAAGGGAAGCTGTCCCAGTCAATGGGTTTTCTCTCTTTGATTTTATACTCATTGATCCACTTACCCTCCTTAGCTAGAAGGAATTGTTCTAAGGGATCTCCAGCTACAATAGAAACGGATTCAATCTCCCCATTAGCGCCTTCATCAAGGTCATCAACATTAACGACAGCATATGTAGGCTCTTTGTCTAGCAGAAAGGGCATGTGAGTTACCACGCTTATGGTTGGTGCATGTTCGTTTATACGTTCAATATGAACATAAAGCTTGGCAGTGCTGCTTACTCCATTGTTTCCATAAAGTTTCATCCCACGGTCCACAGCCAGAACTTCAAGGTCATATCTGTTTTTCTCATCATAGTTTAACCGGCCACTTAAGGAGATAACTCCACTGGTTGGGTGAACTGAAAAGAGATCCACTTTGTTTTTGAAGTAATAATAGAATTCACCATTGGACCCAATATCTGCATCTGTTGCTGTCACCTGCGCAATACTAGTCCTTAACGGAGTGCTTTCTGCTATGGTTACAGAGTAGGTGGTTGGTGAAAACAAAGGCCGTAGATCATTCATATCCAAAACCTGAATATTCACTTTTGTCCATGCTTCTAAGTCCTCCCCTCTGACAGACCCTTTTACTATCAATAAATAGTTATCTTGGATTTCTCTGTTTAATATAGCAGAATTCCCACCTTTAGTTCTTATTCTGAGAAAGCAGAAGTCAGCAATTATGACTTCCTCTGCTTTGAAAAAGCCTTCTTCATCACCAGACACTATCTTATATTTGATATCCCATGAAAGATCTGCCAAAGTAATGCCCATTCTACTTTGACTGTTGACATAGGTCCTTGCCGCAGAGTTCTCATACACTGTAGCATTATAAATGGAATGAGTGAAGTGAAAACCAAGTGGTATGGACCCTTGAAGACCATGGCAAACGCTGGCCAGAAGCTTGACAAAGAGGATAGTGAGGGAAGACAATGGAGGCCGTGTGCCTGACCAGCAGCCCATATTCATCTCCATCACATCATTCTTTCATCCTAAGGCAAAAGAAGAGGGGAAAAAATTAATCATAATAAATAATGGGGAGTGGAAAAATCTGCACTGAAAAATGTCATTATTTAAAAGAGTGTTCAGTAACTTCATTCTTAAAAATAATAATGCATTCAATGGTGTTGCATAAATTTGATAGAACTTAAGTAGAGAATGTTAATTCAATAGTGGTTCTGTGATACATTACTTGAGGGAGGACATGCCACTACGTCAACATACAGGACTATATGATAATGTATTATAAGCAACAGGATATCACCAAGAGAAAAAAGAAATACAAGCACGCACACTTATAATCAAAAGAAACAAAATAATCTCTATGACAAACAAAATACCCACAAAAACCCAAACAGGATGAATGACACACAGAGACTATATACTCTGAGTCCACCAGAGTCCAAACTTGTAATTTTCAGGACATGCTGCAAACTCCATCTTTTTGTCCTACTATTTGCAAGGGGAGAGGTGCCATTCAAAGTGGGTCTTGCTGTATGAGTAATGATACAGTGAGTAAGTGTCAAGTTTTGAACAGACAGACAAAAATGATAAAATAGTAGCTCTGATTACCTGTAGCAGCAAATGATTATACATAATACCTTGCACACATAAATATTATAGTTTATATAAAGACATTAAGAATGAATTAAGACTGGCTAAATACACACAGAAACAAATAAGAATAAAGAGGTTGCAAAGCCAAATTTTCAGGTCAGAAAATGCCGAAGTTAACGTTATTTGAAAGACACTAACTCTGCCCCTCACTCACCTATAACAGAGTACAGTCCATAATTACATTAGCACTTCCTTTTTTTTTCCCATGTGGCTTCTCTGCCTCATTCTGTGTGCATGGAATATTGCACATAGTGAATAAGAAAGATTTTAAACATTTTTATCTTCCCTGTTCAATAGTTTCCAGATGCCTCAATTTCACACTGGCCAAACTTCATACTCATAATGAATCCTCACACGTGTCTACACTGCGAGGGTTGCACTGGTGCTGCAGGACTGATTCTGCAGGACTGACTGAGCAAGCAGCGAAGACTTGCTCAATCAATTTTGTTCTCCAGTCAACAGCATAAATCCACCATCATTACGTATGTAAGGGTACATCGACTCAAGGGCATTTCCAGTCAGCACAGTCCAGTGGAGAAACCATGGGAAGTGAAAGCTAGTAAATCAATGGGACACATGCAAGCTGTGCTATGTAGGATGCATATCTCCCATCAATGTCTGCCGGCAGTGGAGAACAGACCATCAAACTATATGACTGGAAGGGCCTTTAAGATGTCTTCCAGTCCAGACTCTAACAGGTTTTCATCTAATTTGCTCTTCAAGATCTCCAATGATAGAGATTATATAACCTCCTTGGAGAATTTATTCCAGTGTTTACCTACCCTGACAATTAAGAAGTTTTTTCTAATGCCCAATCAAACCACTTTGCTGCAATTATAGCCCACTGCTTCTTATGCTACACTCAGACATTAAAGAGAACAATCTTTTTCCTTCTTCTTTGTAACAACCTTTTATGTACCTAAAAACTTATCTGCCCCCATCCCCAGTCTTCTCTTCTCCATACTAAACACCCCCCCCTTTTTTTTTTTAATCTTCCTGCATAGATCACATTTGGTAGACCTTTCATCATTCGTGTTGCTCTTCTCTGGACTCTCCCCAACATGCCCACATCTTTCCTGAAATATGGCACCCAGAACTCAAGACAATATTCCAGCTGAGGCCTACTGAGCACAGACTAGAGTGGAAGAAATGCTTCTCATGTCTTTCTTGCAATGCTACTCTTGCTAATGCATCCTAGAATGATGTTTGATTTTATGTCAACAGCTGACACAACAGCTGACTTGTGACCCACTATGAAACCTCAGATCTCTTTTCTCAGTACTCTGTCCTCGGAAGTCATTTCCTATTTCATATGTGTGCAACTGATTGTCCCCTCCTAAGCAGAGTACTTTGCATTTGTCCTCATTGAATTCCATCCAATTTACTTCAGACCATTTCTCCAGTTTGTCCAGATCATTTCTGAATTTTAATCATAACTTACAAAGTACTTGCAAACCCCCTCATCTCAATATCATCTGTAAACATGGTATGTGTATTCTCTGTGCTATTATCTGAATCACTGATGATGATATTGAGCACAACTGGACCCAGATCTGCTCCTGCAGTATGCCTTTACAGCTTGACTGTGAACCACTAACAATTAATCTCCGGGAACTGTTTCTCAATCAGCTATGAATCCATATTTTAGTAGCTCCATCTAGATAGGTGGTTTTCAACCAGTATGCTATAGCCAATTCTCCAAATGTGCCATGAAATTTTGTACAAAGGCAATGAAAATCAATGTAATGTAAAACAAACATTGTTTCCTCTTAAACAATTTTCTATCCAACCAAAATTACAACTCACAGAACTTGTGAAAATTAATCATCAAATTAAAAAATGTATCAGTCTTTCAGTTCTAAAATGCAAACATGAACATTCCAAATGCAGATGCCCAAAGGGCAAAACTGAGATGGTGTGTATCTTTTTCTGCTGGATTTGAAACATTAATGTATCTGTTCTTTCTTTAGCTTGTAAGGTGTACTATGTTGCAAATCTCTCTACTAAGACCATAACCATAGCACATATAAGTCAATGTGATGTTTACGAGCAAACAGTTCAGCAGATTCACTTATTTAGTGCTATTACCTCCATACTGCAAATTTCTACAAGAAATCTACCATATTTAACAACAGAGTAATGCATACCTACAAAACCCGTTGAGTTACTGATCAACTACACTTTCACTATTGTTTCTACTTGATAATTTCCTATTTTAAGAAAGATTTAGCTAATTCACTAGTAAGTTCACACAAAAAAAATATATTCCTGGTATATAAAGCCTGCCACGAAATCTGTTTCAATCAATGGGAATCTTACTATTGACTTCATAAGGCTTGGCGTGTGCCCATAATGAACACAAAATGGGAAGTGAGCATAAAGAAATAGATGTTTTTTCAGGCATCCTAAGAGGCCTTACTGACACTTATTTTCATAAACAGGATTGAAAATCCTAAAAGCCCTTTTAAAAGACAGTTAACGTAAGACCCTATTTTTCTTATTTTGATAGAATAGAAAACATATTTCAAAGCTACTTGAAATTGCAATAAAGGAAATGTTAGAACACGGGGGGAGGGGGTAGGAAGAGTCGTTGGTAATGACAAGGGTTAGCTTCAGTTTCCAATGTGAGTTCAATACCCAGTGGGAGATGCACAAATTGCATAAGTTACAGAATATGAATACAAATCAGAGTTAATGCTTTCAATGTAATAGTATAACTACTACACTTTTAAGTACTAGGGTAATCAATTCACTTCAGTGATGTTATGTTCACAAAAAACACTTTCCTGATTCCAGAGTCTATATTCCACTGCCTAACACCTTAATCAATAACATTTGATCAACTCTCCCAAGTGTTTATCAAAACCGTTACTTTCAAAGGCAATTTTTTCCTCCCTTCAGGATTTTTTATTATTATTATTTTGTGTTGTATAAATGAGACAACAGAAGTATTTCTTTTTTTTACAGGAAATGACACAACCCACTCTGAGTCTGTTACTGGACAAATATCCTTCCACAGCTAGATTGGCCTCATTTTGTAATTTATACATTAATTTGATTGTTCCAGTGATTCACAAAAATAAACAACACTATTATACCACAGATTCATACATTTATGCAAAGGGTGCATCTTCCCGACAGAAACATGCGTTGGGCATTCACAGGCCCTGATTTAACCAACACTATTGATTCCTGATAAAAGTTAAGCTGGCACTTGCTCTTCTGGCGGGTGAAAATGGAGTTTTATTCACGTCTCATGCACAAAAAGATCTGAGCAGTTGCTGTGTCTTCAGAAGAGCAAACATTTTTAAACTCAGCCCAACGGGGTGAAATCCTGATGCTCACTTATTTTCATGGAACTTAAGTGACCCACTCTGGGTGCTGCGACTAACAAACACTGCTTCAAACGAGCATGGGAGACCATGTTACAAAACAGATGGTATCAAGAATATATTCTATGCCACTGAGATACAACTGACATAGGGGCTGATTTATAGAAAACGGGAATTGCAACAAGCCAGAGCAAATTAATACCAAAATAAAAAAGGCTTTGCTCCTTAGTGTGGCATTGTTCAAATACTGATGAGCCCAATCTCTATTTTATTGCTTTTGTCACAAAGCTGTTTAGACTTTTCCTTCTGCCAAGCAGTCACAACCCCTGCACAAGAGACTTACACCTGCTAAAGTAACCCAAGTGAAATTTGGCAGCTGCACAACAGAAAATGATTTTACGTTTCAGTTGAACAAAGCAGCTTTATAGTTTTAACAGCAGCTCTGCAGCCTCAGTGCAATAGGCCTCTGAATAAACCACGTCCCACTTGTACCTATGCTTATACCTACCCACTAAGTCCACCCAACAGCTAGAGCCCTGCATGGACATGAACATGTGAATTCACATCCGATCTGCAGCTGCAAGAAATGGTACGTGGATATCCGCATCACATCCATGGATGCAAATACAATGAAGATGCTGTGGATTTGCAAGACTACTTATCTGTAGAACTCTGCATAGATACAAGTACGTCCATATGTAGCTGATCTGCATTTGAAGGATATTGGTGAACCATTTCTATATCACATCCACAGATGCAGTTACCCACAATTTGCAGGGCTCTGACAATAGTTCCCTTCAGCTAGTTTCTCTCTGCCACAGAGCCCCTTAATGGTCATTATACACGTTTTCAAGACTTCCATACTCAATTCCCTGAGATCAGTTTTCCCAAAACATTCATTACTACAAATAAAAATGATTTACCTATTTCCCTTTAGGTTAGCCAAACCAAGGAACATACAAGCAGAGGCAGAAATGAAACGATGGATATTTGTGAAGCTCTGTTAGTGGGAACATAGACTGAAAAACAGGGAATATATTTGGGAAGTGTATTTCAAGCTTATATTATTGTGCCCGTCCCCACACCCACTGAAGCTGTTGAGGTTTACTCAACTACACAAATACAAATCTTTTCTTCTTCTAAAGCTTCACACTTCTCTCTCACAGGATAGCCCCCAATTTGCGAACCTCTATATTAGGGCAACCTTTGCTGTTTCCCCAAACCACAGATTCTCTCTTTCTCTCAGGTTCTATAAAAAATGCCTTTATTTATAAAGAAACACAGCATAGCTAGACAGTTTTAAAAATATTTAAAGAACTAGAGCCAAAACAATTTCAATTACAGCAGTGTAACTCTAATGAAGTACAAGGAATTACTCAGGATTTACATCAGTGCAGATGAGATCAGGACTTCATCATTGCACCCTAAGTTCCACCCAGAAAAAGTGCTTGCACATCCTGTTTGCGGGTACTGCTTTGGTCTCAGCATTAGGAAAACTGGCCTTAATGTTAGACAGTATCAGATTTAGATCCGATGGGATATATTTTATAATAAAAGGCTCCCCTCTGCTGTTTTTTGTCCAACCACATATTCCTCAGTGTTCCAGTGTATGAGCTAGTTAGTGTTGGATGACCTATATCTCAGTAGAGGACCTATTGAATGGGCACTTCAACAACAAAAGAATGCAATTATTTATTTACTGTCTCTTTCATACAGATATTTCTTTTAAAGAACCTCATAATCTGTATGTGGTTGCTGCACAGGAAATGTAAGACAATAAGTTACAGAAACCAAGTTCAAAGCAGTCCACAATAAACAGAGACATCACTTTAGAAGTACTCCTGGTCCCAAAAAAAAAAATTGCTTTCAAGTAGTGAGAATGATTGCTATTACTTCAGTTTGATTTTGAAATGTTTGTGCCAAAATTATACAAAAGAATTTCTTGACACTGCCTACAAGAGCCATTTGGAAGCAAGAAATTAGCTCTCCATTAACAAACGTGGAAATTAAAGGTGGAAAGCATGTTACCAATGCATAGGAAGCCAGCCAAAGGGGCTCAAGTTAGAAATGCAACACCTTAGCACAGTAGATCTCTCCGAATGAAGCAGGAATTCCAAGTGCTTTGTAAGTTCCAAGATAGGGCCATTTTTTACTTTATCTTTGGACTTTAATTATGGATTTTCTCCCCACCCACAAGCATATACAATGTGGGAGTGCTACGGGATATCACTTTCATAACTGTATTTTTGGATGGACAATTCTGAACTGAGGATGTATTTATGTGAAACTCTTTGAGCACGGTCCATCTTTTTATTTTGTGTGTTTTTACAGCACCTAGCACAACAGAAGGTGGGCTTGGGTGTGTCCTGGACTCCTAAGCCAGGAGCGGACAAAACTGGCTCACAGGTAGGTGCCAGCAATTTTACTTTTCATCACCAGAGGACACTCTCACATTACATTTCCGCAGTGGAGCTAGGCGACAAGCTACTAAAACTGGTCACCTTGGTGGCCAAAAAAACCTGATGTGTAGAGGACTGCACTAAGCATTATTGTATTAAAAAGAAACAACATCAATAATAATTGCATGCAGCCTCTTAGGTCTTGCCTACACTAAAAAAGTAAGTTGACATAACATTCATAACATATACTCTACAACTATAGTGTTGGCTGTTGTCCACACTGCTCTCCTTGGGTCAGTGGAGTGTGCCCTCACCAGGAGCACTTCCGCTGACCTAAGGGGCAGTGTGAGCAGCCCCAGGCCCCATCTTCCCCTGTGGCTGTCCCCCCTCCCGCCCAAGCCAGAAGACATCATCACATAGGGACTTCTCCACTCTCTGGTTCCAGTCAGGAGCTGCAGGAAGCTGCAGAGGACTTCTCCATTTCCCACTCTCAGCTGGTGTGGGCAGCCATGTCACGGCTCAGCTGTGTAACTGACAAAGCTTCCCCAGCAAAGAGCTGGTGGAGAAGCTCCTGGACTTCCGTTTTGTTCCCTGTCAAGAGCGGAGACCACCTGGGAGCAGGGCAAGAAGCCCCGGCTGCTGCAAGCCATGGCAGCTGATTCTCAGTCCCACCTGGGAGTGGTGCAAGAAGCTGGGGCTGCTGGTCTCTGCTCTCAGCAGGGAGCCATAGTGAGGCATCAGGGAGCTTCTCCACCTGTCCCTGAGGCAGCCTTGTCAATTGTATAGCTAAGCCATGAAGCTGGCATGGCTGCCTGTTCCAGCCAGGGACCAGAACCAGCAGCACAGGCTTCTCATCCCACTCCCAAATGGGGCTGGGAACCAGCTACGTCAGCTTCCACTTTTCTGTAAATTTTACTACTCTTGTCTTGACAAGAATGACACATCCACACTGATAGAAAGGGACACAGCGTCTATACCAGGAGTCAACAACCCCGGCACACGTTCCAAACCTGGCCCTGCCATGCAGTTTCTGGCCCCTGCTGGCCCTGCTCCCCTGCTGAAGGGAGAGTAAGCAGGGAAAATGACCACATGGCTCCAGTCCCTTGCTGGCCCCTCCCTTGCCTCGCTCCCAGCCTCTGCTGAGGGTTCAGGAGGCGGGGCTAGCACAGGGGCTGACAAATGTTGCTCACCTCTGGTCTACACCCAAACTACTTCACCCAAAAGTACCACCCTGCTTCATCCAAACTGTGCTTGCAAAACCTCTACAACTCTTCTCTAGGTGGTTCTATTTTATCAAAAAAACAACACACTTGTCAGCATGGGAATGATTGAAGGGTCTATGCCAGCACTATTTTGTCAAAAAAAGTTGACCTTTTTTTGACAAAACACTCTAGTGTATACCAGGTCTTATTGTATATGCAACTGTATTTTGATGTCTCTAACTACTGGAAGAGCCCTAAAAGGAATGGATGGGTATTTTAACAAAATGAAATGAATACATTTTTGCACAAATTAATTTCCTTTACAATCATTCAGCCAGTAATGGAATTAGTACTTAATATTTCTGTGAGAAGAGCCCAGTTACAATGGAGGTTGCATTGTCCAAGACGCTGTACAAAGGGTAAGAGGAATGCAAAGAAACATATATGTGCATATTTTTATTATTCTACCTCTATATAGTAACCAAGAACTATTGTTGTTTGTCTCTTAATCTAGCCACAGCTAATTGCATGTTTTAAGAACAAACACTTCAAGAAAGAAAATCCCTACATATCCAAAGGGTAAGAAGATGAAGAGACATTGTGTAAACTACTGGTAATCTCATAAATAAACTACAAGAAGAAATTAGGGAGGGGTAGAATTGTGAAGGGCCTTGAAATTGTGGACAACAAGCTCAAACGTGATATGGGCAAGCCACTATCTCACACTCAGCTCTCCAGTTAGGAGCCATCCTAATTAATCAGTCAGTACTTTCTACCACAATGAGTAACCTGTACAATTCAGTCTATGCAATCCTCCTAGACTTCTGGAGTCCCTTCACAGAAATACAACAGTGCAAAAATGTCACAGTGAAACCTCTTTCTTCCCTCTTTGTTTCAAAATCTGGGCGGCATCTAGCACTACTCCAGACCAGATCAGGAAGATTGAGAGGAGGGATTTAGCCATTGTTCCCAAACATTCAAGTAATGCCACTACAGTACGACCAACATCCACCTGGTTAATGCAATGGGAAGGTGTGAGCTAAGTACTCAGTGACCTCTTGGCTGATTTTGTCTGCTGTTACAGACTCTTTTGATCCAGATCACCCTAACAGTACAGCATGAGTTTTAATACTTGAAGGAAGTGATGTACACTGTCCTGAGGTCCATTCCATAAACACTTAACATGTAGCAGTTAAGAGACTCTCTATTCTCTGAGATTCTTTAAGCAACACAAAAAGTGCACTTCTTTTATCAGAGAGACATAGGCTCATATTCTCTTACACAGACCAGCTACTAGAGAGAGGTAAAGACCTGCACTGTCACGTGCTGAAATGGCATTTCTACCAGCCAGCTGGCTATATAAGGTCAGGTATGGAATTTGTCAGATTGGAAGACAGCTGCCACCACACTTGAGAACTTCCTGAGGACTGCAATGAGGCTGAAATACAAGCCAGTGTAATGAAAGGAAAGAAAAACTGACCTCTGCCTCAAATTCCACACACACCTCAAGGACAGGATGAATTCTGCCCCCAACATATCCTCAGAATGAGCCTCCAATGCTCAGAGAAGAAGCTAATCTATGCTCCAAGAAGCAGATATCTGAAATAAAAATAAACAGCTCTGCTGACCAAGTCTGTCCCTTTTTCTCAGACCCCTGCACTCTGAGTAACTAGGAAGTTGAACAGTGAGCTGGTGAGAAACTCGCCTATAACTCTTCACATTTGCAAAGTTTTTCTTTCCACCACATGTACTTAAGTCTCCAAGTTAGCATTCTAATGGTGCCATTTTATGTTTTTAGACCATGCTCTTAAATCAATAATTTAACAGCTGATACGTGTGCTTGGGAACCGGGCTTTACTGCTCTGTGGATTCCACTGAAAACATGTAGGAAGTGGCAGAACTCTAACTCCTGATCAGTGCTGAAACCCAAATAACTTGCAACAACATGACACATTCAAAGTATGAGCAGCAGCTTGAAAATTTTGTTAAACAGAAGCACCATAAACCTTACTGCTCCCTCATTCCTGTTACTTAGATTATTCAATATGACAAGCGCACGTATCTGTTCAAACAGTGTCACCAAGGCCCCAGTCCTGGCGTTTGATTCAGGCAGATCCCCGCAGTCCTAGGGGAGCCCTCCTGGATTTCAGTGGGCCTCCACACTAACATGCAAAGGATATCTTGCACCTAGAAGAATTCGGAACAAAATGCATTTCACCAAAATAAAGGATTTAATAACAAACAACAACAGATGAGTAAGTTTTAAAAACACTAACATTCTTCATAAACAGCAAAAGATTTCTATTATGATCTGTTGTATATACTCTAATGAACTCACAAGTGTCCATGTATAGCATTGCCCTCTACTGGATGGAAACAGCTGAACTTTCTGTCTAGGCTCAAAGTTCATTTTTAGCTCCAAAACGTGTAGACTGATTTCAAAGCAGGACCAAAATTCTATTCCTGTCACCAATTAACCATAATGCACAGTTGTCAAAGTGTGACTGTAAGTTACCAAGGATTCCTTACAACTTCTCACCTACGTGACACAGACCTAGTAACCTGCATTTTCTCAAATGCAGTAGATTGTGATGTGAAAATTCAGAACAGTAAAGATGTCTGGCACTGGGAAGTAACATACACATTCCTTTCACAGTCCCCTACAATATCTCAGAATTGATTAACAAGAAGCAGTAATGTTATTGGCTAGGAAAAGAAATAAAGATTTAAAACTGGAATTCACATTGCACCACAAGGCATTGCAAAACCGAAAAAGTAATCCATTTGTAACAGGCAATGCAGTAAATTCAACCTCTGTCATAACAGCAAAGCCTTCTACCACCTGAATGTAATCTGGCATGAGAAAAGCCCACTCAGCATGAAGGAAGAGAAATTCAAGAGAGCCCCAAGGAAGTGAAGATTCAACCACTCAGCAATGTGTTACAAATATCCCACTTTGTTTTATACCAGGTGCGGGGGATATTTCCATACAACACAAGTTAATGTCAAGTATCAATTTGTCATCAAATACTTCAAACTTATAAGCGTGATTTCAGTTGCTTGTTGTCTTTTTTAGATACTAGTGTGTTAGTAGTGCCTTTCAGACCCCTTTTGTGCCAGCCTAGCCCTGAAGATGAAACATAGCTTAGGAACAGGAAAAAAAGGAAAAGGAATAATTTGTTGCCCTCTGAGTAGCATCAGAAAGAGAATTAATTCCAGAGAGTGGGACTTACA
The DNA here is from genome assembly GCA_007922195.1 of Podocnemis expansa. NCBI lineage: Eukaryota > Metazoa > Chordata > Testudines > Podocnemididae > Podocnemis > Podocnemis expansa. The sequence continues at coordinate 47,320,509 of ML681992.1, forward strand.
AGATTTTAGCTTGTCCCTTAGTGATCCACTTGCCTGAAAACAAAGAATGATACAGTTTTCAAGATAAACATGTCTCCCATTCCTCCTATCCCTCCTATCCACTGGCACCTACTTTTAAATCCCTTGCATCTTGCCAACTTCCAAAGGGGCAGCCATGTTAGTCAATCCAGTAAAAGAAGTAAGGAGTCCCGGGGCACTAAAAGACTAACAAATTTACTTATGTCATGAGCTTTCTTGGGAGAAAAAAATCACACTTCATCAGACGCTTTGAATATGGAGGAACTTGCAGAATGGGAGGAAAATAAACGCAGGGAAGCATAAGAAATGGGATCATGTCATAACCTAACAGCAAATCAAAGGAGTTGTTAAGATTCAAACACTGGAAAACAGCACATAGAGGAAAGTGACGTCAAATCACCTGTTGTAAGGGGAAAAGAATCCAGATTTACAATTTAATCCTACTTTCATACAGTTGAATCTGCTTATCAATTCTTGTTCAGCGGTTTCTCTTTGTAGTCTTGATGTCCCATTGACTTGCCTGAGCACAGCAGTTAAGTAATTATCCAAACAGTGATTAGAAAGATGGAAGTGCTCAGGAAATGCTATCTGAGTGTTGTGATTTCTGATCTCAGTTTAACACCCATTTATTCTTTTGAGCAGAGACTATCCTGTTTGTCCAATGTATAAGGTGTGGGGTGAGCTTCCAGAAAACACCATCCTGGCCAATATGGATATAGAAGAAGTTCTTCACACCAACTTCCCACAGAAGGATGGATTACAAGCTATTAGAAGAACCATTCCAGATGATGCCACAGCACACCTTGTGACTGAACTTTGTACTCACCCACAAACATTTCAGATTTGAGGAAAATTTATAACTCCAAGTCAGAGGCACTGCTATGTGCACCCACATAGCCTCACAATATGCCAACATTTTTATGGCCAGCTTAGAACAACACTTCTTCAAATCTCATCCTAAAGCACCTCTCCTCTACTTACGCTACACTGATGACATCTTCATCATCTGGACCCACAGCAGGGATGCTCTTAAAGATTTCCACAGCGATTTCTACAATGTCCACTCCACCATCAAACTTTGCCTGGCACACTCCACACAAGAGACCCACTTTCTGGACACTACACTACAAATTAGGAATGGACACACCAACACCACCCTACTCTGAAAACCTACTGATCCTTATAGTTACCTACATCCCTCAAGCTTTCATCCTAAACACACCACACGATCCTTTGTCTACAGCCAAGCCCTAAAATATAACCACATTTGCTCTGATCTTCTGACAGAGACAGACACCTTCAGGATCTCTATCAAGCATTCTTAAAACTACAGTACCCACCTGGAGAAGTAAGAAAACAGATTGACAAAGCCAGACAAATACCCTGAAGTCAACTACTAGAGGAGAAACCCAAGAAAGAAAATAATATAACAACACTGGTCACCACATACAACCCCCAAGTCAGACCTCTACTGTAAATCATTAAAGACCTACAGCTTATTCTGAAAGATGATCCCTCACTCGCTCAAGCCTTGGAAGACAGACCTCTCCTCACCTACAGACAGACCCTAACCTTAAACAGATACTCACCAGAACTACAGACCTAACAACAGAAACATCAAAGCAGGCACATACCCTTGCAACAAACCATGTTGCTAACTTTCCCCACAAAATCTGCACAAAAGACACCATAATAGGACATAATCAAGCCAGCTACTCAATCAAGCGCACATTGACCTGCTCATCTAGTGTGTGATTTATGCCATCATGTGCCAGAAATTCCCCCATTGCTTATAACTTTAACAAACAGAACAATTTCTGTGCAAAAGAATAAATAGGCATAAAACTGACATTGGAAATTACAACACTCAAAGACCAGTTGCTGAGCACTTCCCTCTTTCCAGTTACTCTTTGGATGATCTGTTAGCAGCTGTGCTCAAGCAAGTCAATGGAACATCAAGACAGCAAAGAGAAACAGCTGAACAAGAACTGATATGCAGACTCAATTATGTGAAAGCAGGATTAAATTCTGACTATGGATTCTTTCCCCATTACAACGGGTGATCTGACTTCACCTTCCTCTTTGTGCTGTTTCCCACTGTTTGAATCTTAACTGCTTTGATTTGCTGTTACAGTATGACCTGATCCCATGATTCATGCTTCCCGGCATTTATTTTCCTCCCATTCTGCAAGTTTCCCCAACTTCAAAGCATCTGGTGAAGTTGGATTTTCTCCTATGAAAGCTCATGAGATAGATAAATTTGTTAGCTTTCAGCACCACAGTACTCCTTGCTTTTTTTAATACCTGTCAACTATTTTAAAATGTGGAAGATACTGGGGAGTTTCAAACTAATCAGCCTATTTTATGCATTACCATTTCATTCTGAAAATATTCAGAGTATTTTAATTATTCTTTGTTTTAAAGAGGTTTTAAGTAGTAAATCTACTTTCTGAATTTTCTATTGAAATCCTATACAATATGTAACTACAGGAAATTTTGAATTAACACATCCTTTTTAGTATTTCTGTAGTTAGCGTTTTGTTATTAACTGTATAGTCCACAGTACATTAGTTTCGTCACAGATCATCAGGGGGTGCGTCTCCATTACATTTCTTCAGTGGAGCTAGACAGACTACTAAAACAGATCACTGTGGTGACCAGAAACATGGAGTTGTCGAGTCCTGCTTTTCACAGTATGCATGCTTTTATATAAACTCTTGGCTTATAGCACACAATAAGAAAAGCACCTGGGATTTACAAATACTGTTTCCAGGATATAACAGGATAGTGTATGTGGACAAACTGGGAGAATCCTTTGAAAGGCAAAACAACTGTATACCTCTTTCAGTAGCTGTATGTATGGAGTCAGGAAAACTTAAACCAGAAGGCTGGAAAAATAATTATTTGTTGCACAATCCCATGAAAGTCAAAGTTCAAGTATCAAAAAGAGTCCTTTTTCAGGAGACCAAAAAAAAGGAGGGTGTTGACAGTTCAGCTGAGATTTGCAAAAGGGTACATGGCAATTAAACACCAGCATCTTTAGGCCTTTGGATAAATCCTTCCTCCGTACTTTATTTATATATATCTATATCTATATCTAGCGCGCACACACGCGCGCGCACACACACACAGAGGTGGTTATAGGAAGAAGAAGGAGACTGAAAAGCTGGAAAGAAGAGAGGAATGAGGAAGAGTGATACAGTCAGTCAGTAGAGATTGTGAGGCTGGGCTGCTGAACAGATACAAGAAAGTTGCCATGTGCTAGAATGGAAGAAGAGGATAACACCACACGATGAGGTGACTCTCCTTACCCCACTCCTCTTCCAGTGTCTCTTATACACAGTTACAGCGGGTATTGCTGTTATGTGGCTTTACAGGTTCTGTTCCTGCCAGCATGGCTCAGTCTTTGCCCAAACGCTTTTAGAAAAATATAACTCAAATTTTTGTGGCTTGCTGCTGTGCATGTTAAGTGAATTCACATTCAGATGGCACCAGGGCCAGAGTAGCATGCAGCCATATGAATAAAGGGCTCCGCAAAGGTGTGGAACAAGAAAATAAAAGCAGCTCAGATGACTGTGTCCTGCTGGAGCTTCCCATCCTGATGTATTTCATAGAATAACAGAATCTTAGAAACTGGAAGGAACCATGCCTTTGAGTCTAGTTCCCTCTACTCATGGCAGGACCAAGTAGCCTCTTAAACCATGCCCGAGAGGTGCTTGTCTAACCTGCTCTTAAAAATTTCCAATGATGGAGATTCCTCAACCTGCCTATGCAACTTATTCCAGTGGTTAATCACCTGTTTAACCAACATTCCCAAGATAGTGAATGAGATCAGGAGAAAACTAAAAGTACAAAATTAGTAACAAAGATATTGCATTCTCAGCTGGAGATACAGACATCCTCTTTCCGGGCATAATGGTAGAAAGGTTACCATTAAGAAACCAACTGACCACATAATGTTACTGATATCCTGAGTTATTTGTCTCACAGCACTATGCCGGATACTGCCATTTAGTATCTGTTGAAAACTGCTCAGTACTTTATGACAACCACTATCTGTGATATTAAAAGAGATACCTCTTAATAAGTACTTTATACACTATCTTGGAAAAGTGCTTTTAAATTACTTGACATTAAAGGAAACCCCCTAAAAGAGAACAATATCATTTGTGGGCCAGTTTCATATGTTAAAACAGTACAATTTTTCCTTTATTTCTCATAAAGCTATACCTTCCTTTCCAGTTTGGCTCGTAACTTCCTCAGCTACTAATAAGAGCATTGAATGACAGCCTAGCAGAGAACAGCATGACCAAGTGTCATTATTTCTGCAGAAATTAACCAACACGCATCCTTTCTCCTTCCAAGGACCTTTGTGTTCTAGTTAACTAAGCTAAAGAGTATAGTATATATGGAAAGCTTCAAATACAACCATTCTGCAGAATAGTGACTATTTCAATACGCCCTGTTATCTGCTTCATGAAAGTTTTACAGATACTGAGTACAATTTGCAGAAGTGCCTACATTCCATTAGCCATCTGAAATCCAGAGCCTATGAAAGTTTTGAAAATGGGACTTCTGTGCTTCTGGAAAAGTTGCCCATTTATTCAGTAACCCTGACACATCCCTTCTGTGAAGTAAAATATTCCTTTTCCCATTTTACAGATTAGGACAATCGAGACAACTCACTTTGCCCAAGAACACACATCAAATTAGTGGCTGGGACAAGGTTATAAACTAGGATCTCTATGGGTTCCAGCAACATGCTCCATCTGTCAGATCACTTTGCCTCTCTACAACACATTTTAACGCCTGAAAAGCTCAGTTTAGAAATATTTCACAATACAGTGGTGCTCACTCATAGTTCAGGTGTCATCAATTCAGAAGAAAGGGACATGCCATTATTCTGCATCTGCTGGCCAACACCTCTTTAAAAAAAAAAAAAGAAACTGTTTGGCATCCAATGTTTGAAAGCCATTGCTCTAGATAAACTTTTTTTTCTTGGGACTCAGCTGAAAAAAATCATTTATACCCAAGTCCAATGCATTCCAGTCTTTTGACAGCAGCAGCTGGGGGTGCCGCGACCCAGTCCTGGGTCCTCACCCTAAGTTTGAAAAACACTGATCTAGAGTGCAATATCTGAGACGTCGTGGTTCCCTGTACTTGGAGCAGCAAACAGTGAGACAGCTGTATGAGAATTGTTGCCGTATAATAAGATGGAAAAGAAATTCTAATCTGACCCCATTACACCCTTGAAAAGAGTAGCTGCAAATTCCCACTACCTTTTCTCTGCAGGCCTGTCTCCTAAATACCCTATCACTTTCAATGGCTTTCCTAGAGCCATGATTATCTGTGGCCAAAGGTCAAGCTGGAAAAAAAAAAAAAAGCAGGTGGAGCTTAGATGACAATTGCCCCTTAAGTAAATACCACCCACATAAGATGCTACTCACAATAGATTTTGCAGATGTGCAGAATATAAACGAAAGTTCTCTGGAATCAGTTTCTTCTTAACAAAAGTCCAAATATACTCATGGTCTCTGCTGTCCAGGGTTTCCTGCAGTGAGGCTCACATGACCTCAGTGAGCTTCCTGAAATCAGAGGATTCTACCAGCTGAAGGGTAGGAAAAGTCACAGTGCTATTGGAAGGACACTCCCTTGTGGAACCAAAATTATCTGTCACTTGCCATACATTAGGAAGCTCTTCATAATAGGATGCTTCTTCTCCTTTTCCACATGGCTAGATAAGGAGTGAAAATCCTATCACAGCTCAGTACACTTCACTGAACTTGAGTTAGTCGCAGGCACAGAACCAAATGGGGCACTTCACGCCTCTCGGAGCTGCTGTTCCAGGTTCTGTAAATGCAGGCCGAAGTCAATGCACTGGCTGTAGGCTCTCTCAGCAGCCATAATGGCAAGAAACTTTCATTGAACAAGAAAAAAAGAGGTGAGCTTAGATTCAGGAAAACACGATGGGTAGAGTAAGATGTACTGGTATGCTGTAATGCCATACGCCAGCTATGTCACAGTCCCGTCAGTCTCTGATGAGGTGAGCCCTTCAGCAGACTACATATATTGAGCCAGATCCACTGCTGCAGCTCTTTGGTTTCATAGGGTACTTAACTGGTTCAAGAAGCCTCGCCCTAGCTCAAGAGAGATTCTTGAGTAATGTGGAAACTCCAGTGCCAACCCTTCCCAGCTGTTGGCAAAGCAGCTGGTGTAAGCTGGAGTAACCCTCTAGCTGCTCTTCCCTACATCCAGGGGACCACACTGTTGCACAGGTGCCCAGGATAAAGTAAATATCCTAACTTGTACAACCTCTACAGCAAACCTGTGCCTTGTGCTCCTCAGTCAAAGCCTGAGTTTGTCCATTAGTCTCCGTTTGCTTGTAACTATTACTAGAGCACTGAGTGCATCAAAAAAGACGGGGAAAAACTATTCACCAAACCATTTTCTGGAATGCAATTATCCCAGCCTCTGTTAGCTGGTCATAGAAAATCCTACTGAAAATGATGCTTCACATTGCAAAACATGATAGATCTTTATAGACAAACCGCTATACAATGACTATTTGTCACTGATTCTGCAAACCTTACTCAGGCAAAGAACTCCAAATTTAATGAGAATTTTGCCTGAAGTAAGGCTGCAACATCAGCCTCCATGGTTCTTTCAAGACACTAGCCAAGAACAAAAAGTAAAAGTTATGAAGGTAGCAGCGTTAAGTACAGTAACACACATTTTGCAATATGAAACAAATACACACAGCAAAAAAAGCATGGTTCAATTTTGAAGCTCACTCATATGAACAAGAAAAAATGTTCCAAGCATAATATATTTCTGTAGTCCTAGGCTCTGAATAGCTTTGGAAATTTAAAAACAATCATGGAGAGAATTTCAGTAAAGCACAGTGCTTTACAAGAACACCATCTTACACCTGTTTCTGAATGTTACTGCATTCTTAGCCATATTTTGTATGTCTCTGGGACACACAAAATTTACTTTATTAAATGAATTGTGATAAATTTCTTCTAAAAATAAATTATTTATGTGGAATGGAAGGAGCCTTTCTACTGGCAAGAGGATCTGGTTCCCACTTAATTAAACCCTTTATGCAAGTGACCACCTTAAATATTATGTATACACCCACCTACCCCACACCATTCTACTCTAGTCCAACTGTAGTTATACTTTACTGAACCATGCAGTATATGTCATGCACAGTCATTTAAGAGTTTAAATGCTGGTTGCTCTAAAATATTCTTAAGACCTTAAGTGTTCTCAAAGGAACAGTTAAACATTAATTTTGTTTACCATGTAAACATATTTTCTCCCCAAAATGTGTTCTCTTAATATTTACCAAGTGCCATTTCCAGTGAACGTAACTGAATCATGTATTACAGAGCTACAGTCCTACCAAAAATCCAGACACACATGCACACTTACAAAGCGCAGACTACACATTTTGCTCAAAATGAACAGCAGTAATCAATGCATACTACAGAACTGTTAGTACCCTAGCGGAGTCCACTGGGTCAATATACGTGCAGCAGGCTAGACTATTGCAGATTTATACACCAGCTTGTTCCCTGTACAGAGACATCCTTAGATGACTACTGATTTTGTTACTACTGACCACCATATCTGGGGTCAGGAAGGAATCTTCCCCAAGGGCAGATACCTAGGACTCAGGGAGGTGGGGTGGAGGTTGCCTTCCTCTGTAGCGTGGAGCATGACTCACCTGTTGGTGAATTCTCTGTATGTTAAAGTCTTTAAATCATGACTTTAGGACTTTACTAACTCATCATAGGTTAGAGATTTATTGCAGGAGTGGGTGGGTAGGTTTTGAGGCCTGCACTGTGCAGGAGGTCAGACTAAATGGTCCCTTCTGACCTTGGAGTCTATGAGTTACCTTATCTTAGGCACCCAACTTTGAAAATGCCTATTTACAATCAGACTCATACTGTAGACAGAGAAAGGCTTTTCTAATTACAACTAACATTAGATACGAGAAACTTGCTAAAACTTTAAAGGTGCCATTTAGATATATATGTTAATACTATTTAAAAAGCTAAATTAAGTATAAAACTACATTTTGCATCAGCCATTTTAAAAACATGACAGATTTTATTTGCCACCCAATATTTAAACAGCTTCTCTTCACTGCTGTGAAAGTCTTCCCAAACAAAACAGCATGAATCTGAAGCTGAAATGAATAGTGGCACTTCAATTCCCATTTAAACCCCATTCAACAATACAGCTCCCCTAAAAGCATGCAAGGTTTGCACATAATATGAAACATAACCTGCTCTTGACTCAAACTGAGCTGCACAAATTAAGTGACAAAATAATTTCCCTCTTATTTTTCCTCTCTGGAAAGGAGAACAACAATCAAATCACTGATGAACTAAGGAAGAAACCTTTATTAAAACCATTAGAACAACCAAGTATCTTTAATGTTCGTCTTGTAATAATATGCTAAATGCTCAGTATCCAAGGAAACAGTTTTGTCACGAAGTTGAAGAATACTATATAAATGCACCTCCTAACTCACCACTAAGAATGTAAATTCCAATGCTACTGGACGGTTTTAGTGTGAAAACTGTTGATGCTTCTGACATGCTAATAGCTGAGACATGTAGAAGATCGAAAAAAAGCTAACAAGCTACCTTTAAAAAAAGATCATTTTGTCTGCCCATTCTTAGTATCTTGTGACAGAACCCCCCAATGAAGTCTCTCACAACACATCCACAATTGTTAAACAAAGTCTTCATTTCAGTTCAGTTAAATCTCACAACCAGCAATAAACGATATAAAGATATTTTCAGCTGCACACAACTTCCAAGAAGTGCTGAAATGGGCATCAGGAGAAATTTTACAACGTTCTGACATAGTTTTACAGAGCCTAGTGTTCTAAAATTTATTTCTTTATTGCTGAGCAATTAGCCTCTTCACGGGCTGATGTATAGCTGCATTACTGGAAGTAATTTAAAAACAAATCCTTATTTCCCCATTATTTTTTTCCACATGCAGTGCTATTTTCTCTGACCACAAGCAATGTTATGATCGGGAAGTCAACTTGAAACCAATCTGCACTTTGATGGGTTAGCACTTGCTTCTTGAAATGTTTCTCAGCCACAGTTTAGGAAAATGTTTACTTGCTCTCATCACTGCCCAAGTGGCTTATTTCATATAACAACCTTCATTTAAAGAAATTTTGTTACATTCAGTGACCCTGACTTTAACTAAGCTTTGGTGTCCTCTACTTTTAACAACTGAAACAGCTCTGTTGTGCTTATATATGCTTCAGAATTCCATCTTCTTCAGTAATCTCATATTTTTGTATCACCTTAGGGAGTTCCAGATTAATTCTTCGTGCACCATTCCCACATCTGCAATACACTTCACATAAGAATCTATCCAAAATTCCATACAATATTTCAAATGTGACCTCCAAAAAGTATAGCCATATATACTTGTCTATAAGCCAATCCACGTATAAGCCGACCCTCTGCTATAAACCCCAGAAACCCAAAAAACCTCCTGACCTGCATATAAGATGAGGTTCAAAATCAGGGCCAACTCAACCCCTCATCCACTCATCCTGCCATTCGGTCTCCCAGGCCAATCCCTCCACCCAGGGCCCCTTACCCGCAATGTTCCCCCAAAGCTGCATATGCAGCTGAACAACATAGGTTGCTCGCCCTGTGGCAATTCCGGCTCCCCCCCCCCCCCCTTGGTCAATCCCCTCCTCCCACCTAACCCACTCCTCGCCCTCTCCCCGTCACCCACCCTCCACCACCACCCCCCCTCCAGCTGGCCCATCTTCTCTCCAACTCTCCACCCCTTTTCATGGCCAGCCGCCCCTGCCCTGTCACCAATCACTGCCCCCCCCCTTACCTGGATGCCGGAACCACATATCCGTGCCACCAGCCACTCCTCTGGGCCCAAGAAGGTCTCAGTGAGCATGTACAGTTCAGTGAGAACTTACTCTGAGCAGTTTTTAAAACTCCTGGCTCAGAGGAAACTTTCAGATGGCTGGAAGACTCTGTCTTCCGGCCGGGTAAGGACTGTGGCTGCCAGCTGTGCTGGCAGCGTTCTCTTTGTGAGGCAGTGGCGGAGGCTGTGCGCCCATGCTGCCATACATCTTACAGGGAACGTTGCTTCCCTGGCCGCTCCAATGGCCATGCCACAAGCTGCATGCTCAGGATGGCCTTGGGCTGAACCCCCTCCCACACAAACACACACACAGCGTTCCGCAGGGTTTCTTCCATTTCCAGCACCCTCCGGCTCACCAGTCCTCTTTGGGATTTCAAGGAAGAAAACTCTAGGCTTATACACGAGTATATGCAGCAAATGCTAGCACAAGCTGCCCAAGACGCCTACCAAAAGACTTATTGGCTATGTCTACACGGCACTTTTATTTCGAAATAACACTCGTTATTTTGAAATAAAAGAAATTAGGTCTACACGACATTTTCTTATTTCGAAAGGACGGATCCCATCCTTTCAAAATAAGAATTGTCATTTCGAAAAAGTAAAACCTGCCCCCCCCCTCGAAACAGCCGTTATTTCGGAAGGGATATTTTGAAATAAAGCGGTTTAGACCTGTTCTTTCAAAACAACACTGTGTAGACCTGTTGTTTTGAAAGAGCTGTTTTGAAACAACAGGTCCAAACGGCTTTATTTCGAAACATCCCTTCCGAAATAACAGCCGTTTGGATTGCAGGCTTTCCCTTAATTCGAATTAACGTTTTGTTAATTTGAATTAACTTATTTTGAAATAAGGATTTTATTTTGAAATAACTCATTTCGAAATCCTTATTTCAAAATAACAATGCATGTGTAGACATAGCCATTCTGTTAGAGACCTGCATTTTTGCTGCTATTATGTTACAAATTTTAGAACCCTCTCCTCATATATTTCCTCCTACTTAGTGTTTTGTCACTTACCGCTCTTGGTGGCTACATTATTCCTTACAACATATAAGGTAATAGCCTCATTACCTGCAATTCGGTTTTGAAGACAATTTATCTGCTGTGCTCCTTTGGCTTCTTGTATTGTTTAAGAATGTTATCCTTTGAACTTTGCTGCTTCCCTGCTTGTACTGTCAGTAAAATTTGTCTCCTTAGTGAACATTTCTTCTTCCACTTTAGTAATACATAATTCTGGCAATCCGGCTTCTGAGTCTTGTAGCAATCCATTGATCTCTTCCCTCCATCATAAACTGCTTTGTCTCAATAATACCCTAACTTTTTAATGATCTAAACTGTCTCTGAAGCTCAACCTTAAACCATACTACCTGATCTTGTTTAATCATTTTAGGAGGTTACTCCTCCAAAAAACATTTATTAAAGGTACTAGAACTTAAAATCATAGTTTCCCTAGCAACTCCTTGTCTTTCTATTTTTCTCAAAATATGTCATTTGTTACACATGCTCAACACATCTTTCTTGTACTACATGTTAATTGCTTAAGTTATGCTTGCAGTTCCCTAATTACCTGATTTTTCCCAAAAACTATTCTTAAAAGTAACAGCTTGGTCTAGCTATCTGGGCTAGCTAACCCCCAACACACTTCAACTCTCCATAAAGCTTATCCATTTCTCTGTCATTAGTATCTTTTCATCTATCCAATAGCAAGATTGGTGAAGGCAGAGACCCAGAGGGAATTATTGGGAACACTAAACCAGAAAAGTCAGAAAATGGCAATTTTCCATAACTTCCTATGCTCCAGGGTTCAGCAATCTCGTTCCAGTCCCACCATAATTTATGAAAGTATACTGCCGCTATTTTATGACCCTTCACTGTATTTCTTCCATAGAATCATAAGAAAAAGGAAGACTCCAGTTTAAGAGCCCACCCATAACTGCTCTGGAAATAATCAGTGAAGATGTCTTACTTTCAAGAAATCTACACATCCCAAACTGTTGATCCTATTTCAACATCTGTCATTAACGCACCATTTGGGAGGGCAGTTCAAAGAGCCTTTTTTGTATTGATGGTCATAGGAACTGCCTTGCTACACTAAGGGTGTGTTCACACAGCAGTCTTATTTTGAAACAACAGAGGTTGTTTCGAAATAAGAAAGGCCATGTTCACACGACACACCATTGTTTCGAAACAATGGGTTCCGTTGTTTCGAAACAATGGCATTGTTTTGAAACAACTTAAATCCCATGTGGGGACAAAACAATGTTGTTTCAAAATGACTGTTTCAAAACAATGCCATCTGAACATGTTGTTTCGAAACAACAGTGACTTGTTTTGAAATAACTGTTGTCTGAACCTGCTATTTCGATTCCTGCTTTTTTCTTAATTCGAATTAAACTGTTGATTCAAATTAACTTATTTCGAAATAACGCCTTATTTTGATACAAGTTGTTTCAAAACAACTTGTATCGAAATAACCCCCTGTGTGTGAACATAGCCCTAGGGAGGCTAATTTTGTTCCTTCCTAAATACCAGCAGCGCTGCTACACATGAAGATTAACTGGGGCACAGGCCCCCACCAGGTCCAAGCTCTGCCTCCTGCTTCCACCTGACCGCCCAGGCCCCAGTCTGCTCCCTACCCACACCCCCCGCTGATTCCCCGAGACCTTCCCTACCTCCCTAGTCCCGCCACTGGCCCGTGCTGCCCCAGGATGACCCCCTCCCCCATGCCCTTTCCCACCAGTCCAGCGTGCCAGTCCCCAAACCTCCCCCCTCCAGCCCTGGGCTCCCTTACCTGGTCACCACAGAAGAGTTAGTTTGAACTAAGTGTGAAATAAGTACATTTTTCTTTAGCTCTAACTTCTAGTTCGAACTAGGTGTGCTTTTTTTAGTTCGAACTAACTTTTGTTTGAACTAAAAAAGTGCAGTTAGTTCAATCTCAAAGTTAGCATGAACTAAAAAAAACATGCTTAGTACAAACAAACAGATAGTTTGAACTTATTTAGTTCAAACTAACATGTTTACATTGTGCTAGTTTGAACTAAATATGCAAATAAGTTTGAATTCAGCAGTTATTTCAGACTACCCCGTCTAATTAGCTAGTTCAAACTAAACTTTGCTTAGCTCAAACTAAAAAAAATTTTATTTCAAACTAGGCAAAACCTCGTGTAGGCAGGGTTCAAATTAGTTTCAATTCAAGCTCATTAATTAGAAATAATTTGCTAGTGTAGACATAGTCCTAGTGGTTAGGCCTCAAAACTGGGATTCGGGACTTGCAAATTTTCTTCCTAGCTCTCCAGCCTAACTTTGTGTCTCCTCAGCCAAGTCATTTATGGCGACTTTCAAAGGTACTGATTATCTGTATTTCCTGTTCACTTCACCTCACTGGGAATGGCAGCTGCTCAGTTCCATGGAAAAATCAGGCTACTAACCCCTCTGTGCTTCATTTTATTTACCTGTAAATTGTGGTTAATGCTTATCTGCCTCACAGGAATGTTGTGAGGTTTAATTAGTTTATATCTGTGAAGCACTTTGAGATCCCTTGATAAAAGACACTATATGCATTCATAGTATTACTGCTGACTTCTGATTGACTTGGTTTCTGAGGAATAACTAACACTGGCAGCTGAAGGGAGGACTGCAGAGGGACAATATTCCTTACCCGGCAGCAGTAGTCTCTATACTAAGCTGCTAGGGATTCCCACATGTTTCCAAAAGATTGTATGTTTCAGAAGCAAAGCTTTAGTACAACAAGTGCTGGATTAGACATGGGAGTTAGCATCAATTACACCTCTAACATGGCACAGTGATGGGAAATTTACATATCTGGTTCTGTCAGATAAAATAACTAAAAACATGTTCCAAAAGGACAGCCATGTTAGTCTAGTTCAGCAAAACAAAAAGGACTCTGGTGGCACTTTTAAAGACTAGCAGAATTATTTATTGCATGAGCTTCAAGCATCTGATTAAGTGGGATTTTCTCCCACGAAAGCTGCTGTGATAAATATATTCATTAGTCTTTAAATTGCCACACTAGACTCCTTGTTTGTTAAGTTAGAACACGGAGATGAACAAAAACAACAAAACTACCAAAATATTTTTTTTAAAAAAATACCCCAAATGGTTCAATGTTGTTCAAGCTTCTATATTTATTAGCTGCTAAAGACTAAGTTATCTATTTATTTATTTAAACAGATTTATTTATTTATGTCTCAGATAAGAATTCCTAGTTCTTGGAATTTCTACAGCACAAGCACACACACACACCCATCTCAATTCTGTCTGGCCACCTTAACCAACTCACCACACAGTTCTCCATTATAATGCTAATGCAGTTCAAACAACCAAACTCTGCATATTTTATTTATGCAATAACCCTGTCTTTAGGTCACTTAGTTGTGTCAGTTTAAACCTCAGAGTTCCCATGAAGAAAAACTGGTCTTTTATTTGAGTGTGAGGGAAGAAAAGGCAGAGGAAAACACTTCATTATAAAAATGGTCTTTTGTTTATGGGGCCTGATTCAACACCCACTGAAATACATGGGAATTTTTCATCAGCTTCAGTAAGAGTCGGACTGGGGCCCATGCAGAACAATATTTTGAAATTTTGAATATTTTCAAATGTAAACATTTTATATGATCTTAGGAATATAATGGTCACAGCAAATGTCTGCATTCGTGCCTGCTTGTGTGGTCACACATATTCATTATTGGGGACTGATCCAAAGTCTACTAAACTCTAGGAACAAGCTCTCATTGACTTCAATGGACTTTGGATCAGTCCCTTTAACTGAATTTAAGGCTAGAGTCTACTATGCTTATTCTCACAAATAGCCCCACTGATTTCAAAAGGGCTCCCTGAAAGACCAGTAGAGGAGGGTCAAGCCATTAGTGCTCCTGAAAGCTGTTAAATTCCTAGTGTAGAGAGATTTTTTGCAATTAAACTGGAAACAGGATATTTTCATGTTTAAGTGGAAAATAAAACCTCTCTCTCTCTGTCTCTCTCTCACTCACACACAATCCCATTTTGAGCCCAACTGCATATCATTTTGTAAAAAAAAATGGGAATGTTCTCAGCAACATTAGGCCCACACATGGGTAAAGTGAAGACACAACTGTAACACGTAAACATGCAGAGCACAGGATTTTCACACTGCCCTTGAGATGAGCCTCAACCTTGACCTGGAGGAAGGACTGCAGGGAAGTTCTTCCACCTTCAGGCAGTCTTTGCGTCTCTGAACTCTCTGAGGAGAGTTAACAAGAATTACTGACGGCTGTGGTGGTTGCTTCGTGATATGCACATCTGTCCACCAAGAACTAGCAGAGACTACCAACTTATACCAAGAAGCCATTAGGGCAACAGTTAGTAAAAATTTTAGCTAATTACCACAGGGAACTACATTCAAGCCAACCATCAAGATATAAAAGCACCAGAAATCTTTATTAACCCTTTAGCTCCTCAAGCCACTGCCCACAATCCAGCTCTGACACATCTATCAGAGCAGGCTGCTTGAATCACAGAAACAGTCAGTCTCATGGGGGTTCATAGATGGCACACAGCAATTTTATAGCTTTAGCAGAAACTGCTCTCCTAGTCTCCTCAAGAATGGCTTTCATCCTATGAATAGCTAAGACCGAGTTTGGAAGCAGGGAAATGTGAGTGGCCAGGAATATAGGGTGCCCCTGTGCAAGACACACAATACCCTGACCTGAACATCCCTAAATGTACAAAAGTGGTATGGATGACATATAACCTGAGCAGCATGGGGCAGGACATGGGACATCAATACATAGAAAACTAATCCCTAGATCACAACAACTTATATTCAGCTACGACACACACTAAAATAGTGTGGCTCTTTCCCTCCCTCTAGTGGCTTAACCACACAAGAGGTTTATGAATCTGCTGCTTTCTCAAAACTTGGTCCTTTACCACAAGCTGCGGACGTGGTTTTAGGCACAGGATCCCAGCTCAGTCCCACAGATTAGGGCTGTTGTTCCACAGTGAGAAAGCAGAGGAGCCAAATCATGGCTTCTTAGGTGGACAAGATACTCCTTAAGCTTAGTGGCAGCCGCACAAGCGCAGCTTTTGGAATTAGGTGATCAAAGGAATCTTTTGCTATAAATGCCTGCATACGAGATAAGAATAGACACTTTTTCCCCTTCAGGACGGGCAACAGGATCAAATGTTCAATAACCAAGACCATTAAAAATGCCCAAGTTTTAACTTAGTTTGAGGACCAAGATTTATGCCTGAAGGTTATGTACTTGTCAGTGGGGGGTCAAAATGAACCACAAGAAATCTTTAAACAATTCCACGGCCATATGATGCCCTTCCATCTTGGCAAGAGAACACAAACATTCAAAAACTTTACTTTTCTTCATCAGCCATCGTTTTTATGTGGGAACACTCACATTGCTTTCCCTTGGCTGCGAGTGCTAAAATATGCTAGCAACATTAAGGCAAGAGAAGATTTGCAAAAAAACCTCACAATCTGTATTCAGCATAATTAGCAGATGCCAATTTTTTACTTATTACTGCTCTTTCATTCCTATTCCCTAAAAAGGACTTCAATGGCATCCTATTATCTAAAATGACAGTTAGCTTTGTACTAATAGAGAGCAGCAATCATGGGAAACTAGAGCAACAGAGCACATGTTAGCAAATATCCATCCCATTTTATAATGACTTTAAAACAAATCCCAGCTATTGTAAATGAAGAATCCATGCCTTTAGACGGACCCTTTGACTCTTCCTTCTCACCTTGGATTTTAAAGCCTTGCAAACTGAAACTGCTGGGCATTTGGTAGAATTTTCAGTTATTTAAATACGTACAGGCAAGATTCAAGGCAAAGTAAGATTAGTGCAAGAGCTTGCTCAGCTGAATCTGCTACTGCTCATGTAAAAAGTGATGAAACAAAAGCACTTGAAATAATACTATGTCCATGCAGAGAACCAAAAACTGTAAGTGAATAAATAAGATGAAGCCTTTCAAATGCAGTACCCAATAAAGCAATGCAAGCTTTAGAAATGTGACTGCCAAACCACCAAAATAAACAGAATGGATAACAAGCAAAAGGATCGATCTATAGTAAGTGCATACACTTCGACTCTGCGACGCTGGAATATGTTTAATAAAACAAAGCCCTCTTGAATGGAGAGCTTTTAAAAGGACAGACATGCAAAAAATTTCTTTGCTCATCATGGTTATGGATTTAACAGGTTTCTACTGTATAAAGATATCAATGCTACAATCTAAACAGCATCTGCTGCTGCTTGGGTCTAGTAAAGGTTTCATTCCTCCCACACTGTACTTTTCAGTATATCATATACACTCATTCTTACATTTGGATTACAATTATAAAGGATAAACTTAAAAGCTTTGTAGGATATTCTTGTGTGTCACCACTCATTTTCTTCTGAAAATCTTACATGAAAAACAATCAGCAACTGAATTTTCCACTAGACAGAACAATAAAACTTTTTCTTATTGTGCAGTACAGTTAAGAAGAAATAATACCTCATGTGCTTCACTAAGCCCCTATGCAAGCACAATATAGAATAGATTCAGTGCAAACACATCCCCCACAGTTAAACTGGTCTCTGTGGAAACTAGTAACTTTCCACAGCATGCATTGTAATCCAAGTAATAATTTTAAAACTCACATAAGCTGCTGTCTGCTGAACTAAGACATTCTTGTCTTGCAAAGAGTGTTTGAGTTTATTTAATTACTGTAAAAGGAAACAATGAACATGCTGTCATATTTTACATATGCATACATGCATGTCTCACACACACAGTGTATTTCTAAGTTGGGAAAAAGGAACAGAAAATGGTAAGATGCAATGTTACTTTCTTGCCTTTATGGCTCAGTCAATGTTGAGTCAAATGAGCGAAATACTTGCGACAAAAAGGAAAATTTTCAGGGAATGACCATTTTTCCCCAGATGCAAAGAGCTTTGACTGGAGTATGCACAATACTGTAAAGCAAAAACTCGCATATCCTTCTTCTACATTAGGCAATTAGTTGAAAATCATCAGAGAAACGGTGCATAAATCAATTCCAAAAGACTTAACAGAAAACATTAGACACCCTTACCTTTTAGTCAGAATAAGTGAGAGATGAGCATAATAAACTCAGTGGTCACGGCTGCCGGATTTCTCTGTGGACTTCTCTCTAGTGGTCCCAAAAGCACTGAATATAAAAAACTCTGGTCTGCCTGCTTCATTCTTTGGTAACAGAGATACATGCTGCCACGGTAACAAGCAAAAGCCAAAAGAACTACAGATCTTAATTTCTTAAAACCCGTGGGCTTGTATAAGAAAAGACAGGCAAAAACAGGGCACTTTCACTGAGAGGAACTGGTCTTGGCTATGTACCTAACCCACAGCAGAGGATCATTAAGTTTGAATTTCCCTGCTTGCAAGCTTTCTGGAAAAAAATAAAGTCCTGTCTGGGGGGGGGGGAAGGGGAGCAAATGAGGAGGAGGAGAGAGCTCCTATGTGACATAAATATGGAATGAGCATTAGAACAATGCTAACAGGATAGCCAAGCAACTGCTCTCTAGGGCAGCAATTTTCAAAGCAGAGCTCTGCAGCTTTGCAGGATGAAAAGGAAAACAGTAAAAAATACCTTATTTTTTCCTCCCAGAAAAAGAACCTGATCCCCAAGATGAAAAAAATGAAAAAATAAACTGCCAAATTCTGCAAAAATCAGCTTGTCTGCTTTCCAGAGATGCAAGCAGAAACAAGGATGTCTAATGCACTTATATTTTATGCAGCTTACTGGGAGATCACCTCCTCCCTCCCTCATGAAGCTCTTGGTCCCCGGGGATAAGAATTCCAGTGGACCCAATTAACACCGTACTTTGCTAGCTCCTCATTATGATCAATATAAAATAAGCTCTGTTTTAGCAGTGTTGAACAATAAAGCAGCCAGCCAATTTGAGACTGTTGGAGATGGGGGGGAGGGGGTTTCCACCTCACCCATCCGTCTCAGAATGATCGAATAGGAAGAAGAAAAAAATCCACCAGTGGAAGTCAGTGAAAAGCTATATTGGCCATTTGTTAGAAACCTGATAGAAGCATAAGGCTGGTTACTCATATCAATGAGGGCTTCACCATATATTTAAATATACTAGATCTTTCAAATCAATGGGCAGAGAATGACTCTCAAACTGACTTTCACCAGATCAGTTTCTGTTGTCTAAAGCAGTGGTTGTCAACCTTTTGCAGGTCATGGCACACGTTGTGGCATATCACGACCCTACAGGACACACCAGTCCACCCCTCACCCCCAGCCAGCCAAATCCAGTCATCTTCCCAGCTCTCCACAACACACTTACCAATGTGTGGCCACACAGTAACGTGTCCCAACACAGTGGTTGAGAACCACTAGCCTAAGGTACCTTTCAATGGTCAGGAAATTTGATGTCTGGTTTTGGGATTGTATCAGATCATTTGTTTTCAGAGAATTCTCACATTATGATTGCACAGGTCAGTAAACGAAATGCGTTAGCAAGTTAATTGCTTTAAGGGAATCCATCAGTAATGCATGGACTAGCTCCTTCCAGTAGCAGGTGCCACAATGCACTTTTCAAACTGCAGATTATTTTAATTTGAAGGGAAAGTGGGTGGGAAGCAATAACCCTCTGATCCTATTTTCACTGATCTATCAATCACAGATTGCCATATACAAACAATCTGCTACAGGATTCTACTAGGGTGGAAAAGCAATTATTAGTTGTAACTCCTGCCATTGCAAATTAATGCAATCCAATCTATAACTGACTGATACAATGTGCAAAAGATGCATTAATAAAAGAATGATCTGATGATGTGTTTACATCTGACCTATTTGTTTGGCAGTCTCAAGTTCAAAACTTTTCTCCTTCACACATATTTTTTATCCATTCTTTTTAAACCTGGGGGGAATGAAAGCCAGTCACTAGGAAGGCAAAGCCAGAGATTTTATTTCTCATGGACTAATGCTAATCCAAGCTAACAAAACCCAGAAGTAGACTTGCACACAAATACCCATTTGTATTATCTGTATCTGCTATCTCCTTTTGTTTCTGGGGTGGCCCTAATCTACACACCAACCACAATAAAAAACATTGAGCTAATTCATTGACCGAACAGCTGGGTTTACAGCAGCAGACTCAAATCCATCCTATTAAATTAATGGGAGATCGCATTTCCATAAGAATAAGGTCACTTCAAAATGTTCAGAAAGATAGACCTTCATGCCTAAGTGCTGCTGAAGAGTTAAATAAAGAAATAAAAATACCTGTGATTAAATCATTTTAAGGTTATGATAGTAACTGAAGTGTGAAAAAACAAAACAAAGCACTGGAATTTAATGTCTGCCCTGCATTATCCTGAATTTCACTTCATCTGGCGGTTTTCCATGTGTCTTATATGTTATTACATTTAGGTAATTTCTTCCCCTTTCTGTGGCATCCTCCATATTTCTGAAGGGTCTTCACCCATAAGCCAACTTATAGTGTTACCCCATAAGGCATCTCGTTTTGTTGAGTTACATCACCTAGACTAACACAACTACCTCTTTGGAACTTGAAAAACTTCAGTGTCCTTAGACTATGTTTATACTATTGCCTATGCTGGTGTGACTATTCCACCCCTTACTGACATAACTTAAAATGACATAGTGTGCACAGTCCTGTGTGAGCACGAGAGCTTCTCCCACCAACAGACGTCACAGGGTGTATTTTATTTATTTATTTTAATGCTGATGGAAAAGATCTCTTCTTTTGGCACAGAGTGTCTTCACCAGACACACAGCAATGGGCGCAGCTGTATTGGTACAGCTACACTTCCTCAGCGCTGTATGAGAAGACATGGCTTTAGATAGAAAGTCTTTTCTTATTCTCACTCGCAAGAGCCAAAAGATAATGGGGCCTAGAGAAGTGGTTCTTGTCAATGCTAAGGCTGAACTTCTGCAAGCTGGCAGCTCAGCATGTTCAGCAGGATCTTCTTGACCGTGGACCATATTCCTTCTCATGTTCCCCACAGAGCACAGGTTGAGCAACCTTCACAGCACAGAGCAATGAACACTCAACTAGTTTCCAAGTTCTTGACAACACCCACATGTATCTGTTTGCCACTGAGTTGCTAATTCTCGGGTTGACTCCATTTGTTGTCTAATGACTGAAATATATGCTTTTTACAAAGCACACGCATCACAATCACCAGCAGCAAAGAGGAGAGAGAGAGACAGAGTGACCTGTCAGTGAGAGAAGCCTGGCTGAAGTGAGGGACCAGGGTGAAACTACTGGCACCTGAAACATGTACCTTTCTTCCTGGGGGGTACATCTCCAACAGGGAGCCCAAGGTTGCTGGGAAGAAACTGCAGAATTAAGAAGCATGAAGAATTAAGATACTCTGGAAGCTACTTCAAATAGCACATTCTGTTTTAGTACCAGGGTCATGAAGGGAGTCAACAGGAGAGGTGACAGTGTCTAAGTCCTCCATGTGGCACCACATTTCTGAGCCAGCAGGAAGCCCTGCAGAAACAGCTTGCATGGTTACAAGAGAATGCTGGAAAATGTGACCCAAGCACAGCCAATGCAGCGGCGTCTGCTGAGTCTGCAGTCAGTCTCTAGCAGAGAGCGAAGCAGCAGTTACCAGAGCCAGGGACGAAGCCTCTGGCCCCACATTTCCCACCACAGCAAACCATACAGCTGCTCATTCTGAAGTGCAAGGAAGCCAGCTTACTCTGCTCCTTCCTGGCTTGGAGCAAGGGGCTCCCATATAGGAGTTCCCCAGGAGAGAGTGCATATGGGGTCCAACTTCCTTAATGCCACCCTACTCACAGACTCTGGCTCCTCTTCACTGCAGCCTGGATGCCACACTGAGCTCTGCAAAATTGGCCATCTGTAAGCATGTGACTCGGCGGCCAGCAAAAATGGGCTTTCCTCCATTAGTGTCCCATTGCTGACCGCTGTTCCAGCTATATCTTGGGTCTACTTCTTATAACTGGACCACCCCCTTCTCTACCACCAGGTCACACATATTCCTCCCACTTCTGTGATAAACCAATAGCCCAACAACTAACAGCCCATTGACTTCCACAGTGGACCCCAGTCCAATCCTAGATGGAAGTCTGTGTCCCTGGGGTTTCAGTGATCCTTACCCCTCATCAGCAAGAGGAGGTCCCATTCTGTCTTCTTCAGCAAGTTAGAACCTGGAACCCATGCCCCGTCCCTCTCTATCACGGTCCAGTTCTGGGACTCTTGAAGTAGCAGCCTGGAACTGACCACAAAGACCACTGGCTGCTCCACAGACCATTCCCCACCTTGCCCCATACTGGGCCATGCCTCAGCCTCCTCCCAGCCCCCCAATGTATCAGTTCACCCCACCCTTCAAAGCCTCTTCCCCTATTTGACTGCAGAGCTTCTCAGCACCTTTGGGCACCAGCTGGTTCTACTACAGGGCTTCCTCCACCTCCTGGCAAAGCAGCCAGATGACTACTTCATGAGTGCATCAAATTCTGGGCAGCCTGTGGCCCTTTCCCAACTCCCTGTTGGAAAGGTCCCTTCCTTCCAGGAGCTCCAGCTGCCAGTTGCCCCACCTTGTTCCCTCACTCCAGCCAGGCTCCTCTTACTGCGCTAGAGCCAAAGATCCTACCCAGACAAGGTCAGCCCTTTTAAACTTCTCTCTCCATGTCTGATGCTTCCTAAAGGTGCCATGGCATGAGGCTGACTGTGCCCACATGCAGTCATTAAGGACTTCAAGTCAAGAGTGGGGCTGGTACATGCCATCATCCTTTCCCTTCAGCAGGGTAAGATGCCCCCTCTTGAGGTTCTGAGAGAGCACAAGAGGAAGGAAAAGAGCAAATGAGGACACCTTCCCAACTGCCACCCACTCATGGAGCTAAAATGAAATGCCACAGAACAGACAGTGCAAATCTTAGTGTTTCATTTCACAGTGTTCAGTGAAGGAAGAGGTAACACAATGTGAATCATCCTGCTCTCTCAACATCTGCTTAGTTACATGGAGGCCCACTCTAAAACAGCAGTAATGAGCACCTAAATAAATGTCCAAGTTAGAAAGGCTTATCAAAAGAAACAGAGCTGTTACCAAAAGAGAAAGGACAAACCGTGTTTAAAGCTTGAGGGCAAGAATTAATGCCCAATGCTGAAGGAGCAGTACTATACACTGTACACCACACTGCAATTGGAATGCAAACACTCTGGAGATCCCCCCCCACACACACACCCCTTTTCTCCCTTAAAAGAGAAGCTGTATTAAAAACCGGCAGCACTGAAATAAACATCAGCATTCTGCAATTTATATAGATGTTTTCCCAACACCTTTGACCCAAATTACAAATATGGGGGCTTAAAACAGTAAAACACACATGGTTTTACACCATGTAACAGCTTTATTATAGACATCGTCAACTCTGCTCATTATCTAAACCTCGCAAATTAATGGCTCCCATTCTACAAGGCTTAAAGCCTGAGGCATATTTGTTGTTTAGAATGGTTTTTAGAAGATACTGTTTTTGATGATTCAAAAGCAAATAAATTATCAGATTTTTGTCTCCCTTTTCCTTTCAAATCCTGTTTATATATAAATCAATGTATCCAGCACATTTGCAGCCACACGGCAGGACTACCAACAATTTCTTTTTAAAAAAATTAAATAAAATACATCTTGACTTCAAAGCATCAATACTTCAAAATATTAACAATAGAACATACAAGCTGATTTGGTCTTTGTGCAAGAATGAGAGAAATGTCTGAACATTTTAAATATTTACCAAATTAGGGGGTTTGTATCATGTTCCAGAGTATTGGTTTATACATACCTTCCACAGAGATGATTAATCAAGATCAGTAGGTTTGAATTTTTTTTTGTTTAAATTATATTTTAATAGAGGAATAAACAAGATGAACACATAATGGTAGATTTTCTTTTTTATAACAAATAAACCTGTAAAAGCACCTTTTACAGAGCTTAACATCGGAGAAGGTTAGCTAGATAATTACAATTTACAACTGCACAATAAACCACCGTGGCAGTTCAGCTGACTAATGCTCTGGTCTATTATGTAGCAAGTATCAAAGATAAAAGGCCAATTTCCTATTTGGAAATTGCATTTCAGTAACTTGAAAGCACCAGCCCAGAGCTTGGATTATTAGACTCCCACTCTCATTAATCATGGAGGCCCACCAAGCTGTTGCTGGGGTTCTCCGAACCCATTTCCAGTCTCCTTGTCCTAGCCCCATTCAGAAGTTCACTGTTAAGTAGCTGTACTCCACAACTCTACATAAAAGGGTAATCCAGTTATGTGCCAAACAGCAATGCTCAAAGGGACAGAATGGCCCTTTGGTTAAAGCTGTGGAGTGGAATTCAGGAAATCTTGCTTCAAATCCTGCCTCTGCCACAATTTTTTTTTTTCACGGCTTTAAGCAAGTTGCAATCTCTCTGCCTCAGATCCTCCTCTGTAAAACAAGGCCATTCCTCCTCCCTTTGTCCATCTTGTCTATTTTAACCATACAGTCTTTGAGGCAGGCACCATACCGTACTATATGTCTGTAAGGTACCCAGCACAAGAAAGACTTTATCTTGGTGAGGAGCTCTAGGTGCTACAAGAATACAAATGACCTTACTGGCCCACAGAATGTGGAAGAGGCGCAGAGAAGAAAGATGAGTGCAAATAAAAGTACCAATACTAGACCTAATAAATGGCTATAATGTATGTCATTAATCCTGTACAGAAACAAGAGTGCAGTCAACTGATTAAATTGTACATAGCAAATGGACATCTCACCTGACAACCTCTTTGGGATATTATAATTGTCACACAGTTCTGTTCCCTGGAAAAGGGCTTCTGGTTACTACAAAATAAGAATCTTAGGACATCTTCAGATTCTGGGAGAGGGAGGGAATAGATAAAATTAGGGGTTACTGAACTGATCCCAGAACTTCAGGGGCCATATCTGAAGGGAACTTGATCAAACACTGGGTGCAGAAAATTAGCTCCAGACTAGACACTAAGAAGCAAATAAAACAAAACGAAACTAATCAAAGGGGGGCAGGACCCTCTATGCTCTACAAGCTCACTTTCAACTGCCTTCCTGCTTGTGGTAGCTATCCAGTGGGATTTGTAGTTAGCCCATGTCTTGTGAATTCCCCTTAAGGGCCTCAAAACATCTCTGCATGGACAAAGCAATAGCTCTAAAAGACTGGATTCTACCCTTCAGACTGGTTTCGAGGCTGGCTAGAAAACTTGTAGTGATACCAGCATCTAAGGCCTAGCTGCAGGAAAGAGGCATGACAATAATGAATGTTCCAGGATACACTCTGAAAGAGAGCTAGTGAAATGAGTCTAGAAAAGGCAATGAGAAAAATACAGTGCTCCACTGGAAGATGCACATGAGAATGGAGGGCCAGCGGTTACAGATAACTTGCTGTCTTTGGAGAGATCAGGCTGGAGAAGGAGGAACCAGTCACACTGGAGCATGATCTAGGAGCAGTCAGACATCCTACGCTAAGGATCACTGGGCCTACTCAGTAGTTGCATTAGGAAATCCCAAATGTTGCATAGTGGCATCAGTGGTCAGTGGGTGAAATCTCCCTTACATGCCAGTACTAAGCCAATCATCTTTCACTTGAGATGTAAAACCAAGGCCCTGGACAGGGCCATGGTCACTGGACAAACCCACGCTACTTCTGCAAGAAAAAAAATGATGGTGGTCTGAATCAACACCCCTAATTTAAACATCCAAGTTTTGCATAACTAAGTTTCCTCAGCATTAATTTCCCCTTTTTAAACTGACCCAGACGGGAAGATTTAATGCTGTACTTCTGAGACATGAAACACAGAACTCACAGTTCAAAGGGGAAAGAGGCCAAGGTAGTTTTAAGCCCCTTTGTGTTCTCCTAATGCTGGGCTGCTCCAGGGGCTGGAAAGAGCCCTATCTAATTGCTGGCAGCACCCCTCATCCAACAGTGCTGCCTGAAATCTCTCTATTGTCTAACATGGCCCCATCTTCAACATACCCCTTCTCCTCCTGATGTTGAACCTTGTGTTGTGATACTCAGAATGCAGCCTTACAGTTGTCTTCCACAGTCCCTGTGCTGGAGCAATCATCCATGCGTCACAAAAAGGGCTCATATGCGCCCCATTACAAGTTCTCATACCCAGATTATAGAGGCCAGATCAGGGGTGAGAACTCACCCCCACCTGTACTGGTGAAGAAAGGTTCCACAACCCATCCCACAGATGGCAACATCTGGAGATGACAAGTACAGACATGCTAAGAATTAAACAAGATATCTCACAAGAATAGCCATAAAATGCACACAAGAGAGTAAAGGAAAAACCAGACAACCCATAAAAACCTGTGAACTCAAGGGTCTATGTACTACAGGGTAGAAGCTCAGGGAGAAAGAGGCTCACTGTGTAAAATGAATATTCTTTTATTTGACTATTAATTAGCAGCACCAAACCATGTGAGTAATTAAGTTGATGGAAGTTTCCTGGAATATGCAGTGGTTAGGCTGGCCTCTCAGGGCACATGAGTGATGGGATTCTGTATATTTTTATCTATTTGTTGAGTGCCCTGACACTAAGACCCCTCTAAATAAATAAAGCATGTTGGAGTCATTCAGCATGAAAGGAACAATATATAGTCAAGTTAACAGCTAGAGATGGAAATTATTATGAAAGATTTACACTGGATGTGGGATAATTTTGAACAACCAAAGAAGAAACTAATAAAAATATAATAAAAAAAAATACAAGGCCAACAGTGGTTCAGCAAGCTAAAACAGAGGTCTGAGAATAACTCAAGCAGTTACTGAGAGAGAAAATACACCACTACTCCTTGCTAAGATTTGCTCATGATAACAAAAGAGCATACATCTCCTCATAGGCAGCCTGAAATGGGAGAGCCTGTAATCACAAGCCAGAATACTATAGTCATATATAATTAATACAGAGTATTCTGAAAATGAGCTAAGATCCTAACCAAGAGTTTCCCTTTAAGGAATCCTCCTGCAGTGCTTCTGCTCTGTATTGCTATAGAAGCAAAAGTTCTTAAGACAAAGAGAAAAGGGCCATGCTTTCTGCTGTTGAAGGTGGAATTTTTCCCATTAAAATCAATGGAGCCAGAATGATTTACACCAATAGCAACTCTGACCCAAGATTTTTTGAAGTCAGGGAAGGAAGTTTCAGTCCAAGGGCTTTAATATAAAAGCACAAAAGCACTTGTCTAGACACTTTTACAGCACAGTAAGGGTGATTTACTGAGATTTAGACAAGTTGGTCTTCTCTTGATTACATGAAATTTTAGAGGTAATAGATTATGATGTAGTATTATTTAGGAACATCACAAATCAAGGGACATTAGCACCTCTGTCATCACATCCTCGCACTGTATTTGACTCCTTAGGCATTTATAAAATTACTATGTGCATATACAAAGTTAGTAGACAAGCAGCAACACTGAAACATCTACTATTCCTTCAATGCACATTTGTACTTCACATTGACATTAATGAGGAGACAAATATCAGCAGATCAGAGGACAGACCACCAAAATAAATGCCCCTCAGTGCAAAGATTAGAAACTGGAGCCTGAACTTAAGTCACCCACTGTAGATGACTAGGTGTGGCCAGGCTCTCCCACCATCTGGGAGAAAAAGTGAAGTGGACTCTTTCAGGCTCTGAAAATGCAATTTCAGATTCTGCAGCAGAATGGAAAACCAAAATAAACTCACAAATATGAAAATGCAAATCAAGTGCAACTGTCAGACTGCATGTGCAAATGTCGTTTTCACAAAGGCAAAATGCATTCCCCTGCCAAAGTCTGAAGGTATGTTTTCAGAGACAAGCTGAAAATTTAGAGCCATACCATAACAGTAAGTGATACATAATTAAATCTGTTAAAATAAATGCTATCCACTGTATCGACTTTTTCTTTCATTAGCACTTCTTCCACTGTGACATAAAAAACAATGAATTAAAAGTCAAATACAGTAAATGTCTTAATATTTAGAAGGCTGGACAACTTACTAGATTGGTCTGAAAGAGTTAAGTGCTTTGCTGCTTAGATCTTTTCCTTTTCTGTGTCTAATGGTAAGTATTGGAAGATTTATGTGCAATGAATTTCCAATTACTGATCTCCACCAGATGGGCTGTCAATCAGACTGTCTACATGCTGAATGTCTTCACCTCCCCATTTCCCTTGCTGCACACACACATGATCTCTAAAGCACATAATTCTGCATGGAGATTCCTATCTACTACAGCAGGTTAAATGTTGCCTTGGCCAGCCCAAGCTTGCATAGTCCTCTGTCTCTGACTTGGCTTATTTTCTGTTCTGCCCAAGCTACAGATCCCAGGAGAGCAATTCCGGTGGTGGATCTGAAAAACCAAATATCATTTTAAAAGCAGAATTACATTTTGTGTGACCTTTCTCCCACCAGCAGCCCCTAATGAGGAACTGATGCAGTGAGGGAGGAATCCAGGTCTCTTTTCACATCAGGAGACTGGTGAGAGATTTTTAAGCTGTTAAAACTGCACTTTGAACTCTAGGACACAAAAAAATCCCTACAAGGTGATTCAAAAAGTGTGGTTTAAAAGGACACACAAAACTATTGCCCTCTCCAGAAACTTCACCTCTTTTCATCCAGGCAGATGTGTGTGAAGCTTTCAGTCTAACAAGATAGGGCATCACTGACAACTAGCTGGATATCCAAAAAGATATCCTAGTCATTCCACTCCTGACACCATGTAACAATCTTGAGGGTTCGTTAAAGACTGTACTGTTGAATGAGCAAGGAATACAACTTTTAATAACACAGTCAGGAGTGATTCCCAGGTGTGCAGCTGGGAGCAGCCACATTAGATCACCTGTAGGCTACATCTCCCAATTCACAGAGCACTGTCCCATGCTAGGGAGCATCTCTAAAATCAAAACCTTCTACAAGCACATCTCTACAAGACTCTCTTAGATTAGCTGATCTCAAGTGCCGTGAACCTCTCCTATGCTCCATCTTCTATTCAGTGGTTCCTGACACAGATATAGATGAGCACACAGCAGAAAGTCAGGACCTCTAGTTTCTTTTTACCACTTCTCTCTCCCTCTCAACCCAGAAGAAGGGCAGCAGGCCCAGTTTTCTTCACAAGGAGACCAGCAGCAGCCATGGCTGAAAAGAGCATTCACGCACCTCTTGACAGGATAATTTGCTTGATTTCTGAAACATGCATACTGGATTTCTCTTGCCACATTTGCTGCACCAATGCTGGTGGCCCCTTATGCTGCTCCTCTTTGACCACTGCCACACTTCAGATGCCCAGCACTATTTTAGACAGCCCACGGCACCACTAACCTTACTTTTCATTTTGCTGCTCTCCACACTCTTTACATTCTACACTTAACTCTGCTCCCCGCAACAAGAAAGATGCTCTAAAACTAAGATGCTCTACCATAAACATTCTTTTATTAAAAACGGCACATAACATGGAGGCATATGTGCCTCCAACCAATATAATCACTATCGGGATAACTGATAACACCACTTTCTGGTTTTCTGGCCAGGAATTCAGGAAGGCCTATTAAGGGTCATTATACCTGAATTTAGCAATGAACTGGGCAGCCTGCAATACAGAATCACCTCAAACCCTTGTTGATGGCAACCATGGCTATGTCTACACTTCCCAAACTTAGCTCTAATTTGTTAACACTATAATAAGTTTGAATGTAGTTCAAACTACATTCTAAATTATTAGTTTGAATTAGCATTGTGGACTAAGTCAAATTACAGTAATTCGACTTAACTCACTTCATTAATTCAAACTAACTGCCCTTAGTTCGAACTAACAGAGTGGACTTAAACGTCCACACTACGCCAAGTTTGAACTAAGGATCGAACTAAGGTAAAGGCTTATTTGGACATAAAGGGCAGGTCTTGCTACATCAAACTAAGCTTTAATTAGTTTTAATTAGGCAATTCCTTAATTCAAACTAATGAGAGTCTAGTGTAGACGGGGACTAGATTAGTTTGAATTAAGCCTCAATTCAAACTAACTTGCAAGTTTAGACATAGCCCTTGGCCATGAGGAATAAATACAATACAGACGCTCTTCGCATGATCTCAAAAGGACATTCATGGAAGTATAACAAATTTAGGGTTTAAGCTTACACATGGGGTATGCTCAGTTGACCCCTCTTTCTCCTGAGCCAAGCATTCTTCATCCAGGGTCTCTTCAGGTTCTACCAGTTTAAGGAACAATAGGCACACATGACTCATTTTTGTTTTTGTTTTTTAAATAACCAAGATGTAAATCTGAATTTTCACAAGCTATCTGATGTAACAATGAGAGGACACACATGTATTTCTGCCTTTGCCTAAACTGCATAAATATTCTTGTCTGATACTGAGTTAACTTTTCTGCAAGTTCTCTATCTTCAAGCATCTGACAAAGTGGGATTTTCTCCCATGAAAGCTCATGTGATAAATAAATGTGTTAGTCTTTAAAAGTGCCGGTTCACTTGTTCTACAAAATAATTTGCATGCAGAATTTCACATGAAGCTTAATTTCATGCAAATCATTTTGAAAAATCTATAGTACTGGGGAGTCCAGGTCTGCTTCAGTACTGAAGACCAATGAAAATATGGTGTCCTACCCAGGGTTTTGGTGCAGACACAAAAGACTTTCATTCACTGATGTTTAGTGTCCAGTCAAGACTGGGGTCCCAGTGTGATGGCACTGCCCAAATCACAGAGAAATGTGATTTCCTGCTCTGGAAAATATGATGGACATTCTTCCATTCACATCAGTACTACAAGGCACTGAGCCCCCACCAGTTTTGTCTTCTGAACAAGACGTGAGAAATTAACCATGTGTGGCCATAAAAGAAAACCTGGTGGCACATTTACAAGAAAAGCATGTTACCAGCGGAATCCTGTCCAAATTCCAGATGAGTTCAGCTGGCCTCCTCCCATCAGTAAATACTACTTAGTCTGGCTCCAGATGTACAATTACACATGGAGCCCTGCAAATCCATGGATATCTGCATGATATCCACATCCACAGATGCGATACAGATATCCACAAACCATTTCTGCAGATAGGCCGCAGATCCACATATTTATATCCGCACAAGGCTCTAATTATACAGCTATTAGACAGCAGTCGGCACTTAGGAAAAGTAGAATCACAACCAAATAACATGAGCAGTTTGACCACCCATTCTCTTCACTTAGTAGAGGTGTGTTCTTCAATGGTACAGCTACACAGTCCATGCAAAGCTCTTCTGAGCCTGAGTCAACCAACTCGGGGTGACACGGCTTAGGCTCCTGTGATAAAAAAAGAACCTGTGTAGATGTTGCAACTCAGGCTGCAGCACAGGCCCTCAAGCCCTCCCCCAGCTTCAGAGCCCAACCTGCAATGTCTGCACAGCTGTTAGTGCCAGCTCCACAACCCCTGGTCTGCAGGATGCCACTGCCTTTGTAAATGTGCCCGAAGTCTCACAAGCCTATGATTTCACAGGGCCAACAGCAGAAGTCAAAGTGCAGTAGTCCACATCCTGTTGGTCAGAAGAAACATGCATCCAACACACTCCAAAACTGTTGGTCTTAAAACCAAACCAAACTCAAGCAGCTAAATCAGCACTGAAGCTAGAAACAGATGAAGCTGGAAGATAAATGTGCGTGAAAAGTAGTAAAGTGGAGGTATACATTAGGCAGCACTACCACTGAGGGAGGGTGTAAATAGCATACGGGGCAGGTATTTGGAGGCCAGCCAGTAAAGTTTTCATTCACAGAGCAGTGGCATTTCCAGCCCACCAGCCAAATAAATTCTTGAGGAAACAGCCGCATTCCCATAGGCAGCTATTAAATAGGCACAGAAAAACAGCTAGGTTAAAATCATATTTTATCAAATAAGGTCCATACCTATGCTACCACATCATTACAGAACATCTTCAGTATTAAAACAAACCATTATAGCAACTAATTTCCTTCTCACCATTTATGCAGCTGATTTACTTTGTATATTTTTCATACCTTGGTGAAAGCAAACTGGTTAGTTGCTTTTGTTTAAGGTCAGTTTCATTCTCAGGTTCTCATTCATCAGCTCACTGTTTAGGTCACCCACATTGCAAGGGTATGTTTAGGTGCTGAAATAACATTCTCCGTGGATTAAAATAACACAGCAAAATGAACTATTTTACTGGTGTCTGGTTTTCTAGAAGCAGGTTTTAACAAAAGCTAAATTCTGAGCCAACTTGCATTCAGGACCATCCCCGTAAGTGCTCATGATCTCCTGCCCAGAAGAAGGGAACAGCAGCAGTTCCAAGTTTCCCCAAAACTGTCCAACAAACACAGCAGAGCTGAAATGGGGAGCAGTGGGGTTTATTTTTCAGAAAAGGGGCTCACACTGAGCTTTTAAAAGTTTGTGTATGTAACTGCAAAAGGTTAAATACCATAAGGGACTATTCTGACCTCATACAAGACTGAAAATCAGCAGCTATCCTCAGAGCTGTGACATTACAACGATGTAAGCAGCATTAAGCAGAATCAGAGCAACACACTCTTTAGCCCTAAGTGAACAGTGACTTTGATGCCTATATGGATTTCCCAAGGTGAAGTGCTTTTGTAGCAGATGCTGTCTATATATTATTGTTAGATCCTCAAACAGGTTAGTGAGAGCTCTGATTTCCAACTAGCAGCCAAAGTCAACAAGAGGAGCAGCACTGAGTGAGTCCACAGGTATTGAAGGAGGAATGATACCACATTTACTTGAAACATATTCTTTGCCAGACCTTAAAAGACTGAAAAAAAGTTTTCCTCTTACAGAGTTGAATCAACTTTATCTGTACCTTTAGTGACAGTAACATCAAATAACCCATTTACTACCTAAAATTGTTACTGGCTAACAAACTGAATTGTTAAAACAAAGTCCATCACTCTTCTGTCAGTTCAGAGTACCTTGATTTCAGCATATCTCCGATATGATTGCTCTCATTTGTGGTTTACTTCAAGGCGCCTGACAAAGTGGGAATTTCTCCCACGAAAGCTCATGCAAAGAATTTGCTAGTCTTTGAAAGCGCCACAGGTATGATTCGATTCGACTCGACTCCTTGCTTGGTTTGCTGAGCAAGACTAACATGGCTACCCCTCTTGAACCCATCTGGGTTTGCAGTCTGTAGCTTAGAGCCACCATGACCAGATGTGAAGCTCAGGCATTTTATCAGGGCACAGCAAATGTTTTAAGTATATGCCCACATTTCTGATTCCAAGTGAGCAGAAAGCATGCAAAAAAATTATGCCATGACTATCCATTCCCATCATGCCTCCCACACACTCTTCACAATGAGCTGAATCAAGAACTTAAAAGTGGCCACCAAATCACTTTTCCCTTGAGAAAGATTTGGGTTTTTTTTCAAAATCAGAATAGACAGCACCATTTTTTCTGTTTTTGTGGTTAAAAAAACCATTAATTTGTGTTAACAGTATACTTGCAGAGCAGTTAAAAGAATGTTATAAGCCTTGCAAATAGAGCTCACATTTTCCTCCCCTGCCTTGCTGTGAGGTCAGAGAGAAGTCAGAATTTAATCACAGATCTAAGCAGCAGCACATTTTCTTTTTGAAATAACTGCCACTTGGGGGCATTAGGTGTGTTTGAGCAACCTAGCTCAGTTAAGCCAACACACCACTGTGCAGGGGTATTGTGAAGCTTTTCTGTACACAACACTTGTGAGAGGTGTGACCTATAATTAAGGGGTGAAAATTGATCAGGGGGAGGAAGTGCATAAAATTAATATCTGGGTATTAACAGTACTGAACACCAACCAAAAAGTATGGATGAATGTTTCTCAAAAAAAAAACAAAAAAACCAAACCCTATTACTTCTGCTGCTTTACAGTTTGAAAGAGAGAGAACAACAGGGATCAGTTACTGATTGGCACAATGATGCTTGAAGAAATAAAAGTGAAGGCAAGCAGAAAAGATGTAGTGCCTGAAAAGATCTGAAAGATTCCTGCTCCAAGGATGGTTGTGCATCCTCCTAACCTCCGACACTGGCAGTTCGGCAGACGGTGACACAGTGGCATGCAGGAAAGCCTCACAGAAAGTGACAGGGGATTCCTTGCAGAAATAGGTTGATTGGACGTTGTCCCACCAATGACAAAAAAATAGGTTCTCAGATGTGAAAAGTGGGTCATGAACAAATGCAAATGGGAAAAACCCAGCGTAACAAAGCAGCACTCCTAGAGTCAAGACACTATCTGTGATAACAGAGTAGTTACTGGCATGAAGCCCTAGGCATTTATTGGTGCTATCATTGTTACACACATTTCTAAAACACCCATCAACCCCTTGCTGTTGTATTTTGGAGCTGACCTAAGTGTATTTCAGAGTATGTGCTCTCCTCCACTCCTTATTCCAGTCTACGTCTGTTTTCTTTCAGTCTTATGTTTCTATGCACTGCAATAATTCATCCCTCTTTGCCTTCAACTCCCACCCTCTCTTCCTTTCATGGCATTGTGCAGTTGGCCTTTCAATTATTCTCTAGCTCCTCTCCCTACCCCCCACCCTAAGCAACCCTGGCCATCTTCTCTTTTCCCTCAATTGCTTCAGCAATGCTTTCTCTCTCTCACACACATACACCCACACCCACACCCCCATCACCGGGTCTCTTCGCTCACCCCATCACCCACCCTCTCTCCTTTTCTCCATCTTTTCTGACTTGCCCCCTTCTGTATCTCACCATGTCTCCTAGGGTTCCCTTCCCCCAGTCACTCATGCCTTGCTCTCATCTTCCCGCACCAGAGGAGTGAGGCAGGTCCAGGGCCAGGACTAGCAGTGACAGACTGCGATGAAGGAGGCCAGAAGCATTAATAAGGCGGGGGGGAGGAGGGATGAGCAGGCTGGAAGAGGACAATGATAAGCCAGGCAGCTGCTCCAGAAAGACAGCAGTGAGACCAGGGGTTGGGCAAACACATTCTGGGAGCAGCCCAGGGCCTCTCTCACACACACACTCCTTATTCTCCCCCACACTTGCAGTGGCTTTGCAGATGCAGGGGGCTGCAGCAAAGTGCTGTAACAACGTGACTTCAACATTGGCTTTGTTCATTCTCCTGTCCCTGGGACTTCAGGTCTTTCTATCTCCAGCCAGCAGAAGGCACAGCAGGCATCTGCACAGAGCAAGTGAGGTGCTTTCCCCAGAATTCAATATAGTGCCTCAAAGAAAGGCCACTTGTGGGCACTCTGCTGCAGCATCTACAACTGGAAAAAGGGTAGGACTGGATGGCATCCTTGCAAAGAGGAGGAAGCAGGCAGATCAGCAGCACCAGGAGAGGAAAGGAGCAGCTATGTGCCACTGTCAGACTAGCAAGGACACACACAGAGGACTGTGAGCTGACAGCATAATTCCACACCCCAAAAATAGCAGCAGACTTCCCTGTTTGTTCCTTCAGGTACCATTATATAGATTTTAATATCTGAATCCTTCAAAATTAGAAAAAAAATCAGACTTCTTAAACACTTCTTAAATGATTCTTTTCCCCAAAAGAATTAAATTACCATTTATTGCCTATTCCTCCCATTAAACATTTATCAATTTATTCATATCTTCTGGAATAGAGACCTTTCATTTGTTTTATAATGAAGAAACCTTTGATCTGCAATTCTCCACGGCTACTATTTTTTATTCTTCAGCTCTTCTCATTAAAAATAAATACCTTTGTTCTGCAAAATGCAGCCACAGAGAACTCCAAATTCCCCTTTTAACAATAAAAAACTTGTTTTAACCTTACCTCAGTGGTGTACACTGAAGATGTTAAAGAGTATTTTTTTTCCCCAGATAGGAACAGTACTGTTCTGCACAAGAAAAATCCCACTTTTGAATATACCTAAGACTCACCAAGGTTGAATGTGTGCAACTAACCAGTATTTAAAGAGGGAGGGAAAGGACAGTGTCCTCAGTACGTGCAAATCCAAACAGTAGTAATAACACTGCACACGCAATATCTTTGCCCTGGCATAGCAGATCAGGCCGACTTTAAGTTAATTTGATCCATGAATGCTCTTAGCTACATACCTAGTACCTAACAAACCACCACAAATAAGGATTTGTAATAGCATTGTATAAAGCCATGTTTTTCTATTCTAAGCGACAGCTTCAGGAGATAACACAGAGACTCGTTCCTAACCATATTTCCTTTCCTCGTCTTCTTTACAGGGCTGGAGGTTCAGAGACTGCTCCCAACCAAGCAAGAACCTCTTAATGCTTGAATGTCACTGTCCACGGGGTTGCCATTATTAACAGATGGGAGAGCCAGATCTTGATGTTTTAGGTGGAGTAAAGATGTATAAGCAAGCATGTGATTGAGGTACAATCCATACCTCGTTTAAATGTAATGGGTGTGACTTTGCTGCTGCTGAAGTCAATGATAAAACCCCCAGCACTATCAGCCCTGTAATATCTTTGGGACAGAAAGAACACATCCTGCACGCCTTGCTGGAACAACAGGCTTTCATTTCCCCATTAGTTTATCCAAGCTTCAACCACTACAAAA
Source organism: Podocnemis expansa (assembly GCA_007922195.1). NCBI lineage: Eukaryota > Metazoa > Chordata > Testudines > Podocnemididae > Podocnemis > Podocnemis expansa. The sequence goes on from ML681992.1 coordinate 47,357,013, forward strand.
ATTTGGGGTGAGACAATGTACTGCACTGGCACTTCTGGAGGCATACAGAGCCCAATTTAGGGTTGGCCAAAATCCCTTCATACTTCTCCACGATAATTATGTAGAGCTGCCATACTTGTTACTGAGAAATTTCCCTGGTTAAATGGTACCTGTTGGCCTGGCTCTAGTACCACCTACAGTTGCACACATGTGCCAGTATAAGGAGGGGTGCCAGTCCTGAGCCCTTTCAGTTCCTTCTTGCTGGTAACCCGAGCTGTGGGACAGGAGGGCGAGTCGTAGAATGTATGGGAGCGACAGATCTTGAAGAACAGCAACTATGAAAGTTTATTAAACATTTTTGATTCTGTGAGTTCTTCCTCATGTCCATTCCCTGCCAGGTGACTCATACTCCCAAATATTAGCCTTGGTATTCATAGAGTCACTGATTATAACACTGCTTTCCCAAAACTGGCACTGTCATAGGCCTGTTGGGTGATCACATAGTGGGACATAAAGATATGAACTGACAGCCAAGTTGCAGCTCTCCAGATGCCCCAGATTGGAACCTGTGTGAGGAACATTGCTGATGAAGCATTTTTCTGGAATCAGCAGTCACAACGACCGAAGGTTGAACCTTTGCCTCTTCATAGCAAGCTCAGGTATAAGCAGGGGTTAAACTAAAGGAGAACACCCTGGAATGGCACTCCAGGCCCCCCTATTTTTAGGGGGACAGTGTTCTGGGGCCCCTAAAAATAGGGGAATACACCAGAACACTGCATTTCTGGACCCCTACAAATATGGGAACCCATCGGAACTGTGTTTCAGCATGTTACCCCCATGGCCGGCTGAGGGAAGGGGCTGCGGGCTGGAGTGAGCCTAACCACCCCTCTCCCCCTTTTCCGGCACACGTGCCAGCCCTCTCCTTTCCTGCTGGACCTGGGCAGCACACACGACCTGGACCCAGTCTCCAGTCCATGCCCCCTATCGCTGGCGCTGCAGCCTCCCTGCCCCTGGCTCAGCTCATTGGCCATTTGGTGACATGGGTAAGGGGGCTGGCTGCGGGGGGTTGAGGACAGGCAGCTGGCTGATGGGGAAAGGATGGCGGGGGTGGGAAGAAGGGGTTGAGATGCTGGACTGGGGATGTTTAGAGGAGGTTGGGGGGCTGAAAGGGGTGAAGTGAAGATGGGGGAGCTGAGGGGTGGAGGGTTAGGAGGGCTGGAGTGGGGACATGGGGGCAGGGAACTTAGGGAATGGGGACTGGCCTGAAGAAGGACATGGAGAAGGAAGGATGGGTGGCAGGCATTTTGGGGGCAGTAGCTGCAGCAGGGGCATTAGCTGGGGGACAGGCATTTGGGGGGCAGTAGCTGTGGTGTCTGAAGGGGGCCTGCACATGTGTGAACAGGGCCTGGAAGTTTAGGAGGGTTCTGGGGCCTGCCAAATTATACTTTAACCCCTGTGTATAAGTGGTTATCCAGGGTGAGACTCTTTGGGCTGACACAGGAAGCCTTCCCATCCTTTCTGCTACAAAGAACTGTGTGACCTTATGGAAAGGGCTCATTTCTTTCAGTATAAAAGATGAAGGCCCAGCCTAGTTTCCAATGTATGAACCTGATGCTCTTCAGCAGTCTTGTGAGGTTTTTGGAAGAATATTGATAGAAAGATGTCCTTGTTGTTGCAGAAGACAGACACCATCTTTGGTAAGAAAACTATTTGGTGGCACAGCTGGACCTTGTCCTTGAACAATACCATATGAGGTGGTTCCAACATGAGAGATTTGATCTCTCCACTAGGAATGTGACCTTCCAAGACAGATTCAGCAGGGAGCATGAAGCTTGAAGCCAGGGGGCGGGGGACCCTGAGAGAACCACGTTCAATTTCCAGGGGGATACGTTGACAAGCCTGATAGCAGAGCCTTTCCAGTCACTTGAGAAACCTAACCATCTTGTGGGAGAACACTGGTCTACCATTCACTGGATGGTGGAAAGCTGAGATGGCTGCCAGATGAATCTTAAAAGACGGGAGAAACAGACCTTCATGTTTCACATGGAGAAGAGAGTCCAAGACAGACTGCAGAGATCTGGTACGCAGAAAGACTCTATTTTGAGATTCAGCAAGTGAAATGTTCCCACTTGACCATGTAGGGCATCCTGGTGGAAAGCTTTCTATTATGTACCAAGACCTGTCAAACCAGATGGATGCAGGCCTGCTCTTCATGGTTCAGCCATGCAGTTAGATGAAAAAAGGCAAGATTTTGGTGAAGCAATCTGCTGACGCCTTCAAGTGGGAACACAAATGGTGCTGCTGCCAAGATATTTAGAAGCATGCCAAATCAACGCCGGTGATATTCGTGTGCAGGCTGGCTCCATGAGAATGTTGCCAAGTTCCAAAGAGGCAGCCATGTTAGTCTAGTCCAGCAAAAAAAAAAAAAACAAGGAGTCCTGTGGCACTTAAAGACTAACAGATTTATTTTTCGCATGAGCATTTGTGGAAGAAAATCCCACTTCATCAGATGCTTCGAAGATGGGGGAACTTATATATTGGAATTAAAGTTCCCCCATCTTCAAAGCATCTGACGAAGTGGGATTTTCTCCCACGAAAGCTCATGCGAAAAATAAATCTGTTAGTCTTTAGCCACAGGACTCCTTCGTTTTTCTTCCATGAGAACGGCCTTTAGCAGAAGGTCCAAGTCTTTCTCAGTGTAGATCTGGTACTTATCTTTTATATGTGTTTCATCAGACAACTTAAAAAGCTAGAGTGCAGGTCATCACTAGCACTGGTTTCCAACAAAAGACACACAGTTTGAAGCACAGGGACTAGGGTATGCCCAGCATCTGGGGAAAACAGTTCCTCAACAACAAGGACAACTATTCACGCTATATATACACATTAGTACCCCATTAAAACTGTACACACGAACTACACAAAATGTGTCTAGAGAAGATTCCAAACCACTCAGAAAGCAGCTTGCCACAGCAAGAAAGGTCATTCCAGAAATCATCATCGGTGGTAAGAAGAAACCAAGATGGTGCAGGACCAGCGGTGCCCCTTTTACTGGAACATACCCCAACAGATACCACTGACGGAAAAATCTCCTTCAACAGTGAATGTGGCAGGCACACACTTAGCATGTAATGAACATGAGCAAATATTCCAGGAACAAACACATGGTGAAAACAAGCCGCTGAGTTTCTGAGGAAAGGCAGAGTCATACTGCTCAGACCTAGCTGTGAAGGAAGTTCTATCACTGACCCCGGTGGGAGCTGCTAAGTTTCTTTCCAGCGATCACTTCTTGACCTCTTCAACAAAGGAGCAACAAGTAGCGGCTGGAGTTTAGAAGAAGAAGAAGAAGGAGCAAGCCAAAGTGGGAGGCAAAGAAATCAGGAAATAGCAAAGTATAAAACAGACCCATAAAAAGACCCCATTACTAAATAGTGTTAATTACATTTTTGGCAACAATTGCAAGATGAACTGAAAATTTATCCTGGCTTTTATATACCGAACATGCAAGAATATCACTCAGATAGAGAATTCTGTGCCAGAACAATTCATCTAAACATAAATGGATTAATTTCAAAATTGTGTGGAAATGAATTCATCACAAATGCAACAGATCTATAATGGCATGTTACCAGATGTCACACAGACTACAAAATAGCCACTTGAATCCACTCGTCACATGCACTGCACAGGAGTTGCAAGTGTTAGATGAGTGCCCTGAATAGGGTATTCTAAGCACTTATCAAACTGAAATATGTATTATTCTTGTTCAATACTCTAGCCCAGTCATCTTTTATTCCTGTGTACAGTAAAGCTTGCTCAGCATGTTCCATTTGCTATAATTCTTACAGCATAATCATTTGGCAGAAAGAAGCTGTGTTAACAGAGAACAGCTTGCCCTCTTTGCATACTAGTGCACTGTTAACTAGGAAAGTCAGAAACCAAACAGAAATGTATCTTTAAAATAACATTACAACAGTACCTCAACAGGTTCACAATTCCACTGTGGTGACACCTACAGAAGTGCTTTTTAACATCAAAGTGTTTATAACCTACCTAGATGAAACAAAAAACAGAGAAAAGAAGTCTCCTTCCCATTTCACAGATGGAGATTTCATGGACAGACACACAGAGGCTCAAAGTATTCAGTGGCCTTACTCTCTGGTTAGTACAGCAACAAACAGCCCACATTTCTGATTAAAAGTCCTTCACTTGCTTCATGATAGCATAGGGAAAGTTCCTGAGGGGTAGCCGTGATAGTCTAGCTCAGCAAAACAAGCAAGGAGTCCTGTGGCACTTTTAAAGACAAATTCATTTATCACATGAGCTTTTGTGGGAGAAAATCCGGCTTCATCAGACGCTTTGGAGATGGGAAAATAAATTTGTTAGTCTTTAAGTGTCAAAGGACTCCTTGCTTGTTTTTTCATATGGAAAGTATTGTACATATTGCTGGCCAGTACATCTGCATGACCTGATTTTATATGTTCCCTAACCTGCTCGTATTTGTTTTGCTGGGGAAACTGTAGGGCACTCCTGAAAGAAAATGTAGTTCCCTCAGCTGCCAGGACAATGGGGGCCATGGGAGTTTACTTAGAGGGAAAGGAGCTTGAGATGCAGTGATTTAAGCAGTTTAAAAGTGATCCATTAGATTTCTGAAAAAAAATGTGGGAAATTAAAATAAATACACTCTCATGCATGAAGTTCTGCAAAGAGAATACAGGTTTCTGAGGTGTAACCATGTTAGTCTGTTTTCAGCAAACTATGAGGAGCCCTGTGGCATCTGAGTGACTAACAGAAAATTTTGGGAGGGGGAGCATAAGCTTTCAGGGGCTGGAACCCACTTGATCAGGTACAGCTGACTGACTGAGCTCCAGCTCACAAAAGCTTATGCCCACAAAACTTCTTGTAGTCTCTATGGTGCCACAAGAACTCATCACCATAAATGGAACACAAGCGACAATTAAGGAAAACAAAAGCCCAAAATGCAGAATTTAATGCAAAAATGTACACAAAATTTATTGATATCAACTAGAACCAAAACAAGAAAGCAGCTGAAAATTAACTGACCTATCAAGTATTATTAAAAATATGCTGATTTCAAAAGTCCCTGGAACATTGTCAACTGTGGCACTTGCTGCTCTGCCGAGTGCAGAAATCCTGCTGGCTCCTTCTGCTTGTCCCCAACTGCTAAATGGCAATTTCTAAGCTTCTTTTAATACATTAAACACAATCTTATTACTTCCCTGTATCAGCAAATACTGTAGTTGCCACAAAGTTCAGGCATGAGACAGGTGATCTCCGGAGGAGAGGGAGTTTACAATATAATCTTTCTGTTAAAATGTGCTTCACATAATGAAAAAGAAAGTTTGAGACCCCATGGTTTATTGCAGTCAAATTGTTTGTTTAATGCATCTGCCTGGAGCAACTCTGGTACATCCAGTTTAAAGGCCATAAGGTTCTTCCCCCCTCCTAGATCACCTCTTTCCACAGCACTTGTAAATCAGCTTCAAGGAATTATTCCCATCTGCTAAGGGCTGCAAAATCAGACTCCAACCAACCTACAAGAAATTAAAAATAATGCCAAGGTTCTGCTACAGCTCTTTTCATTAGTAGATCTTAAAGCACTTGATGGAGGACCATTGTCCTCAGTCTAAGAGTTCACTCCTCTGCTCCTTGCTTTATGAAGGGTACAGCTGTTCTGCTGCATCCCTGTACTCACCTAAAATGGCTAAGGTTACACTGGCAAGATGCAGGAGTAACTTTTTCTGTGTAGCTGATTCCAGGCTGACTAAGTGGAGTGGAATTTTATTTGCAGCTGCTGAACATTTGTTTTCCATACTGCTAGGAGTCTTATGCTGTCAGGGTTCCTATAGCTCCTGCCTAGATACCTTCCTTATCATCCTTTAAATCTAAATAAACAAACAAGAATGGGGCATTCACACCAGTGGGGAAGACCCACACAAGGCCCTGCAGGCTCTGATGCCTTATGCGAAGGGCTGAAGCATACACCAGAACCCATGCTTGGAGGGCGAATGTGTAATTCAGACTGAAGGTACAATTCAGCAGCTATTTCTCAGAAGTTTTGTGTCAGTCCCAAAATGGGTTTCAAAGCTGCAATTCTGGGGACTCCATTACTGCCAAACCTGATGCTGTAACTGCAAAGCTATCCCATCTGACACTGCCGGCAGTATTTATTATTTTTAATACAGTGCCTTCAGGCAGCGGCAAATAAAATACAAGGAAATGATAAGTCTCCCTTCAAAGTGAGTGTCAGCTGAAACAAGAAAGCTGTGTGTGCACTTTATACTTTTCACTTTAGAATGTGTGTGCGCTCCTAGATAAAGCATTACAGACATACTACTTCTGATTCTTAACGTTCCTTTGTATTTAAAGAAATACACAGAATGCCATGAGCATTCATTATTGTTTAATGCAAGATTTGAACCAGGCAAAAGAACCTAGCTCAGAAAAATGAAAGGCCCTTTTTGCTATTGAAAATGGAAAGCTTCTCATTAAAAGGAAAAAAAATAATAATTGTCGGGAGAAAACGTCTCCTTTTAACTACCTACCATTGTTCCTCCCCAGCTGTGCTTTGGGCCCTGCAGATTAAGTAAGTATTAAGAAAGAATGTTGAAGGAAACTTGAATAAAGTTTTTAAAAAGTGCAGCTCCCCGAGAACTGTTTAATCTGATTAAAATATTAATGTAAGTCTCAAAACCAGAAAATTACCTTTTAAAAAGAAAGTCTAAATGGCATGACAATTATTTTCACATTTTTGTGAACTCTAGAGTGGTGTGTAAAAGGCTATAAAAGGCAAAACTTTCAGTTAGCCACTGGATTTCTTTATTTCCAATAACAGAGAGCCCATACATGCAGGTTGCCACGTCAGAAATAGTACAATATAAGCACCCTAGACCAGGGGTCAGCAACCCACAAGTGGAGAAGAGCCGTTTCCCCCTAACCTTCCCCCACAACCACATGAGCCTGAGCTGGCCCAGTGGCCATGCCACGGCCCCTAGCACTGGCGGGGGGTGTGCGGGCAGCGCACGTTCCCTCCGTCTGCTCCACTGTTGGGGTAGAGCAGTGCCACCCACCTACCTCCGGCTGCCGTGCCTCCTTATGGGGAGGGAGGAGAGCGGCCGGCGTGGAGCTGGGCTTGCAGGAGCAGAGCCCTGGAGCAGCCCACTCCAAAGAGTTCAGGCCACTTCACCCCCGGCTCGGATTGAGCCCATTCAGCCCTGAGATGGCCAGGGGCAGAGCTGCCTGAACTCTTCAGGGCAGGCCACTCCCCGGCCCTGCACCTGCAAGCCCAGCTCCATGCCGGCCACTCTTAGGACGGACAGACGGCTGGGGGTAGGCAGGCAGCGCTGCTCCGCCTTGCCAAAACAGGGAGAAAGGGATGGAAGTAGGAAGGGAGAGCTGCTCGCCTGCACATCCCCGCCAGCGTTAGGGGCCGTGGCACGGTTGCTGGGCTGCCTTGGGCTCATGTGGCTGTGGTGGGAAGATGGGAGTGACGACAGTGCTCTGGAAGTGGGGGGCCTGCGCCAGCCGGGAGCCACCTTATTTGGCCCAGATTCTGGGGCCAGCCGGGAGCCCCCCTTGCAGCCCAGCATCCCTGGAACAAACCTGGCTCCCTGGAGGAGACAGCCAGGGAGCTAGAAGGGGCAGACAGAGAGCCATAGGTGTCTCACTGAGCCCGCCTTGCCAACCCTGTCCCTAGACAAATCCAAAGCACAGTAAAGTCTATTTCAGTCTTTCCACCGTCCTCCACAGGATTTGGATCAGTCTCCACAGTATCTTAAATATGGTACGCTTAAAGCTAACTCACAGTAGTAATAACTTAGGGAATGATTTTCCTCTTAATTGTACCAACATAAATCCACGGACTTCAGCGTTGTTAACACCTGATGATATACCAGGGGAAATTTCACCCAGTTTCTCAGCAAGGCGGTATGTTTGATTCCTCCACGAAAATCCTTTTAGGTGTCTCTGTGGTTAGTGGAAAGAAATTTGGGGCATCACAGACTGAGTTCACAAATCCTTGTCATGGTTTAATGGTGCCTCCATGCACTGAACGCTTTCTGCTCACCCCTCAGTCCTCTAAACAGCCCTCCTAAAAATCTATCACATCACCCAGCCACCCTCCTTTCACTTGATTTGATTCCAAGAGTCTATCACCACTTCACTCATACGCTTCTAAATTATTTTTGATAACGTGCAAGCTACTGTACTATTATTTATGGCTAGATCTGCAGGTTATAGTAGTAGATCAATATCCTTGCCTACCACTAAATGGATTCACAGCAGGGCACAAATCTTTCTTTCCTTATAATTCAAATCCTAAAATGCCTGAATTCTTTTTCTCTACAAATCTCTGCAGGCTAGTAACTTATGCAAAGTTTTGTTTCTTTTTAAAGTGCAAATATCCTGATTCTATATGTCACTGTCTGCAGTGTGTGTGTGAATTTAGCTCAAGAAGAGACAGATATCAGAAACCCAACTCTTGAGCAGACAATCCAGTCCTCATGCCAAGTAACTCTTTGGCTTCTTCACTGAGACTGCCAAGAAGGGAACAGTGGTGGTGCGATGCTTTTTGGGACAGACACACCAAAGAAATGCTCTTGAATGCCCGATTCTTTTTATATGGTCCAACACTTGGTAACAACTTCCACCAGTAAACCAATGGACTGACAACCAAGAACGGTACTGATTTTGTGTAGATGTTATTAATGGAAGGGAAACCACAAACTGGTCCTGGAGAATCACCAACCCCCTCCTTTCATTTATAGTTTATTGGGAGAGGGGCACTGAACTGATTGGAAGGGAGGATTTTAAAACTTTTTCTTGAGGTAATACAAGATCAAGGGATGGAAAATGTTGAGAACCACTTCTCTAATATATAATCTATTACCAGTCTCCTGAGTTATCCATTAGGCAACCTTTCTCCTTTATTAAAGCTAAAATCTTCTACATAAACTAACTTTTTACATACATCTGATTTTCAGGAGCATTCACTTTAGCTAGTTCTGACAAGCTGTTTTTGTGCTAGTCATTTATGACACAGCAATTTATTAAGGCCCTATAAACACACATGTAAGCTAGCAAGGAATGCTAGAAAATAATGGTTCAAGCCTTCAGGTCATGAACCTTTCTGCCAGATGGCACAGGTCAAAGTGAATTTATTAAATGCTTGAAGACCTTAACAGATTCCATAACATTAAAATATGACAATTACTTCTGAGGACTTCACAGGCAAAAAGGAATGGGAAAGACTAGATTTAGATCAAATTATTAAAGGCAGTTTGAGGGGGAAAAGAACTGCAACATAAGCTAACAGGTTATCATCTCCTTGTGAAAAAATACAGACAGCTCACACTAAAAGAAAGAACTTTCATCCTCTTTTGTCTGTATTCAGAGCAGATCACTATCAAAAATGCTGTCCAGAGGGATGGCTTACTGATCTCAGCCTCTGGTTTGAAATACCAACTCTCTCAAACTGCAGCTTCAAGTCACGGTAGGATCAACACAGCCCTGAGTTACATGCACTTTACTATACAGGGAACTTTCAGATAGGACTTTTAGATTAGAAATTGGTCTGTTCTTCATGGGCAAAAAAGACCCCCACAGTACTTCTTAATAAGCAAATATGTTTGCTAAAGTGTCCCTAACCAAAGCTTCCCATACCCTATACGTCAGATGGTCCCCATGTGCCAGCCCATGGCAGGGTCACACTTCAGTGGTGCTGGATGGGTATACGTTAAGTGCTTTAGGATCTTCTGTATAAAAGGCTCTAAATAAATATAAATTATTATTAACAAATGGAAATTATTCAGGCATCTCCTTTAGAACTTGGGAGGGAAGCGCTGTAGAAGTAGCCATGGTCTGGATTCTAAAATCATGAAGAGAAAGGTAAAGAGAAAATACGACCTGTCAGTCTTTTAGAAATGTTAAATGGAGAGACTTAGGGACGTGAAAGATGTGGGCAAGGGAGGAAGAGGGGATTTTCGCTATCTCTAAGAAATATTTGTCTCATACAGGTGGCATCCATCAACCCAAAAGATGCTGCTAGGTCATTACTCACCCACAGCAGTGGCAGGGGCAGCTGAAGTGAAGGTGGCCTTAGCATCATTTTTTTACAGGCTCTGTGACCTGAATGGAGCCCTTTATTAACTGCCTCCCTCTCTGAAACTGCTGACGATTTTGCGGCTCTCTGAAAAACCAACTAAATCCTCTCTCATCCTTCAGAGTACAACACTTGGGGAAAATTATCATTTTAAATTAATTCAATTAATTCTTCCTCCCTCTTCTGTGTCAGCCTAGGAAAGCACTGGGAATTCTCTGGCTGAATTAAAAACTTCCTCAGGTGTGCCAGTAAGGCTTGGATTTATTTGGCATCAAGGGCCAAATCCTGCAAAGGCAATGAGTGCCCTCATCTGTTGATTTTAAAGGAAGCTGCAGATGTTCCGAATTTTGCAACAGACAAGTCCGTGAGGGTCTTTGCTTTCATCATCAGTCACTGTGTCACAGTATCACCTAATGCCCCGGTTGTGCTAGACACAGCAAGAACCAATGTATGCCCAGAGAAGCTCACAATACAAGTAGACAAGCCAGACATTAAGAACGGGAAAGCAAACAAGGAGTCCTGTGGCACTATTAAAGACTAACACATTTATTTATTGCATGTATTTTCATGGGTAGAATTTCATGGGATTCTACCCACAAAAGCTCACGCGATAAGTAAATGTGTTACTTTTTAAAAGTGCCACAGGACTCCTCGTTTGTTCTGCTGAACTAAACTAACACGGCTACCTGTTTGAAACTTATTAAGAACAGGAGATGAAGTAATTTGCCAAAGGTCACACAGCAGGTCAGGGGACAAACCAGCAACAGACCGCAGGACTCTTGGCCAGAGGCAGATCAGGAGCAGCAGGGCCCCTGGGCCTCCCCAACTGGTGCCCCCCCACATACCAGTGGGTCTTTCTCCCCACTAGCGGCTCAGCAGTGAAGGATGCGGGGGGACCAGTCAACCCCTAGGGCGGTGGGGGCCAAGTGTCATGCACGGTGCAGCTTACAATATATCCCAAAGGCTGTGTTGAAGGCCATACTGCACACAGCATAAGTTGGCCCCACCACCTCCGGGGGCCGACCAGGCAGCCGAGGGGCAGGGCAGGAGCTCAGAGCCCAATCTCTGGTCCGGCCAGCCCTGCCTTCCTCCCAAGCGCTGCAGGGCAGAGGGCCCCCATGTTGTACTGCACCCCTGGGCACGGGCCCCATTGGCCTATGCGATAATCCATCCCTGCTCTTGGCTTTCAGTCCAATACCATATTCATGGGATCACACTGCCTCTGGGGGCTCTGGATCAGGCCCGAAACATCAGTTTAGCAAAATATCATCAGAGTACAGAAACAGAGGCAAAATCATAGGCCAATGTGCCAACTCAAATTGATGAAAACTGCTCCACCTTCTACTGTCACAGGGGATCCTTGCTTTCCCCTAGCTGTAATATCATTAGAGTTAGTAAATGGACTAAATGCACCATCCCATACCAGGCAGCTGGACTTCTTGTTGTTAATTAAAACACACAAGTCAGGCTATCAGATTTAAGTTCCAAGTACTGTATTTTCCAGCTTCTAGGTTCAGAGTATTTTTTTCAAAGTCTCCTAGTCCCTGACCCATCTTTTCTGTGCATGCCGTGTTTTATGCACTCATTTTACACTGTGGAAATGAAGCAATGCTCTTTATTTTTAGTTTTTCTTCCTGTGACTCTATGCCACAAACTCTATTAACACTATGTCTTGAAACATCAAAGTTATTCACAGATCAATCAAACTGACACGAATGCTCTCTGCTTAAGAAAAAGTGAACCCAGCTGACTTTCATGTAGGAAAATCAAAAAGAAAAAAGAAAAACACCCTGAAAATAAATCAAAACAGCAGATTTTGGGACTGCACACTAAATTTGGTGGGGGGGGGAATAATTTTTGATCACTCATATGCAGCAAAAAGAGAACAGTTTGCATTGACAGCACTTCTAGGTGATGGAGTGGGAAGGCAACGCAAAATGACTATGAATTTCTGACTCATTAGAAGCAAACCTTTACTGGCTCCTTTTATTTCCCTGTCTCAATACTGCAACTCGTATCATAGCTGCAAGAAATTTTAACTTAACTCATGACCCCCAGCTCAGTGAGAATCTTTCAATTCACCCAGTTCAAAATGTTGAATTATTACAGTAATATGATCCGACCTAAGGCTATTCAAGATACAGTGATATCTACACCCCGGGGGGATAAGGAATATGACTTTACATTCCATTCCAGCTCCTCACATAAACCAGACTATAATCAATCTCTTCATTCTTTAATTTTCTTCACAAGCAGGATTAAAAGAGACTGAAAATAAAAAAAAATAAAATTACTTCACAACCAACCCTTGTATTTTCTGTAATGGAATCTGCTCTTAAGAATGTTCCTGAAAAGAAAAAGAAAAAGAAAAATAAAAAAAAGAAATTTAATTAATTAAATTGCAAGTCAGTGATTGGTATCTTACATGAAGATACACTTTATCTACATTTCAAAAAGTCAAATCAGAAATTTACTCTGGAATCTACTGCAACTACTATTTTAGTTGGAGCCTAGGCAAACATGTAAAGCATTAAATCCAAAAAAAAAAATATCTCCCAGTGCTTTCATGTCAGCTGACAGAGTGGAAAGAAATGATTATAGAAGAGCAATTTGAAGATTAAATGAATGCTGTCAGCTAGATGACCACCTTTCAGTTTCAAAATTTCTGAACTCCTATTATTACAAGTAATACCACGGATTATTACATGAGAAGAATATGAGCAAATTGTTATTCCATTTCTTAGTATACTCCTGTTTATCTACCCTATGAATTGCATAAATTGCCTGTTACCCTTCATAATCTCCTGTACTAGCATTTCAACATCACAGTTGCATACTGGTCTTGGGTGAGACTTGAAATCTCTGCAGGAATTCCTTTATAACTCTCAACAGCTGCTGTGTAGTCAGGAATATGCATCTAAGTATTTTAAGTGCTCTATGCCGTAAACTTGGCTCAGGCAACAGGGCATGAGACCAGCGTTCTATCCTGTTACTCCTCTAACTTAGCATGTGTGACTTTGGCTGAGTCACTTAACGTCTCTGGGAGAAATCTTGTCCCACTGAAGTCAACGGTGATTTCACCGGGCAAAGATTTCATGTTCTCTGTCTTAGCTTCCCATAAAAACAACAAGCAGTTGTGTGGCACTTTAAGACCAACAGATTTATTTTTTGCATGAGCTTTCATGGGAGAAGATCCCACTTCCCCATCTTCGAAGCATCTGAGGAAGTGGGATCTTCTCCCACGAAAGCTCATGCAAAAAATAAATCTGTTGGTCTTAAAGTGCCACACAACTGCTTGTTGTTTTTTTACTAGACTAGACTACCATGGCTATCCCTTTTGAAATTAGCTTCCCATAGTCAACAGAGAACCTGAGACACACCTGCCAACTTCACACTAGTTAGCATGCATGTTCCCTGCTGTAAAGCTTTGTTCGTGTGTTTGCTCCCGTATGGGTTTAGAGAGGGGAAGAGCGAAAGACACCCAAACTGGTTAACAAGGGAAAAAAGTCAAAGGACATGAATAAATTAAGGTTTTAAAAAACACTTACACTTTAAAATCTGTTCATCTTTCCCTACTCCAATAGACTCAAGTTAGCACTAGTTGAAAAATACACAAACCTCTTAGAAATTCCTCTTGAAACACAATTTTGCAACTATTTTTTTCCGAAAAAAAATACCAGTTTTTGAAAACAGCTGACCATTTGTTGAGATGATCAAAGAACAGGCAAAGATGTTCCTTAATGTTTTCATAATCTTAAAATTAAAACAGTATTGTATCACTTTTTCAACACCAAAGAGATTGCTAGGTTCTTTACAAGCAAATGCAAAGATCACTGCTCCACAAGCAACACAATCCGATCTTCAGTTATATGCTATCTTCTACCCAAAGAAGCTGAAAAACCTGAAGCAATAAAATTGATTCTTACATAGGCAATTCTTTGCAAAATCCTTATCATTTTGGAGTTTGTTCCCTCATTTGTCTGAACGTAATGTTAATTGATGTCAACCATACACTGCTCACCAATAAAAAGTAAAAATTTGCCAAGAATTATGACATACTAAACATCTTAGATATTGCCCACTGTTATTTCTGATTTTCCAGGAGAAATTACAGTAACTGTTGACAAATGTTGACTTTATTGACAACCAGCCTATACACTAATGGGAGAAAATACTATGCTTACTGCTAAAGGTGATCTTATGATTTAAAGAAACAGAGAAAGCTAGTTGTTAATTCATTTAATCTGCAAAAGTATTTTACCCAATTACCAGCCAAGAATTATGGACTCTGCCATATGATAACACACAGAGTTTTTGTCATGCTTTTAACAGTGCTTTATTTACACATTGCAGTTATATTCATCTGGCTGTTGCTATGATAAATAAGGAATGATATGGAATGCCATTTAACATAGGATGCAATGCAACACACAGCTAAGTAATTTCAGATGCAATCACTGTATTTCAAACGTGGATTTAAATCCACAATGTCCATAAAAATTGTGTCATGGCATAAGGAAGTAGTAATAGTTAATCACAAAAATTGTCCTTACTTCCAAATAGATCCCAACGGCTAATGATATGAGCACCACTTATATGAAGGAATCTCTGAGGCAGAGTAGTAGCAACCAGCTATTCTATACCAAGCTCAGCTGCTGTGGATCTTTAGGGATTGATATAGAGAGGTACCTGCAATTCCCACTGAAATCTGTACTGCCTCAGCTTCTGGCCCATATATTCAAAACCAGCTGCCTCTGATTATTTGGTTTCTCTATAACACATCCATCCCACTGTTGTAGCCTCTGCTGGTTATTAATAGTACATCTTTTGAGAAAAAAGTCATCTTCATTCTTACCCCTTAATGTGCACTGGGTGGAACATCATATATCATATCGCTCCTGATAACTTATGGAATCATCTTACTAGCACCCAAGTTACTGCCTTTCGCTCCAGATGCCAATTTCACTTCCTTGAGCAGCCTAAAGTTCCCTCTACCCTTCTCCTGGGGTACACCTACACTGGAGCCTTAAGTCAACTTAAGCCCTACCTTAAGTTGACTTAATAACACCGCCTCTTAAGGTCGACTTAATGCTTAAGTCAACCTTATTAAGTTGACAAACACCAGTGTAGATGGGCAACAGACCTTAAGTTGACTTCATTGACCTCCATGCCCCCTCCCAGAGTTCCTAGCCATCAGGAAGGGTCGACCTAGTAGCTGTCAGTGTGGATGCAAGTAGTCAACAGGAGTTTTCAGCGTGTATGCTCTAAGCCAGGGTCTCAACATGTGCCCCGTAGGGTGCATGTAGCCCTTAAAGCTGTTTCCTGTGGCCCACAAACAACACTATTGTTAACAATATTTGCAATATCGCTGTATGAAAAGGTTACAGTGGTGTGGCCCTCAGGCTAATGTACCAGTCCTCATGCGGACTTGTACTAGTCCTCACATGGCCCTCATGGTGATTTGAGTTTGAGAGCCCTGCTTTAAGTCTACTTAACAAGGTCAACTTAAGGTCAATGTTCTTAAGTCAATTTAACAGAGCCTCCAGTGTAGTCATACTCCTTGACTTCCTGTGCACATTTACACTGTACCTCTACACACAACAATCCCTGCAGTTGCAAAGGGAAGGAACCTCCCCCATGTCCATTATTGTTCCATGTCTTGCTCTGGTTTAGTGTGGAGGTCTCTAAATTCTATCATCCAAAGAATAGGCTCCTCTAAGTTTCTTCACAATGAGATGAAGTTAGATATTTCACTGTAGCCTGCTAAACCAGTTCAGTCTTCCTTTGTACAAGATCTTAGAACAGAGCCAAATTGCACCTTAAAGATAAAAAGACAGTAAAGACTCTTCATCTGCTAGCCCTGTCTGGTTTGCTAATGCAGACAAAGATAACAGCTAAATAGCACCTATATATTTGGGAAACATAAGGCACAGCTATAATTCAAGATAATCAATCTGACAGTATTTGCACTACAGAAATAGAACTAGTCACATTACAAGAGAAACGAACATTATCCAAAATTACACTTGTATTAAGAGCAATGCCAAGTTACATATAGAGACCTTTTTTGGAAAACTGACTTTGCAAAGAATTAGTAGTGACAGGAGATGGGAACACTAAAAGTATGCTATTCCTTTTTTGGAGGGATGGGGGTTGTTTAGTTTTTTTTAAAAAATAAGGCACTGATGATAAATACATCAAAACTAGAACCTCAAAAAAAATCTGCAATCATTTCTATAGTGTTTTGTTTATTTTGGAACAGACGTTGCATTTAAGTCAGCATGGGCAGGGAAACTGCCACACTGGTTAGTTTCACTCTCTGATCAGTCAAGTTTCACTTTTTGGTTTCACACCCTAGCACAGGACCATCCTGTCTTAAGACATCACCACAGGGAGGTGTCTATATTGTACTGAACCAATTGGTTCCTTCCCAGGTTCCTTCCCCTCCACTCTGGCTCAGCTGAAGCAAAGAGACCTGATGCATGGAGACCACTCTGCTACCCAATTCCACATCTAATCAATATAGGACTCCCTGGCTATGTCTATACTAAAGGGTTTTCTTTAGCTGACTTAATAAAGTCTACTTAAAGTTGACTTAGTAAGTCCACATGTCTCTTAAGTCAACTTAACAAAGTTGTTTAGTCAACTTAAGAAAATGTCCTAATAAAACTTGTGTTTGGTTAAGTCAACTTTATTAAGTCAACTTAAGCAGGCACATTATTGCATACAGCTTCCTAAGTCAGCCTGGATGGCCACACTGTGTTAAGTCAACCTAGAAAGTGAGAGTTATTAAGTCGACTTAAGGAAGCCCTTAAGTCGACTTAATGAACTCCAGACGTGGCCAGGGAGTTGCTTAAGTCACTTTAAGCCTCTTTAAGTTGACTTAAGCCCCTAGTGTAGACATACCCACAATTCCTTCAAGTACTGCAATGGGAAGTACAGCTTATATTGTTACAGGAGGCCAGGCTGGCCAGAAGCAGCAGCATCATGGGAGCTGGCCAAGGAGATATAGCTAAGCAGGGAGCACCCTAGGAGCTGGCACCTGAATTCTGACAGCTAGGCAGAGATGTTCACCACCAGAGGGCCTGCAGTAGCTTCAGCAGGAGGATAAAGGGCATCCGCAAAATACAGAGGCATCACATGGAGAAATTTATATGCACCTAGTGGAATGCCCATGTTGGGAACTGATAGTTTGAGCTTTGTATTGTAACAAAGCAACTCAGTAAAGTTTTCTGAAGTATCTAAGGGCTTTAGGACCCTCATTTCATTTAAAAAAAAAAAGACAGACACTAGGGACCTTAAGTTTCAATGTAAGTCAATGGGATTCAGACACCAACATTCCTAACTCAGTGGCTCTCAGCTTTTCCAGATGACTGTAACTCTTTCAGGAGTCTAATTTGTCTTGTATACTACCATGCTTCAACTAACTTTAAAACTGCTTACTTACAAAATAAGACAAACATACAGAAGTCACAGCACGTTACTGAAAAATTGATTACTTTTGTCATTTTCATCATATAATTATAAAATAAAAAATGGTATATATTGTAGTCACATTTCATTGTATAGCACATAGAGCTATATGGACTAGCTATTATTTGTGTAAATTTTAATTCATGCTGACTTTGTAGTGCTTGCTGTAAAACTTGGAAAATAACTAGATGAGCTGCTGCCCCCTTGAAAGACCTTTGTGTACTGTACCTCCAGGGGCTTCCATAATCCTGGTTGAGAGCCACTGGCCTAAGGTCTTTTTGAAAATAGGATGGAAGTAATTTTGAAAATTGTATCCATTGTGCTTAGGGAATGTGCACCTTTTACTTCTGGCAGTTCCCTGTTACTCAGTGTTTGTGGAAACACACTGAGCTCTGGAATCTGTGAAGCCAAGTGCTTGGAACACCTACAAACTCATGGCATGTAGACTGTACTTCCAGATACCAGATGGGACTAGTATGATCCAAAAATCCTTGCAATGGGGGCTTCTTACAGTATGAAATCAACAGAGTTCCACCAATTCTTCTACCTATATAAACAAGATCAGAATCAGGCCTTTTGTTTTTTCCATCCAACGCAATGTCAAAAAATTTAAGTATACATTAACAAATGCAGTGTTTTATAAGCCCTAAGGATATTTACTCTCATATGTATTACACACACTATATAGTAGGTCTACATTGCATCCATTTTTTCAGCCAAAACAGTGCTTGGAACTAATAACTGAGCCTGATCTAACTCCTGTTGGCTTCCATGGGAGCTGGATCAGGCTCAATGCTTTCACAGCTTTTTCCTCATCTGCTAGGCTTTCAGGAAAAACACAGAACTTGAAATTAAACCTGAAAGTCCCACACGGCACTGCCAAGTGCTGAATTATGAGGCCCCTTTTCCTGCCCCTTCATTTTCTTTTCATCTCCAATTTTGTTTGCCGGTGCTAACTTAATATGCAATATTAACAGGAGTTAATTTCTTTCCTGACTCAAGATCTCACTAGGGTAATATTGTGTGTTACTGTGGCTGTTGGAAATCATTACTTCTCAATAAAAATTAACCCATGTCACTAAACTAATCTTTTCGTTATTTTACTTACACAAAAAGTACCTGTCTTAATAAAATCAGAATTAGCACAATTGCTAATGCAAATAACTAAAACCCCAACTACATTAAATATGCAAACGTTTCCATTTATGAAAGCCCAAGTGTTTTTCCTAATCCACATAATACAGAGTATAACCCTAATGACAGCTGAATGGCTAAATCTCTTGAAGAAATGTCCTGTGTACTAATCAGAGATTCTTTTCTACCCTACCCACCTTGATGACAAAAAAGCCATTCATGTGAAATCAACTCCCCACCTAAGCCAGCCTTACACAGGAGGCAACTACTATATATATTTCAGAGTAGGATACGAGATTAAACCCTAAAGAGAACAACATTAAATGGGTTGAAAACTGAAATTAAGGACAGAAAACAACTAAACCTCTGGAATACACTGAATATAGTGGTTATATGAACTCTGATGCTCACCCTGTTAATCAGCAAACTCTTTAATGCTGACATATATGCTAAATCTGACTAGGAAAAACATACTATCGAAGAGACAATAAAGCTGAGAAAATAACTGATTTTTCATTTCAATGTCCAAAACAAAAGTCTGGGAAAAAATTTCTTCAGTTCAATCCTAAACTTACTTCTTTCAAGTTAGTCTTCTTTTCTTAAGACTGAATAAGCCTGGTGGGTTTGTTTGTTTTTTAAACCATTTCTCATAGATCAGGTTTTTCTGATCTTTTTATCATTTTTGCTGCTCTCATCTGGACTCTTGCTAGTCTGTCCACATCTTTTCTAAAGCGTGGCATCCAAAACTGGTCACAGTACTCTAAGCTAGGCCTCATAAGTATCAAGAAGAATGACACAATTACATCCCATGTTTTATAGAGGACAGTCCTGTTAACACACCCAGAATTATCTTAGATTTTTTTTGTAAATCCACCTCACTGTTGGTTCATAATTAATATATAATGCACTATATACCCCATATACTTTACAGCAGTACTGCTGGTCAGTTATTTCCCATTTTGTAGCTGTGCATTTAATCTTTCCTGGCTAAGTACAGTATTTTGCTATTGTCTTTATCAACTTTCTTGTTAATTTCAGACTAATTCTCCAATTTTCAAGAGCCTTTCAAATTTTAATTCCATCATCCCAAATGACAGTTAGTCACAAATCTTACATGTGTATTCTCTGTTTCATTATCCAAGCCAGTAACAAAAACAGCAAATAGCATCAGGCACAAAATAGACTCCTGCAGCGCCCTACTAGATAGGCCCTCATAGTCTGACAGCAAATCAACAATAATTATTCTATGAATATAGCTTTTCAATCAGTTGTGCATCC
Source organism: Podocnemis expansa (assembly GCA_007922195.1). Lineage (NCBI taxonomy): Eukaryota > Metazoa > Chordata > Testudines > Podocnemididae > Podocnemis > Podocnemis expansa. The sequence continues at coordinate 47,376,997 of ML681992.1, forward strand.
ATCTAATAACTTCATTTCCATAGTTTACTTTTGGGAAGTCCATGTGAAATTGTGCCAAAAACATTAACAGAATCATAGAATCCTAGGGTTAGAAGGGACCTCATAAGGTCATCTAGTCCAACCCCCTGCCAAAAAAAGCAGGACCACTCTCGCTAAATTATTCCAGCCAGGGTTTTTTTCTAAGTGAGCCTTAAATATCTCCAAAGATGGAGATTCCACCACCTCCCTAGGTAGCCCATTCCAATGCTTCACCACCCTCTTAGAAAGAAAGTTTTTCCTAACATCCAACTTCGACCTCCCCAGATGCAACTTGAAACTATTGCTCCTTGTTCTGTCCTCTGTTACCAACAAGAACAGATGGCTCCATCCTCCTCAGAGCATCCCTTCAAGTAGTTGAAGACTGCTATCAAATCCTCCCTCAGTCTTCTCTTCTGTAGCCTAAATAAACCTAGTTCCTTCAGTCTTTCTTCATAGGTCTTGCGTTCCAGCCCCTTGGTCATTTTTGTTGCTCTCTGCCAGACTCTCATTTGCCTACATCCTTTTTGTAGTGGTGACCCCAAAACAGGACACAGTATTCCAGGTGCAGACTCACCAGTGCTGAATAGAGGGGAATGATCACATCCCTCGATCTGCTGGCAACACTTCTTCTGATGCAGCCCAGTATGCCATTGGCCTTTTTGGCAGCAAGAGCACACTGCTGACTCATATCCAGCTTCCCATCCACCAGGACCCCCAGGTCCTTTTCTACAGTGCTGCTACTTAGCTGATCACTCCCCAGCCTGTAGCAGTACATGGGGTTTTTCCATCCGAAGTGCAGGACTTTGCACTTGTCCTTGTTGAACCTCATGAGATTTCTATTGGCCCACTGCTCCAATTTGTCTAGGTCTCCCTGAATCCTGTCCATGCCTCCAATTTGTCTACCGTTCCCCTCAGCTTTGTGTCATCCGCAGACATATTGAGTATGCAATCTATCCCATCATCCAGATCATTAATGAAAATGTTGAACAGAACTGGCCCCAGGACTGTCCCCTGGATCACACCACTCATTACTGGTTGCCAACTAGACATGGAGTCATTGATTCCTACTCGCTGAAACCATTGATCTGGCCAGTTTTCTACCCACCTTATAGTCCACATACCCAACCCATACTTCCTTAACTTGCAGACAAGAATGCTGTGGGAAACCATATCAAAAGCCTGCTAAAGTTGAGGTATATCACATCAACAGCTCTTCCTGCATCCACAAATCCAGTCATCTCTTCATAGCAGGCAATGGGATTGGCTGGGCATGATTTACCCTTGGTGAATCCATGCTGAGTGTTCCTGATCACTCTTTTTTCCTCCAAGTGTTTCAGGATGGATTCTTTGAGAACCTGCTCTGTGATTTTTCCAGGGATTGAGGTGAGGCTGACAGGTCTGTAATTCCCTGGATCCTCCTTTTTCCCTTTCTTGAAGATAGGCACTATATTTTCTTTTTCCAGTCCTTCCGCACCTCCCCTATTCACCATGAGTTTTCAAAGATAATGGCTAGTGGTACTGCTATCTCATAGGCCAACTCCCTCAGCACCCTTGAGCTCCAGTTCCTACTCTTACCACTGGTCCACCCACAAGATCTGATGGCCTACTTCCTACTATATAGCAAAAATCGAGTTCCAGAGAGGTAGCTGTATTAGTCTAGTTCAGCAAAACAAACAATGAGTCCTGTGGCACTTAAAGCCTGACATTTATTTATCACATGGGCTTTCGTGAGAGACAATTCAACTTTGTCAAATGCTTTGAAGATGGGGAATTACAGGATGAGAGAAAACTAAATGCGGGGAAGTGTAAGCCATAGGATCAGATCACACTGTAACAGCAAATCAAAGCAGCTTTTAAGATTCACAAAATGGGAACAGTATATAGAGGAAGATGAGGTCAAATTACCTGTAGTAACAAGAAAAAAATCCAAAACTCCCTATTTAATCCTGAAAAGACAGAATAAAATTTACATATGAATTCCAGTTCTGCAGTTTCTCTTTAAAGACTTGATCTGTTATTCATTTGTCTGAGCACATCTGTTAGCAAATCATCAACTGAGTGATCAGGAAATCTAAAGTGTTTGCCTGTTGGTTTCTGAATGCTGTGATTTCTGATGTCAATTTTGTTCCCATTTGTTCTTTTGTGCACAGACTATCCTGTTTGTCCAATGTACACGGCAGCGTGGCATTTCTGGCACTTGATGGTTAAAATCATATCAGTGGGTGAGCAGGTGAATGAACCCTTGATGGAATAGCTGGTGTGATTAGCTCCTATGATGGTGTCTTTTCTGCAGACATGTGGCCACAGCTGACAATGTGGTTTGTTAAAGGGTTATCTACCAACTTTAATGGGTTCTTTTGTTAGACCTGCAGTTATTAGTATCTGCTTAAGGTTGGGGGAGCTGTCTGTAAGCAAGGAGACGTCTGTTTCCCAAGGCTTGAGAAAGTGAGGGAGTGTCTTGTAGAATAGGGTGTAGATCCTTGATGATGTACCGTAGAGGTCTGACTTTGGGGGGTTGCACGTGAAGAACAGTGACATTCTGTTCTTTTCTTTCTTGGCCTTCTCCTGTGGTAGCTGCTTTGGGGTACCCATCTGGCTCTATCAATCTGTTTCTTCACTTCCACGGCGGTGTACTGTAGTTTTAAGAATGCTTGATGGAGATTCTGAAGGTGTCTGTCTCTGTCTGAGGGATCACAGCAAATACAGTTGGATCTTAAGGCTTGGCTGTAAACAATGGATCATGTGGTGTGTTTTCAAAACGTCAGGGGATGTAGATAACTATAGTGATCAGCAAGTTCTTGGTATAAAGTGGTGTTTTTGTGTCTCCATCACTGATCTGTACTTTAGTGTCCAGAAAGTGGATCTATTCCAGGCTAAGTTTGATTATGGAGTGAAAATTGTTGAAATCTCTATGGAAATCTTCAAAGACATCCCTACCATGGGTCCAGTTGATGATGTCATCAGTGTAGCATAAGTAAAGGAGAGATGCTTTAGGATGAGACTTGAGGAAGCATTGTTCTAAGTCAGACATAGAAATCTCATGTTGTGAGGCCACGCAGGTACCCACAGCAGTGCCACTGACTTGTCGGTATAAATTACCCTCAAATCTGAAATGGTTGTAGGCAAGTACAAAATAATAAAGTTCAGGCACAAGTTTGCCTGTGGCATCATCTGGGATGGTTTGTCTAACAGCTTCTATTCTGTTTTTGTGTGGGATGTTGGTACAAAGAGCTTCTATGTCCACAGGGTATATCTACACTTACACTTTAAATCGAAATGATGATTATTTCGATTTAAAATAGTGCTAAGGGCACAGGAAGTTGCCATTCCAATTAGGAGAAAGAACAAACATGTGAGGCAGCCAGAACGGCTTAACAGAGAATTCTGCTCTGAGCTTGAACATAAAAAGGAAGCTTACAGGAAGTGGAAGCTTAGTCAGATGACCAAGGAGGCATATAAAGATATTGCTAGGGGTTGCAGGGATAAAATCAGAAAGGCCAAAGGGCAAATGGAGTTGCGGCTAGTGAGGGATGTAAAGGATAACAAGAAGGGGTTCTACAAGTATGTTAATAACAAGAAGAGGATCAGGGATGGTGTAGGTCCCTTGCTAAATGGGGCAGGCATCCTCGTGACAGAGGATGAGAGAAAAGCTGAAATGCTCAATGCATTTTTTGCTTCAGTTTTCACAGGCAGGTTCAGCTCCCAGCCCACTACCATGGGTGTGGCAGATGGGAGAGAAGAAGACAGGCCCTTGGTGACGGAAGGTCAGATTAGGGACTGCTTAAAGAAGCTGGATGTGCACAAGTCCACGGGGCCGGATGAAATGCATCCAAGAATGCTAAGGGAATTGGCCAATGAGATAGCAGCACCGCTGGCCATTATCTTTCAAAACTCATGGAGAACGGGGGAGGTGCCAGAGGATTGGAAAAAAGCAAATGTAGTGCCTATTTTCAAGAAAGGGAAAAAGGAGGATCCAGGGAATTACAGACCAGTCAGCCTCACCTCAATCCCTGGAAAAATTATGGAGCAGATTCTCAAAGAATCCATCCTCAAACACTTAGAGGAAAATAAAGTGATCAGGAACAGTCAGCATGGCTTTACCAAGGGTAAATTATGCCTGACTAATCTCATCTCCTTCTATGATCAGATGACTGGTTTTCTGGATGCAGGAAGAACGATTGATGTGATATACCTTGATTTTAGCAAAGCTTTTGATACAGTTTTCCACAGCATTCTCATTGGCAAATTAAGGAAGTATGGGTTGGATAGGTGGACTATAAGATGGATAGAAAACTGGCTTGATCAATGGTTTCGATGTGTAGGAATCAATGGTTCCATGTCTAGCTGGCAACCAGTAACGAGTGGTGTGCCCCAGGGGTCGGTCCTGGGGCTGGTTCTGTTCAACATTTTCATCAATGATCTGGATGATAGAATAGACTGCATTCTCAGTAAGTTTGCGGATGACACCAAGCTGGGGGGACCAGTAGACATGTTGGAGGGCAAGGACAGGATTCAGGGAGACCTAGATAAATTGGAACAGTGGGCCAATAGAAATCTTATGAGGTTCAATAAGGACAAGTGTAAAATCTTGCACGTGGGACGGAAAAACCCCATGCACCGCTACAGGCTGGGAAACATTCAGTTAAGTAGCAGCAGTGTAGAAAAGGACCTGGGGGTCATGGTGAATGGGAAGCTAGATATGAGTCAGCAGTGTGCGCTTGCTGCCAAAAAGGCCAATGGCATACTGGGCTGCATCAAAAGAAGTATGACCAGCAGATCAAGGGATGTGATCATTCCCTTCTATTCTGCACTGGTGAGGCCACATCTAGAATACTGTGTTCAGTTTTGGGCTCCCCACTACAAAAAGGACAGGGACATGCTCGAGAGAGTTCAGAGGAGGGCAACCAAAATGATTAAAGGGCTGGAGCACAAGCCCCTATGAGGAAAGACTGAAAGCATTAGGCTTATTTAGTCTGCAGAAGAGAAGATTGAGGGGGGATTTGATAGCAACCTTCAACTACTTGAAGGGATGCTCTAAGGAAGATGGTGCTCAACTGTTCTCAGTAATAACAGAGGACAGAACGAGGAGCAATGGTCTCAAGTTGCGGTTAGGGAGGTCGAGGCTGGATATTAGAAAAAACTTTTTACTAGGCAAGTGGTGAAGCCTTGGAATGAGCTGCCAAGGGAGGTGGTGGAATCTCCATCTTTGGAGGTGTTTAAGGCCCGGCTGGACAAAACCATGACTGGGATGGTTTAGTGGGAGTGGTCCTGCCTCTGGAAGGGGGTTGGACTAGATGACCTATGAGGTCCCTTCCAACCCTATGATTCTATGATTCTATGATATCTACACTAGCCCTTATTTTGAATTATATCAAAATGATGGTTAAATCAAAATTATTTTGAAATAACACAGTGTAGCCATGTTATTTCAATTTAACTGTTATTTTGACTTAATTTTTTGCCCTTCTCCCTCCCAGGGTTCCTTCCTCTTTCTATTTATTGGTGGGGGCATGGCCCTTCTTGGGGGCCATCCTGCCACATCCTCCAGGGTGCCCCCTCCTAAATCGAACCTGCAAATCCTGTCCATGGACATGCTAATTCTATTTGGGTTTCTAGAGGGACATGTTAAATCGACTGAACTTAAATCTATTTAACGATTTTCATTTCGATTCCATTAGATCAATTTAAGTTAAATTTATTTAACAACCCAAGTGTAGACATAGCCATAGTGGCCAGGATGGTGTTTTCTGAAAGATCACCAATGGATTAGATTTTCCTCAGGAAGTCCATGGCGTCTTGAAGATAGCTAGAAGTGTTGATAGCATAGGGTCTGAGAAGGGAGCCCAGATAGCCAGATAAGCCAGCTGTAAGTGTGCCAGTACCTGAGAAGACGGGGCATCCAGCATTTCCTTTTTTATTATGAATTTTTGGTAGTAGATAGAATATCCCTGGTCAGGATTCTGGTGATGTATCTGTCTTGATTTGTTTCTGTGCTGCCTTGTGGAGTTTCTTGTGTAAGTGGTGTAGTTCGTTTTGGTGTTACTCTGTGGGATCAGAGAAAAGCAGTTTGTAGAACACTGTTGCTGGAGAGTTGTTTATATGCCTCCTGATTGTAATCCAATTTATTGATAACAACAGCACCTCCTTTGACAGCCTCAATAATAATGTGAAGAGTTGTTTCTGAGGCTCTGAATGATACTGTGATCTGCACAGCTGAGGTTATGGTTTGTCCACAATTTCAGCCTTTGCCTGGTGGCGGAAGCAATCAATGTAGAAGTCTAGTCTGTTGTTCTGACTGTCAGGCGTCCACGAAGAATATTTCTTCTTGCAGAGTTGGGAGGAAGGCATTTGTTGGTCATTGCATTTATCCTCGGTGTGGTGGAAATGTTCATTAAGTCTGAGAGAGCTAAAGTAGTCCTCCAAGTCACCACAGAATTTTATCTGATGTGTGGGAGTCGTGGGCCATTAAGCCTCCAAGATAACATAGACTCCTCTGCTGGAGTAAGTTGGTAGCACGTAAGACTTCTGCAGCCACTAGACCAGTAACCCGATCGAAGAAAGAAATTAGATTGTTTTGGCATGCTTTGTTCTTGACAATTGAATCGGACTAGCCCTGACAAAGCTCTGTTCTTCTAGGGGTGCTTACAAATTCATTGTTTAACAATTTGTTCCAATATTTTTCTACGTACCAAACACAAGAGTCCTGTGGCACTTTAAACACTAAGATCTCTTCAGGCATGAGCTTTTGTGTTAGTCTTTAAGGTGCCACAGGACGCTTGTTTTTCCTGTGCACAGACTAACATGGCTACCCCTCTGGAAGTCTTCATCAGATACCAAAGTTAAACTGACTGGTCTATAACTCCCCAAGACCTCTTTGTTCTCTCTTTTCAAGACAGGTACTACATTTGTCCATTTGAGTTCCTCTGGGGCCTCAACCATCCTCTGTAAATTCTCAAAGATGATGCTCAGAATTTTCCTTAACTATAGCAGAGGGAAAACTGTTCAGTGTCCTGGAGGTTCCTGCTGCTGCTATTCAGAACAATGGGTTTGATTCAAAGCTTCCTGAAGTCAATGGGCAATATTTCATTCACTTCAATGATCATTGGAACAAGCTCCAAAGGAGCAGCAGTAGTGGAACAGCTATTGTTCACATTATGAGTTGGGTGATTTCATAAACGTTTCCAAACCACAGATGTAGCTAAGGAAACACTAACTTTATATTTGCAACTCCTGGATTATTTTCCTCTTATACCCCCTCTTTGTTTATGGCTCTCACATGTTCAGTCTTGTTTTGTATTTACACTGTTCATCTGGTCATGGAACATGCCTGTCCTACTTGATTGTGAAGCACCTAATAAAATTATTAATGCCTAAGTATAAATGCTGCCAAGATTTAAAAGGCTGCCTGAAATGTATCCTGCTTGAAAAAAAAAAAAAACATTCTACTCCTAACGTAACACCACTGCTATTGTTTTCAAATATGTAACGTTTATAATATCACAAAAAATTACCTCATACCTTCACTTATACTTCTGTATTGCAGGGCACAGTCCAAACCTCAGCCAGCTCTCTTTGCTTTTTTCAAATTATGCCTAACACTACTTAATAGGTACTTTTGTGTTATAAATTTTCCTTATGTTTTCACCTGAAAATATGATTCCTTACTAAACCGCTCAGGGTTCCCACCTTTTGATTTATAGAGCTAATGCTGTGCTGCCGAAGTACATTGTCAGATTGTTTGGATATGAGAAATGATACAACTTCTGTTTCACAGACTTCCGAATACCAATCATTTAAATTATTTTACTGTCTGTCTGGCATCCTACACGTTGGCACTAAATCTGGACAAGTTGTGATGCATTTTAATGGGTTTCATCATGTAAGATACCATTAACACATTCTGATGATTACACAGAATAATTCATTGTTTAAAAAGGCAAGGCCCAGTTATTGCAATCATTATAGTCAGTTACAAAGATAGCCACACTGATATATCACTTGGAGAGAGGGAGAGACTGAAAAAAAAAAGTGGAATGAGGACAAACAAAAAATAAGTTGTAGTTTACGTTCAGCTGGTTACAGGTTTATTTAAAGAAACGCTTCCAAAACGTGGGACTTTTTTAAAAAGGAAACAGCTTACAGATTCATGGTCTGATTTGCAGAGTTGAGAACCTGCAACTTCCCTGGGATTTGTGGTTTCCTAGCACTTTTAAAAAAGCAGGCCTTCAGGTTTCAGAAAATCCATCACACAAATCCTACTGATGGAGACTCGGCCAGATGTTTTCAAACTGCTTCCATTATGTGCCTTGCTATGTCTATAGTCTAGACAGAGACCTTATAAGATCACCATTTTTTTTTCCCCATCCCAGGTGCTATGACAACTAAAAATTTCAGATTTGGGTGCATAAACATAGAGACTTCTGTCTAGATTTAGAAATCTATAAAATAATTCTCTGATTTTCTGACTTATTCAGTGTACACATCTTTCACTGATTTGCTGGACACATGTTCATACTTAGCACTCAAAATCAGAACAATGATTCACTTCTGTTCTATATAGGGCTTTCAACTATGCTCCTTATCATGGTAATCAAGCTTTTTCTGGGAGTGTATTAAACAACATGACTACACATCTGTCACATGTTGTTTGTTCTCTCATCCCTTCCTCAGGTGCCTGAAATAGGCATTTAGGTGCCACTCTTTATTTACCCAAGTTTCTGTAGCCATGGCTCATTGCAATTAGCATTTGACTCATTTTTTTAAAATATATCAAATTTTAAAAGAACTATTTTGTACCATTGCCTGACCGTAAGTATGCCAAGTAGGATTAGTGGCATAAAATGAGTTCAGAAGGCAACTAGGCAGATTCTACCACCAAAGCTTGCATCTACACAACACACACACGCAAAGGGCAAATTCTGAGTTTTTAAATCAAGTGAGTATTTATGCCAGATAACAGCTGTGCCATTTTCATCAGTTGATGCTAATTTCAGTTTCTCCCCAGAAACAAACAGCTAGTCTGGAGAAGCACAATCTAGGACTAAATGAATTTTAATACCCTTACAAGCATCTGGTAATGCCCAAAGGACTTAAAATGAGTTAAAATGAGGGTAGGGGGGAAGAGAACAACAATATAAAGTCATAATCTTGGAAAATTTTAAGTCCTTTCCCAAAAAAACCCACTATGCCACAGTTATACTGTTTGAAGTAGCTCATGACCATGACCACCTACCTCAACTATCAAAAAGAGACTACCACACCACCCCAAGCTGGTGGTATGTTCTATAATTATGTTTCACCAACTCAGGGAGTCACAGACAGTTCCCTTAGACTCTCTAGTCTATCCTTCCAGCGAGGTAAGCTGGACTGAATGAAAACTGGTCACCTATTCAGGTTACTGCCCGACCCAAGAGACCAGTCACATATCTCAGGTTGTACACCAAATCCTGTAATAAACTAACATCAGATGCAGACTCCCCCAGCAGGACTCAGGCCCTCATCTTCCAGTCAACCTCATTTTGTCACAGTTAATTTTAGTAGAAGTCAGGGACAGGCCATGGGCTTCGTTTTGTTTATTGCCTGTGACCTGTCCCTGAGTTTTACTAAAAATAACCATGACAAAATCTCAACCTTACAGATAAGCAAGACTGGCTTCCAGTCATGCATCCGTAAGTGTTCAAGGAGGCCTGGGACCTCAACATGAGATGGCCACTTGGTGGTCCCAGAATCAAAATCCTTTTCTTCATGTATATGCAGTGAGGCACTTCAGCCAAAACCAGTGTCCTCTACAGAACTGTATTATCTTATGCAACAGCCTTTCCAAACTCCAACTAGCTCTTACATTAGCACCCATTCAAACAAATGACTAAATTCAACTTTTATGAAATATCTTCATGGAAGGTATTGTTGTCAGCTGAAAAAAATGCTAAAAATTTCAACAAACAAAAGAAAACTCAACATCTGTGTTCTAAAAACATAGGGTCTCATCCTGTTATCTCTACTCAAGCAAAACCTCCACTGGCTACAGTGGATCACACAGAAAATACATGAGTTCAAAGCATGAACAGAACGTACTTAGCACAGAAGTACAGCTGGTGTCTTTCTCTGTTCTGCTTGCATTCAGGAAGATAACCAGAGGAATTGTGTGTTACATTACAGTCCCCAAGGCCAAACCAAACTGATAAGTGATGAGGGGGAATCCATAGACTATGCCAGCATTTTTCAACCTGACTTATCTGTGGTCCTGAATGCCTTGCCTGTCCCAGAGAGCAAGGAGAAATATCCGTTCATGACAAAGTAGCCCCACATCTTAGAAAAATCATATGACATATAGAGTTTCAATTTTTTAAATGATGTATCTATGGAATTTTCTTTTTAAAATTTTCTTTTCTTCTGATAGAGGATTCTATCCCAGATATACAGTTTCTATAGGATGCTCAACAAATCTAGAGAACCACTCTCATTCTCTAGCAGATTCTAGAAGACTTTTGGATCTGCAATAGGTGGCAACATGTTATACAGATTCTACTACAAAACTTTTCAGTTCTGAACCAACTGGGCAAGGTATATAATCCCCATTTAGTAGTGCTGAACACTCAACTGCAGCTGAAAGCAATTGGAGAAGCTCAGGAAGTTGCAGAAATAGCTGCACCTTCTACAAACTATCTTTATTAGCAGTCATTCTTGTTCAGCAGCCATATCTCAAAATGAAGCCATAGGAGAAAATTGTTACATAGAATGATAGAAATGTAGGATTGAAATGAACCTCATCTAGTCCATCCCCTCCACAAGGAGGGGGACCGAGTATACATAAACCTATCCCTCAGTGTTTGTCTACCCAGTTCTTAAAAACCTACAAGGCCAGGGACTCCATAATCTTCCAAAACAATCTGTTCCAGTGCTTGACTGTTCATAGAGTTAGAATGCTTTTCCTAAAATCCAAACTAATTCACACTTGCTGCAAATAAAGCCAATTACTACTCACCTTACACTCTGTGGGTATAGAGGCCAAATGATCACCCTTATCTTTACAAGAGACTTTTAAGTAGTAGTAATTAACATTTTGCAATAATCCTTTATTCAAGCCACATGCTACTTGCTTAGATCTGTACCTGGCATACAAGAATCTGCTCCAAAATGCTTACAATTTACTGGATAGAAATGGAGGCAGCAAGGCACACTTTGAGAAGTCCGAAGGAAGAATTAACTTTAGCAATATTGTTTTTCTTCTTTCAAAAGGGGTAGCCATATCAGTCTTGTTCAGCAAAATAAGTAAGGAGCCCTGTGGCTCTTAAAGACTAACATATTTATCTCATCAGCTTTTGTTGGAGAAAATCACACTTCAGACACTTTTGAAGTTGGATTTTCTCCCACATAAACTCATGCAATAAATAAATTTATTAATTAATCTTTGAGTGCCACAGGACTCCTTTCCTATTTTTTTTCTTGTTCACACATTGTGGTCATCAAGGAAGCTTATCAACCTCAGTGGTCACCACAGTCTCTAAGGCTATGTCTACACTAGAAAATTAGGTTAAATTTGTTAATTAGAACTAATAAATTTGACTTTAATTTGAACTAAACTCAACCTTATTAAGTCAAATTAATAAAGTAGATTAAGTTGACTTAAAGTCAAGTCGACTTAGTCCACTTTGTTAATTCAATCCAACTGCCCTTAATTTGACCTTAATAAAGTTGAATTAAGGGTTAATCCAGGTCTACGCCATCCTTACTTTGAACTAAGGGGTCAAATTATGGCTTAGTTTGAACTAACTGGCAGTTCTTATTAATTCAGATCGGGTATGTCTACACTTACAATTTAATTTGAATTAACAAAGATTAATTCAAATCAAATTAATGCATGGCTACACTGGATTTCATTAATTCGAATTAATGAGAGCTTACTTTGAAGTTATAAAACCTTTCATAACTTCAAAGTAAAGGTTAATTTGAACTTATTATTTTGAATTAACCCAATGTAGCTGTGTTAATTTGAATTAACCATTAATTCGAACTAACTCTTTTTGACTTTCTTCCCCCCAGAAAGCCCTCCTCTTTCTATATATTGGGTAGGGGTATGGCCCTTCTTGGAGGCCATCTTGCCACACTTCCCATGGTGTCCTTCTCCTAATTCAAACTAGCAAGTCCTGTTCATGGACATCCTAGTTTGAATTGGTTTTCCTAGTGTGGCAATGTTAATTCAAATTAACTCAATTCGAACTAATCATTATTTCAAACTAACTATTTCAAGTTAAGTTAATTCAAACTTACCTTTTAAGTGTAGATACAGCCATTAAGCTTTCATTAAGTTGAATTAAAGAATTCCTTAATTTGACTGAATGAAAGCCTAGTGTAGACAGGGACTGATTTAGTTTGAATTAAGCCTCCTTAATTCAACCTAAATTGCCAGTGTAGAGATACCCCTTGTGTCACATTGGGGTCTTATGTTCTTTTCCTTTGTAGGATGATTTCCATGTGGAGCTTCCAGATTTTACTTATATAGAAAAGGCCATTAACATCTGGCAGCTCAGCAATTTTTTGCACAGTTGCGGCAGACTTTCCAGCTTCCAGAAGACCCAACAATCAGAAGGCAAGAGCCTTTGCCTGGAGGAGGCCCTCAGTTTTCCTCCCTCCTGTGCCACTTTGCAATCCCCTTCTGCACAGAAGAGGGAAACTGATTTATAGTCTATCCAGTCTTTCTGCTGACCAGGTGGACTGCCTGGGGGCATAAGACCCGAAAACATCCCTTGTACAGAAAAGATCACAGGTCACTCTCACTGGGGAAAGGTCATTCTGCTGAATGTTAAGATCAGCCACATCGGAGCATATCACAATAACACCTGCACATCCACAGAACTGACTGGTTTACCAAATATTACTTTATTACCTGGATAATGGTTAAATTTACAGTGTTCCTGCAAAAATTCAGGTATGCTAAGGCATTTGGGCATGCTCAGAGTGCACCAGTGCTGTGCTGTGTGTAAAGCCATCAGTCATGGTATGTCAAGCAGAGATTTTTTAATAGTGTTTATGCATTCAGCAGCGATGTGGAGTAAAATACTAAAGAAACTGTATGTTTGCATGATCAATGTTTCTCTTTGCCCAGCATGACATTTGCATTTTACAACTATTTGATCAGCACCAAAACGTGCATTTTAAATGATTTGTACCTAAACCTGCATCTTAATAGTCGAGTTATGCTTTACAGACTATGTTAAAAGAAACTACAGTCATTGCCTATTATCTCCATTGAAGCCCAATCCTGCAAGGTGCAAAGTTCTGGCAACTGCAACTCAACATCAGGTATCTACTCAGAGGAAAACAGGTTTATGGTTAGGAATGCAGGGGACGTGCCAGCAACTGCTGATGCTGTCAGATGTCTAACTTAGGGTATTTCTTCACTGTTGCAACAGCAGGGATTGATGCAATGGGATCAACTGGACAGGTTGTGGAGACCTGCTCAAAAGATCCTGGACTTGCTCACCTCTCAGCATCATTAATCTGTCTCCCCAAGAGGCTGCATCGACCAGAGGACTTCTGCTGTCGATGCAGCACAGTGAAGACATCATAGTACAGCAACTTAAGTTGGGAGATACACAAGTTGTTATGTAACTTGCATATCTCCCATCAGCTTGACAGTTGACAGCAGTGTAGCCCAACCCTTATCCTCTCTGTGCCTTGTATGTCTTGTCTACTTAGAATGTCAATTCTTTGGCGTAAGGTCAGCCTGTTGCTCTCTATAGATACAACACTTAACAAAATGGGGCATGATCTCAGATGGAAGCTCTAAGTTTTCATTTTCACTATCATCAATAAAGTCAGACGATGCACGTTAAAGAATGTATTCACTTGTACATCACCCTTTTTTCTACTCAACATCTTTCCCCTAACACACGGACTGAACATAGCAAAATTTAAGACCTTATGGAGAGAGGTGACAAAATTATTCCAAACTGGCTTTTGCATTTGTATTTGATGCCTTTAATTAATAATATAGCATCATAAACATTCACTGTGCTTGACAAAGCAAATAAAACTAGTCTGGAGAGCTTATGGTGTACACTGATCCTTGTGCACTTTTGCTTTACATTTGGTACCAATCCATGGTGAAACTGCCACTGAATTTGAGTTTTACAATGATGCTAAGATGGGTTCACAGTAACTACTTATTAAGATAATAGCAATACAACAGTAATTATTGACAACTTCTAGCTTTCTCTAATAGGGCCCAAATTAATTCTTCCACAGCATTACATTGCACAGGATTCTCTCACAAAGCTGTCAATGCAAGAATCAGAAACAAATTTCAACAGAGGAAAGGAAAGGGTATGGGCGGGTTAAGAGGGTTGACACTTTAACAAGTGAACCCTGATGACTTCTATGCCCTGCCACTGAATGGCACTTGGAGCATGAACCACATATGGTTTGATATGGTTCCAGGAAAAAGTCAACTCTTCTCCATCACCAGATATTTTAAAACATTATCAATCCCTAACTATATCAAGGTCTGGTCCACATCCTGTTTGCATATCTCATCAACCATTAAAGGTATGGACCACATTCTCCTATTACACCCCTGCAATTTCATTTGCCCTCCCTGGTGTGCATTTAGATACTCTAGTGCTGAGTGTAGCATAAACATCATAACTAGAAACAATACCTTTCACTTAGCTCTGCCATCTTTTTGGCACATCTTATGTTGGTGCCACAGAATCTAGCCCTGAAAAACAAACACCACAAACACAAGCAACTATGTAAGTGGCTTAATTCCATTAGAAACTGTTGACATTTCACACAGTATGGTGCCTATGTATGGGTTTAGATGCCTAACTTCAAGCAATAGTGTTTAGAAGAGTTGGTGCAGGGCCTGTAACAAAAAAAAGTTGAGAATAGCAGTGTAGTGCTTCTGTTAGCCCACCCTTCTGGGCAGGTCTACAGCAGTAAGAACTGAACCTGGGACTTCTGGAACTAAAAGAACGGGCCTTTTCTATCTAACCTAAGAGAGCCTGGTTGCTTAGCCAAGCCTGTAGCAGGTCCACCATATGTAGCTCAGCCAACAATACAGAGAGACAGCCAGCCAGCCAGAGTGGGCGTGGGTTACACCTGGTCTGGATGTGTAAGTTGGAGGTGCATTAATGACATGAAAGCTAGGATTGCCAAGGTCTTCTCCTATAACCTGAATCTCATTGCACACGAATATCCTCTCCACTCTACAAGAAAAATTTCAGTCTTTGCCTCTGGTGCAACTGCTACGTGCTCCATAGACAAAGAGAATCATAAAATTGTTTCACTTCATTCTAGCGAGTCCCATGTTGTTATAACTACTCAATTTCTGCCCTGGCAGATGTCTGGCACAGACTTCTGAGGATTTAAACACTCTGCCTCCCACTTCACTGTCAATATACCCCACAGGATACCTGGTAGAACATCCAGAAGCTTCCCTGCCCACTCTCGGCACTTGATCTAGGGACACTCTTGAGTGCATCCTTTGAACATGAACAGCCCCTTTAACCCAACTACATTTGTTAAGGAACATTTGTATAGAGCAAATGACAACTGCTTTATCAATATAACTCATTCACTGTTTTCCTACAGCCATGAAGAGATGTCTCAATCAGCGCTGGTTATAAACATTCCAGGGAGTCACCATCAGGTCCTTCTGAAACAGTTTGCCTGACGAAGGACCTACAGGGGGTTCTGTGTTTGGTACAATGCAGGTCCCATTCATGAAGGCACTAAACAAAAAGGGAACTGCAAAAGGTGTCCTTCCAGCCTGTCCTTGACCCATCTTTTTCAGGGCACTATTGTAAGAAATACCCCTTGTTTCTGGCAGATACCGAAGAGACTACAGTCAGATACAGCATACCTGGAGAAGAAAGAAAGAAAGTTCCTTTTACACTCCAAGAAAGCCTGCTCTCTTTTCCAAGTAGCAGATGTTCCCTTGGCTCAAGTTATGGTATATCCCTACTCCTCTTACAGTCTGTTTGCACTAAATCTGGTTTTAACACATTGGACAACTTTAGCTACAACATTCGTTTCCTGAACTCTAGTCAGGAGCACTGTTGGCCCCGGAGAAGACCTGGGGCTCAGCGTGCCAGGACTCAGGGCTCATGCACTGCCACTGCAGCTGCTGCTGCTGGCAGCCCAGTGGCGAACCCAGAGCTCAGGCACCGGGACTTGGGGCTCGAGCCCCGTAAACCCAGCTCCAGTGACATCCCTGACACTAGTGAAACTTTAAGATAACTGGTCAAACCTTTTAGAGCCGCTCCTGCCCCAAAATACATCAGCAACATCACTGAAAGTGATGGCAGTAACTCTACATCTGCCTATCCACACACTCAGCTTTACTCTCAGTAGTAGCCCCACTGCTGCTGCGGGACAGCTCACAGGTTGATAGTTAAGTATGTGTCTAAGCATTTGCAAAATCCTTTGTTATTACATCATTTCTGTTCTATACAGACTTTGTGAAATTTCACTTATGTTCAATGAGCTGGTTAACTATATCATGCAACGAATGTTTCCCTAAGATAGTCAATGTTCTTCTATTAAGTTTTATGCTGCTGTTTTTAATAACTGGGGGGAAGATAATGAGGTGCTACAGGGAAAAGTGAGAAGCTAGTTAAGTATTTATAAACAGCTTGGGGCTTTATAGGAGGTACTATGAAACAATGCTTTGGGGTGCTTTCCTCTAGATTTCTTGTGCATCCTTTTCAGTCATGCAGCTTGATATGTCTACCATCTTAGTATAATCCAATTCTTTTTGTCAAAGGCATAACATTTTTATATAACAACCTGATTAATCATTTCTTCAGCAGACAGAATTGACGCAAATGACTTTTTCTTGAAACAGAGTGCATCTTATGTATCAATCCAGGAGATTAATGCAAATGACACCACAAACAAGCCGGCTGGTGACAAAGAATGGATGCAAGCAACACCATTGAGGGAACTGGTATGCAACTACATGAAAACACCAAGTCCAAGAATACAAATGAACCAAAAAGTCACTATATGCATCTGTTTACGAACAAAATCTCCTTGGATCAAGACTGTACTTCCTTTGTAATAACTGGGCAGCTTACTGGGAGATTCCTATTCACTACCTGGATGTACAGAAAATGAAAGCACAATGGACTTGATCTGTAAGGATCTCCATACATTTTGAGACCCAAAAGGACCTTTATCCTGACCTTCCACAAAATGCAGGTCAAAAAACTTCAAATATTTCAACATCAATTCCGTAATTTCTGTATAAGGTAGAGTACCTCTTTAGAAAGACATCCAATTTTGATCCAAAGTCTTTTAAGTGACACTGTATCTATTAGAACCCATAGGTATACTGTTCTGCTTGGTAAATTACACTTGGTGTAAAATTGCACTTGATGTAAAAATTATACTTGGTGTAAAAAAGAAATGGAAAATTACTCTTCCTGTAAAAAAAAAAAGTGTCTTGTTCCTAGTCAGAATTTGTCCAGCTTCAGACTCCATCTACTGGGTCTTATTACACTTTTGTCTGATAAATTAAAAGGCATTTTTATGGGAATTCTCCTCCCTATCTAGGTATTTGTAGGCAATGAACAAGTCAGCTTTATTACTGCTGCTTTCACTCCTCTTTTTTGACCAGGATGATTTGGATTTCTTATATCCAATAAAGTCGACTTCTGTGACAGCAAAGTCGTGGCATCTAGGGATATCCAATAAAGCTGTCAGCAGAAATATTTCAGCAGGACGTCCAGCTGGTCTGCTCCTCCCTCTTGGCTCTGCCCCCTTCCCTGCCCCTCTCCCACGTGGGCTGAGTACCCCACACCCCAAGCAGCACCACACGATGGCACCTTCACCTTCCAAGACCTGACCCTTCCTTCCACTTCCTCCCATGTAAAGTGGTCCAGTCATTCTGCACCACCACAAGAGCAAGACTGAGGGATGTGCCCTTGCAGCTGAAAGTTCGGGGACCCATGGTTTAGATGTTTCCGCCTGCTCAGTTTTTGGTCATAAATGATGACAGATGCAAAGGTCCACCTCATACCACTGAAACCAACATAACTGCAAACTGATCGGCAACTTTACAAACTAAAATCAACATGCAAAAGTTGAATGATGCACCACGCATGTAATTAATAAGAACACAAGAATGACTATAAGAGTCAGACCAATAGTCCATCTTGTGCAGTATCCCATCTTTGACAGTGCCAGATTCTTCTGGCAATTAGAAGCTGAAGGACGCGTGGAGCACATCATCACTAGTAGCCACTGATGGACCTATCCTATGTAAAATTAGATGATTCTTACTTGAATACATTTATACATACAACAACATGCTCATTTTATAAAATACACATGGAAGTAGACAAAACATATGAGACTTCCATTGGGGATTCGCCACATAGGATTTGCTCTTTAGCTGCTTTCCTCACTGCAGTGTTTTAAGATTTAGTGTCATCCTGGTAAAAGTAGAAGTGGTGAAGACAAATTCTCTAAACTCACCCAGCAAACCCCATTAAAAAATAGCAGCTAACAAAGGTTATTTGAAGATTATGCTTCCTGTATACTAACACTTCATTTTCTCTTCTCCATCTCTCCTTCACTTCTTAGAGAAAATGTAACCCATGCCTTTGAATGCACAAGTGATTTCGCCCTACCTAATATCTGAGAGGACAGAATTATAGTTGGAAGTGAAGACTGCTTTGTGATTTTTCAAAACAGTTGGTGAATGATGCACCATAAATATGAAATTGCTTTAGCATTTCATACTCCCAAGTGAAGATGAAACCTAATCCAAATGATACTTATAAATTTAGAACAACCCTGATTCCAGATCTGTTAAAGCACTCAGAAATTAAATATTTCAGGCAGGAAAACTGCACTTGATTTTTTTCTTCATCTCAACCAAGCATCAAGGAACAAAATGAAATAGAAGTCAAGTATCCTGATATGACACTATACTTTTAACATATGCACACACATTCTCGCTCTCTCCCCTTCCCCCCGACTCCAAGAATCGTCAGGAATTGTTAATTATAAAATGACGTAATTAATTTATGGAACTGGTTTAGCCACACGCCCATAGGCAAAATCAAGTCTTTTGAGTAAAGTTCCCCCCTTTCATCCATATATGATAGCCACATTGGAATTCTGAAAGGGTGTGATTAATCCCCTGATGACCCTGAATATATTACCTTCAACAGCCATAATAAGAGACAGAACCTAATGCTCTTTTTTTAAAATATGTGGTCATTCAATCTCCCCAAGTATTATCTGTCCCACTTTAGCATTTGCAGGATCATAGCTTATATATACTAGTAACATCATGCATGTGAGTAAATCAAGATGAACATTGGCTTCCAGGATGGGAGCCTTAACAAGTAACAACAACAAGAGTCCTGCAGCACCTTAAAAACTAAAAAATTTCTCTGGGCATAAGCTTTCATGGGCTCCAATGAGTAATATAATAAGATTAGGAATAAAAGAACCAGCAGTTGCTACAGTGCATTATCCCATCCCCCTCATCCTTCACAGATCTTCATATATTGGCAGCTCCTCTTCACAGAAGGCATGATGCCATACCACCACCTGGCCCTTATCTCGGCTATGTCATGGGACCAACATGGCAACGACACCCCTGCAGACATTGATTTGAATGGGACTTAGCTACTTAAATACTATAGATTTGAGGACCTAAGCCTCTGTCTCCAATGCTGCATTCTATTCTTTCTACTGAGTCTTGCGCTGATCAGCAAAGTCAATCAGCTTTTGTGGCACACATTTCATGTCCAGGTCTAAAAACACGTTGCATGGATGGCCTTGTGTTCTGTTGTGATGCTGTACAAAGGAAACTCTGCTATGGCATGAAGGATAGGAACAGGGCAGCTGAAGCTTTTCCTGACTTTTAAGTAGAGTATCTAGTCTTTCCAGATACCAGAAACAAAAAAACAAGACAAAGCAAAGTAAAAGGCTTCCTTAAATAAGGTGATTTATGAGCTGGTAAAACCCAAGAAGTCAATCACTAGGTAATGAAGTAAAAAGGCAGCTGTGACAGAATTCTCGGGCGATGGCAATTACTGACATGTCTGTATTGAAAAGATTCAGCTCATTTACACAGAAGTTCTCCACTTCATGATAACAAGGCTCATGTGCATTTCAATGCACAAGTCTGACTTTATTTCTTCTTTAATTTACCAATTGTCACCTCAAGTCATGGTGCCTCTATGCATGGATAAATTCTGTATTTTTTCTCCTTTATCAAGTTCAGGCTTCCACCATCATATTAAATAATGTCCCTGTGTGTTCCTATTACTGACACTGCAGTCCTTGTAGGCCTACATGTTTATTGTCAGATTAGTTTAGTCAGCATGGTGCTTATAATGAGGCACAATGTACTTTAGGGTCAGCTTAATATTAGAAAGAACTTCTGTGTTCCATGAAACCATTCTAGCATACAAGTGTATCTGTGATTGAGTTTGAATGAGGGAAGACCTAAAATCTGGAATTTGACACATCCCCAGCTTCTAATCATTTGGTCATCTTTTCCTTTTTCTCTGACAGCTGTAATATCTGCAATTAAAGTCAAATCAGGTGGGGACTGTTTTAAGAACAAAGAAGGTATTTCAGTTCAGTGAAGCTCTGAACGATCCACCAGGGGATATACTAGAATCAACATTCCAGTTCATTAATTCATTCACTCTGACTACATTTTGCTACTGTACATACACAATATAGGGATCATTCCCTACGGAAACACAGCCAACTCCGAGGTGAGAAACCATCACACACCACTAGCACCACAAAACAGTCCTTAAGAGTGGAACTGAATATCATCTCCTCTAAACTACAAGGTGAATTTTTGGGGCGCAAAATATTTATTCAACTGGAATTTGATCAAAAAGCCCCTGAATGTTTAATACCTTCACACTTCCATGAAGACTCATGAGAACTCTTCTTTAATGACCACCTGATATCAGGAATTGTTTTTTGGAGGAAAACTTGAAAGCTGGATGTGTAAAAGAAACATAACAGGATCCTGATTGCAAATTCCTAAAGATTCTTAAAGAAGCTCTTGGAAAAAAAACTCTTATTTGCAGCCAACGAGGGGGGAGAGAATAAAGTGTTTCCAGAAATACTGAGCATCTGCAGACTGAGGCTTAGGTTTCTCAAGCTGGGCACCAAAGTTTGTAAACACTAAGCAGAATAATGGCCTTAATCTATTTCTTGCTCTCCCCCATCTGTTAATGGGGACAGCTGCCCTTAATCATCATTGTGAAACTAAACTACTTTATGACATTTGAATGTGAGTCAATAGCACAGTATTAAAACCTGCAAGGATTACAATGCCATGAATGAGGACATAAAAATCATGAGATTGGTATACAAATCTTGAGAATATTTTAAAAGAAAGAAAGAAAATTACTTTCTTTATGCAGTAACAATGGTTCTTGGAAAGGTGTGCACCTGTAGGTGTGCCTGCGCACCTATGCTTCTGATTGGAGAACTCTTCTAGCAGTCTTTCAAAACAAGGTATTGATCTTCCGATTTTAAAATGGGAAACAGCACATAGAGAAGGTGAGATCATATCACCTGTTGTAATGGGAGAAGAATCCACATTCACAATTTAATCCGGCTTTCACACAATCATCTGCATACCAGTTCCAATTCTGCAGTTTCTCTTTATGTGCTGGTTCCCAGTGTTTGACTCTTAACAACTGCTTTGATTAGCTGTTACAGTACGACCTCATCCCACGACTTACACTCCCAGTCACTGGGATAGATTCCTTGCAACTGAGAAACTTTTTGATGCCTGGGAAGCCGGGCATACTCTTGTCTGAGGTGGTAGGGGGCGAGGAAGTCTCCCACAGAGGGTTGACGGATGACAGAGTCCTTTTCTTTTCTTTTTTTTAAGGATATAGCCAAAATAAAATATAAATGAAGCAAAGAAAAAGGGGCTTCAAAAGAAGGTAAAATTAGCAATTGTAACAGTTAACAATCCACAAATGGACAGCTCTAGCTCTGCCTCTAACAAGGGTAACTGAAAAGTAACTGAGGAGGGACTGCTGCCCACACAGACTGATGAGCCTCATAGCAAGCTGGAAGCAAAGCATGCAAAAGAGGGACAGATTGCTACCAAAGTTCTCCAGTCGGCAGCACGTGGATGCTATTCAGGAGGTCAGACTGCAGGTGATCACATCTGATCTCAGAATATATGTACCTATGCTCACATACCAACATGTATTAATTTTTTTAAATAGAAAATTCTCTCAGAACACACATCTTATGTGGCTTCCCTGATGCCTACAGACAGGAACACTGCACCAAAAATACTAAGTTAGCAATGTGGTCAGCTTTGTAATTATTTTCATTTATGATGGCTCTGTTGCCAACTCTTGCAATTTTATCTCAAGTTTCACAATTTATTGAGTTTTTGTAACCCAGAAGTGATGTGATTTCAATGGGGGAATTAAGTGTTTGCAAAGAAAGGCTCAAAATATAGAAAGCAAATAAAAAAAAATGAAGAAAACAGATTCTTTTTCAAGTAGCATCCAATCCACCATGACTCTGGGTAGATTATCCCAATGATTAATTGCTTTCATCATTAAGATTTTATTTCCTGTCTGAATTTGTCTACCTTAAACTTCCAGACATTGAATTGTATTATACCTTTCTATGTGAGATTATGACCTCTTTCAACTAACCCTCACGGAACACTCCCACTTCACTGAAAAGGAAAAGCTTCTAACTTCTTAACTAGTTTGTACATTACAGTGATTACACTACTGTAAAATGAAGCAACTTCAAATGACTTCTTTTGCCAAGGCAAAAATGTTAAAGTACTGCACTGAGTGAAATCAATGGCTATTTTTCTTCCTTCTGGCGTGAAGTATCAGTTAGTCATCTGATGACAAGTTCCAAAGGGGTAGCTGTGTTAATCTAGTTCAGCAAAACAAACAAGGAGTCTTGTGACACTTTTAAAGACTGAAACATTTACTTAAGGCATGGGATTTACTCTCATGAATGCTCATGCGATAAATAAATGCGTTAGGCTTTAAAAGTGCCATCAGAATCCTTGTTACTCATCTGAGTACTAACACACTTACTAAAGTGTAAAATAATTTCCACTGGATGTGAAAATTTGAAGGAAAAGTCCACAGCAGAGGGTGTAGAGAGTGTACAAATGGCTGTAGCCATTCTTACAAAAAAAAAAAAAAAAGCCAATTGCCCAAATAATTCCTTAGCTCCTAGGTAAACTAAATGAACATGGTGACAAGTTCCCAAGAGGTAACTGTTACCCTATTTCAGCAAAACAAACAAGGAACTCCGTGTCACTTTTAAAGACCAATAAATTTACCTCTTGCATGAGCTCCCACGACCACAATCCCACTTCATCAGATGAATGAAATGGAAAACGTAGCATAGATATACTCTTCTCCATATCTATATATTTACAGGCAATATGCTACGTTTTCCATTTCATTCATCTAACAAATTGGAAATGTGCCCACGAAAGCTCATGCGATAAATAAATTTATTGGTCTTTAAAAGTGCCACAGAAATCCTTGCTCCTTTTAAATTTTCATGAGTTCTCTCACTGATTATCTTTTAAAGTTCTTTCAATGAACATGTTCCCCAGCCATTAAAAGAAGCCTATTTCTACCAATAAGGTTTTACAGTTTGTGCCCACCTTTTTGTGTTGCCTGATATAATTATTAGTACCCAATGAAGCTTGATGAAAACAGTAGTGCATCTGGGGATATGTTTTCAATACAGTTGGTTGGAACATTTCCAGTTTTCAAAGCTCTACTGATTTTGACAAAGTTTTCACTGAGAAATCAAACAGAGGAAGGAAAGAGAGATTTGCTATAGGCAGGTAATAGGGAGAACAATGACTTGAATCACCCCAGCCAGTAACCTAACCACTAGCCATCCCACCCATGTACTTAACGTTTCTGTTGTTCATTCTAACAAGGAAAGCAAATTCCGAAACCTCATAATTTGCCATGACATAGACTTCTTGCTTTCCAGTCACCTCTAGTCTTCTCTACAGTTACCACAGGTGAGCTGCACCCAGGTTAACCTACTCATGACCTGCCCTAAGTACTGCCTCCTCACTAATGCTGTGCTCTCTCATGGGCATCACCAGGACTACTATATGCACTTCAGGGCTGAACTGGTGGGTTTCTTTTTCCCCCTCTCAGTAAACTGTGAGTTAGAAACTGAATGTCCTTCTGGACACGTGGGTGGGAGAAAGACATTAGCATTCAAATAACTTAGCACATATCTGCACTACACAGGTCAACAGTCCAAATCAAAGTAGCACCAGGACTGTAACCAACAGATCCCAGTTGGCCAGCTAATCCAGACTGAAAGCATCACCAATTTAAGTGAGATTTTTCTGTATGAACATATGAAGGATTAGGAAAGGCTTGGGCTAAACTGCAATGAAGACAGCCTCTTTGCTATTCTAGCTCCTCTGCTTTCTCTATTTCAGCAACTGCTATGAGTGGCTTAACACCTGGACAGCCACAGCATTAACTCCATCTCTCGCAATATTATGCCCTGCCCACAAATTCAGGGCTCCTTTGTGTTAGGAAGTCAGATTCCAGCTTTCTTTTCATCACAGCAGCCCCTCATTCTCAAGGGAATGGCTTCCCTTGAAGTATAATAATAAGCGCTTTCAAAGAGTCAAGGGCAAATCACTCCTTAACATGTAATATTGAAAAGTTACAGAGCAAGAGAGCCCCACTAAATGTATAGAGAAGTCCACTACAAACAGATATTTTCAGGAGATAAATCTACAAGGATATCAGGTTACAAAATAATATTACCATTAATTGGAAGTTATTCAAAGTTTCCTTGGAGCTGACAGGGCCAAACACACCCATGTTCCATATACCAACCTGCTGCCTCCCCAGTTCATGTTTTACTGCTGCTTTTATGGGCAGACACAACCGTAGTGTCTGAGGAAAGGCATGCACATGACGAAGTGATACCATTACACTAGAGCATGGGTCTCAAACATGTGGCCCCTGAAACTATTTCCTAAGGCCTGCAACAACACTATCATTACCAATATTTGCAATATTGTTGTATGAAAAGGTTTCAGTGGTGCAGCCCTCATGCAGCCCTCCTGGTGATCTGAGTTTGAGACCCCTGCACTAGAGTACAAGACAGGCAGAGTAGACCACCAAACACAAAGTAACTAATCACAAAGTAAACAAGCCGGAAAAAAAACAAAACAGTGCATTTTTCAGTAACTTCCTAGAGTTTTAACAAACTTATCTGTGACCTTTAACTATAGGAGCTGCAAATTTTTCAGATATCTATGTTTATGTAATTTACAGTAACCTTCTAAGTGGACATTCCCTAGACTTTCTGATTCAGAGACTCATAATGCTGTCCAGAGGCAAAGAAAGTGGTGATGATAAAATCAAAATGAGTATATTTTATTTAATAAGTGATAATATGTAGCAGTTGCAAAGTTTATTACAATCCCACAAAAAAGGCCAATTAAAGAGTTAATTCTCTTGAAAGTGTTCTGTACTGAGCATTTAGGAATGAGTTTTGCCACAGAACCTCCTTGCATCTCATTTACATTTTAATAATGTGTTACAAAAGCAGAGTCACAAAGTATAATTTTATTTCTAATCCCTGCTTTATTCTGATTTCACACCATGCAATATTCAATGGTAAGAAAAGCTAAAGGCATTTGTCAATGGGAAAAAAAGTTGCAAAAAAAGCTTATAACTTACAAACCTAAAGCATTACTTCATTTTTCTTCTCGAGTCTAGCAGTGCACGTCACAAAAAATATCAAGTCTCTGAAATATTTCTACAATGGGATTATATAAATAAATTACCTTCTTATGTTGACTGATGCGAACTATTTTGGTTGTGAAAAACGCAAGTCACTCACAACTCACAAAACAATAGCTCAATAAAACGAGTCAGACACACTAAAGAAAGTATTTGCTGTAGCCTTACGCTATTTTTACTGACCCCTAAATAACAGATTTTGGAAAGTGTGCCACTCTCATGCATCTGTTAAAATGAGACATGCTTCCCATATAGTAAAGCATCTCGTAATATTTTGGCTAAAGATGTACACAGGAAGCTTACAGAAAACACATCATCATCCTTCAAAAAATCTAGCAACAAGGGGTGACAAAACTGAAGGCCCTCCTCAGAAAGCTTTACAGAAATAGCTTTCTATCCAAAAAAGAATACCTTAGAGCAGCAAGTGTCCCATTTTCACCCAGCATGTCTTCCAGAAATCTATACATACCTGCATAAGGAAGAAAAAAATAACCTAATGTAAACATGCATCACTGTAGGTAAACTCGTTTGCTCACCAAAGCTTAAAAATGCATACCACCACCTCCCAAAAAGTGCCAAACTCTATTTGGCCTCTGTGTGCCACTCAGGCAACACACAGAGGATGCAGAGGCTGAAGATGGCTGGAGGACAATTACCCTGCTTCAAGAGCAGCAGATGCTTAAGCAAAGGCCGCTTGTGTGGGGGTGGCAGGAGGCATATTATCTCAAGGCTCTCAGTACTACCAGGACTCTGGGCTGCAGAGAACCCAACAGGCAGCCCTGAGGATGCTCTGCTTTCTGTGGAGAGATCTTTTCAGCCTTCACCGCAACCAAGAGAGAGGCACAAAGTCTTTTGTGCTGTTTCTTTTGCAGGAAAGTTATGAATACACTGAAAAGTGGGAAGACATATAAATTCTGGAATCATTCTAAACATCAAGGAGTCCAGTATCACTTTTAAACACCAACAAACTTACTCGCTTTTGTGGGAGAAAATCCCACTTGGTCAGATGCTTGAGGATGAGGAATTTACAGAATGGGAGCTCCCATTCTGTAAACTCCCCATCCTTAAAAGTGTCTGACCAAGTGGGATTTTCTCCCACAAAAGCAAATAAGTTTGTTAGTCTTTAAGTGCCAGAGGACTCCTTGTTTGTTTTGCTGAACTAGATGAACATGGCTACCCCTTTGAAACTTGGAATAATTCTCGTGCCTGGTGTCATATCAAAGATCCAGATGGCATACGTCGCTGCATATTTGAGGCAAACAGGCCAGCAGTTTTCAAAGTGAAATACCTAACTTTTGTCACTCAAGCCCATATACGGTGTAAGAAAAAAAAAAGATCATAGCAGCCTCATTTTTCAGAAAGGCAATATGCCTGAAAACACACACACTGAAGTTAATGGGAGCTCCAGCTACTTGGCACCCCTGGAAGAAACAAAATTGCTTTTTTTCATGTGCCTTTGGGTGCCTAACTTTGAAAATACTGGTCTAAATGTTTAATGACAAAAACATCCTCTAACTCTCTATATATCAAAATATATTTCCAATCCACGCTTAATCTATGCCGATTTTTGTATGCATGTGAGTTTCTTAAAATCCCAATGTACCAAACTCCAGGTGACAAATACTCTGTGAGCATTAAATACAGAAATATATTTACTGCAGAAACTGAAACATTAACCAGACATCACAAGCGTATCCCACTTGTCAAAAGTCAGTGTGACAGCTAAGAGTTAGCAAACTCCACTCCACAAGGTCCACAGCTGCTACTGGAAAACATCTGTCCCAGCCAGTCCCAGATAATGGGAAAAGACGTTTCTGAGATGTCTAGGGAACAGTCCTGGGCTCTAACTCTATCCCACAGCTCAATCTTTCCTATCATCTATGGCAATGCTCCCCGAACTTCTCTTCTCACCCCTTCCTTATCCGTAATAAAATGTGTCCATCTCCCTACCCCCCAAAGCCAGGCATGGAGTCACAGCCAAGCCGGGGACTGTGGCCGAGGCCAGGAGCAAAGCTGCAACTGGGAGCTGAAAGCAGGGGCTGGAGGCCAAGGCCCACAGCTAAACCACGGCTGGTGACTGAGGGCTGGGAGCACAGCAAGGTCCCACCTGGGGCTGGGGCTGGAAAAGGGCTAAGTGGCCCAGGGCTGCCCCTGGTGGGGAATGAGCAAGGGGACAGGGAAGATGAGGAAGGCGACCGTCCCAGGCCCCCTTGTTCAGTGGGTCCCGCGCTGGCCCCCCCCGCAGCTGTCTTCGGCACAAGCCGGCCCAGGGGAGGGATGGGAACATGGAGCCCAGCCTTTGGACTGCTCCATCCCATCCCCCCGGCCAGATTAGAGAGGGCCAGGCTGCTCAGTTTTGAGGTGCTGCAGATACCCCCATCCTGCCCCAAGGCAGGCCAAAGTGGCAAGGGGCAGCTGTGGCCACTGCGGAGCTGGAGATGGCCGTTCAGGGCTTGGGGCTGGGCAGCCTCCACACACTGGCTAGCCCCGCTATGGAGAGCAGCGCCACAGCCACCTGGCGGTCAGGGGCAGAGGAATGGAGGGCGGCCTCAGTCCCCGCCTCGGGCCCTTCCCTGGCGCCGAACGACCCACTTCAGCACTGAGGACCATGGCCATCCCCAGCCACTCTGGCCTGTCTGCTGGTAGGGCAGGGGCACCTGTGGCACCCCAAAATTGGGCTGCCCGTGCCACTGGAGCCCCTCTAATCCAGCCCCAGGAACAGACCAGGCCAGCACCCGGATACATCCCAGCAGCTGGTGTCTTGCACCCAGGAGATCAAGTCACATTTGCCTCCTATGCCGCCCCCCGCCCCCCGCACCAGGGCAGGGGGAACGCCAACACAATTTGACCCCCAGGCACCACGCAGGGTATGCCACTGCAGCCTTCCTGCTCCTCCCAGCCCGGGGACAGAGGCCCCCAGAGACTAATCGACCTTGAGTGACAGCTCTGGGGTGGCCCCCTCATGGGAGTTGGCACAGGCCACACCACACCTGTCCAGAGATTTATCTACTTCCCCCTGGGTGGCTCACCAAGGCCCCTTCTGGCTTGCTAGGAACTTCCTCCACACCCCACACCCCCGGAGTTTGGATATTACTGTAGTTTGGATACTACTAACCTAGTACTAGTAGTAGTAGTAGTAGGTCTTCAAAGTGTCTGACAAAGTGAGATTCTCTCCCATGAAAGCTCATGTGATAAATATAAATTTATTAGTCTTTGAAA
This sequence comes from Podocnemis expansa, assembly GCA_007922195.1. Classification (NCBI taxonomy): domain Eukaryota; kingdom Metazoa; phylum Chordata; order Testudines; family Podocnemididae; genus Podocnemis; species Podocnemis expansa. The sequence continues at coordinate 47,406,033 of ML681992.1, forward strand.
GTGCCACAGTACTCCATGTTTGTTTTGCTGAACTAGACTAACACAGCTACCCCTTTGGAACTGATCTAGGGTCACTAGATGTCCTGATTTTACATTTGTCTTAAACAGGTGTCTATTACCTCTCACCCTGCTTCAATTTTTCACACCTGCTATCTGGTCACCCTAGTATCCTCAAAATGTGAAGATTCACATCCCCCTCCACCCTCCCACAAACCTTCCCCTCTACTGGAAGCGGCTCTCTCTCTCTCCATTCTCTTTCCGTTCTGTCTTTGGGGGAGTGCAAGGAGCCAGAAGTCTCAACTACTCAGCCTCTACCTTTGGGTGCTTCTGTGTGAATAACTTTCGTATCTGCAGCTACTGCTCCTACCTTCCCCAAAACTACAGCTACATGAAACCGACATAATGCTTGTCCCTTTAATAATCTAATGCAGCCATATAGTTGGCATTCACACTCTGAAGCTGCTGGGCAAAACTACAAGAACCTGAAAGGTATTGGAGCTCTCTGCATCAGGTACAGTATTAGTAGTAGTACTACGTAAACCCTAAAAGTCCTATTCGTGGACCAAGACCCCACTGTGCTAGGTGCTGTACAGACAAAAAGATTGTCCTTGACCCCAAGACAGCTTACAATTATCACATTTAATACGTTCTACAAGCACAAGAGCTAAGAACTTTTTTTAAAGCAGAAGATAAAATTCTCCAAAAATTGATAGCTATTGCCCCGCTTCCTCAGCCCCTTATCCCCACCTCACAAACTAAGAAAAGGCTCCTAAGCATATGTGGGGAAGAGATTTACAAACCCTGATATGTTGGCATTATAGCTCTAAGCCACGTACCCCATTATACATGATATGGAGAGATTCTAAACTAAAAACTTTTTGTAATTGAGATCCAATTAATGGTGGGTTTAATAAATACCATGAGACCAGTACCATTTTATGCTGGGAATCTTATTGTGTCTACGTGACACTACCAAAGATCAGAAGAAATGACCTGAGCAAGCTTTCCTTGTGGCAAAGAAATTAATTTTAATGAGACAGAAATCATCATACACACTACAAATTAGCAAACAGAGTGCTGGGCTATATTAACTCACTGTAATTGAAAAGAGAGTGTACAAAATATCAGATAAGAGAAAAGCTGCAATAATATCTGATCCAAATTCTCTGAACTACAAATATATGAAAAGATGTAACCTAATACATATCTTATTGTTATGGGCCACGTATTTTTCTTCCCCTCACTTCCTCTTAGATATGTATATTAGAAACCTTGTGTATTTTTATTTTCGGAACATAATCAAAAATAGACTAGTTCATAAGCTATGGACAGCTTCAAACTAAATTTTTAAGGAAACAGTACCCAAGAGAGGTGTTTTTATTTCTCCAGCTAGGCTAGTTAAGCATTTACCTAAGAAAATGCATACTGCTTTAAATCATAATGATGACATTAAATCAGAAGATTCCTGAATCTTTACAGACACAGGTAGCCATCCTTCCATAGCCCCTAAGCAACAGAAAGCACCAAAGGAGTCTCAAACTCAAATCACCATGAAGGCCACATGAGAACTAACTAGTACATTAGCCCAATGACGGCACCACTGAAAACTTTTCATACAAGGATATTGCAAATATGAGTAATGATAGTGTTGCTGCAGGCGCAGGAAACAGCTTTAGGGGCCGCGTGTTTGAGACCCCTGACCAAAACCATATCCATCCTTCTAATTTGAACACAACTGTTTATTTTTGACTGAAAATTGACACTAATAAGCTGGTGATATTTTTTCCTCTCTTGGTTTTTAAATTTTAATAAAGAAATAAGATAAATAATGGTATAAAGGTTTGAACACACTGACTCAGTGAGTCTGTAAAAAAGCAAACCAACAAACAGGCAAGGACAGTCCGCAAGGAAGAAAATCTGTTTCTCTTCACACTGAATCTGGAAGTAGAAACATCCAAATAGCAGGAAAAAGGAGATCTACAATTTGTGTGACATTACTCGTAATCTACTAAAGTGATGAGAATTCCTAATGTGCCATGTTATTCTGAGGACACTGTATAAATGCCATTGTCAAGTTCTACGGCAGTGACAGAGGTTCTAAGGGATAGTTTTGTCTTGGTATCTTTGTTATCTGACTTGAAAAATGAAAACATGTAAACAATCTGCCCTGCAAACACAGCCTGGGATCTGCAGATCAAGCTGGGATCTTTTCTTCTCACATATCATCACTAGGACCACACACTTTGCTAGATAAAGTTGCACTTGTACAACCCCCTCTGGAGCTAATGTGCTTGCACAAAAATCATTGAAGATATAAACTAGTAAGATGCAAAGGTATGATAGTTTCCATAGATCGAATTCTGTACTATTATCAGAGGAAACATATGAAAAGGAAAAAACTCAGCTCAACTCTAAAATCTAAAATCTCAGCTGCTAGTAGATGAAAAAAGCCATCTTTTTAGTTATATGTTCATCACATCAGTTAAGGAAACCACTGAGACAGAAAAAAAACACTGGACTCCAAAATGATAGGTCTCCTTTCACAGTACAGACACCTGCACTTTAAGATACAACTGGAAGATTATAACCATCATGTGACAGAAACCGATACACCATACTCTTAGAAGATTCGGTCTGGGTTGTCTTTGATTTGTTTGGTGAGGACATTGTGGACTAGAGATAATGGGCCAGTTCATTCCTGTTGTCAATTTATTACTTTAGAAGAGGAATGAATCCATCTCACTGCTTTTATGTACTCAGGATATGCAGTCTATCCACTGGTCGCTGTTACTTAAGTGTCTCAGCTAGAGTTACTTCTTGAACCAATTCTAATGCATTACTGTGTGAAATCAAGTTACAAAGCGGTAACCGTGCTAGTCTAGTTCAGCAAAATAAGCAATGGGTTCTGTGGCACTTAAAGACTAACAAAATTGTTTATCAAGCCTGCATTTATTTTCCTCCCATTCTGTAAGTTCCCCCAACTTCAAAGCACCTGATGAAATGGAATTTCCCCCCCACAAAAACTCACGCAGTAAATACATTTGTTAGTCTTTAAGTGGCAAAGGACTCCTTGCATATTGTGTGAAATCAAGAAAGGCCTCCTCTCTTGTGCGTGCTGGAACTAACCATTCCAGAAGATAATCTTGTAAGGGAACTGCAGTCAATTATTTTTTGTAAAAGTCCAGATTTCCTTGTCAAGATTCAGACTCCAAAGAAAATAGTAAAAATAGTAAAATAATAAGTAAATAAAATAATTTTGGGGTCCATTCAAAAGGATCTGGCAGTCCAGATTTGACTAACCCTGTTGTAGGACATCAAGAAATTGCTTCCCTAAACTTTAACCAAACTATATACTGATAGTTGAAGTCATTCATTATTGCTGTACTATTAGATTTATGTACCTCTTAGAGCCCTTAGTATTCTTTGCAAAATGCCAAGCAGAGCTGGACCTTTCAAGAGAACTTAAAAATGAATAGTAAAAGGTTTTATAGCCATATAAATGTAAAAAGAAACAAAACAAACAAAAAGGAAAGAATAGGTGAGACAACTACACACTGAAGATGGGGTAGAAATTAAAGATGACCTTGGCAAGGCCCTTACTTCTAAACAAATCCTTTGGCTGAGGTTTTAACAAGGCCCCTAAATAGTTGGGGTAATAGCATGGTGGCTAATGACAACAAAGATTTAGAGGTAGAAATTAGCACATTTGAGGTGGAAGTTGAACTCACGCAAGTTTAATGCAAGTAAATCAAGGGGCCTGGATAATCTCCATCCAAGAATATTAAAGGAACTGCCATATGAAATGACAAGCTCAACAGCAAGGATTTTTAATGAACCTCTAAACTCAGTGGGTCACCTATGAGGTCCCTTCCAACCCTATGATTCTATGTCTGGAAAATGCTTATATAGTTCCTATTTTTGAGAAAAGAAAAAGGTGATCCAGGAAGTTAAATGTCTAAGTTCAGCCCCAATTGCATGCAGGGTCCTGGAAAAATCTTTGAAAAAAAAAATTAGTTAAGGACATAGATATAAATGGTAACTGGGCTGAAATACAGCATGATTATATTAAAGGTAGAACATGCCAGACCAACCTGATCATCTTTTTGAACATAAATGATATGTCAGAAAAAGGAAATGCAAGAGATATTAACTACTTGGATTTCAGTAAGGTATTTAATGCAGTCCCACATGGGAAATCATAAGTTAAATTGGAGAAGAGGGGGATTAAGATGAGAACTGAAACATGGATAAGGAACTGGTTAAAGAGGACACAACAACAGGTCATAGTAAAAGGTACACTGTCACTTTGGAGAGATAATATTAGCGGCATTTCTCAAACACTGGTCCTGGGATGAATCAATCTTAATTAACATTTTTATTACTGACCTTGGCACAAAAGTGAAAGCTTGCTAATAACAGATACACAACTGGAAGATATTGCCAATATGGAAGAAGACCAGAATATCATACAAGAAGATCTGGATGACCTTGTAAATTTAAGTAATAGAAATTGGATGAAATTTAATAATGCAAAGAGAAAGGTCATGCATTTAGGAACTAATAACAAGGATTTATGCTACAAACTGGTGATTTTTCAGTTGGAAGTGAGAGCAGAAGAAACATCTGGGCATACTGGTTGATCACTAGATGACTATGTACCATCAATGTGATGTGATCATGAAAAAAAAGCTAATCCAGCCCTAGAACGCATCAGAGAGGCATCTACAATTGAGACAAGGAAACGTTAGTACCATTATACAAGACACTGGTGAGACCTCATCTGGAATAGTGGATGCAATTCATGTCTCCCATGTTGAAGAAATATGAATTCAAAATGGAACAGCTGCAGAGAAAGGCGACTAGGATGATCCAAGGAATAGAAAACCCACCTTATGAGAGGACAAACAAGGAATCTATTTCTCCCATGAAAGTTCATGTAATAAATAAGTTTGCTAATCTTTAAAAGCGACTCCAGTTCTAGGAGTACCTGTGGTACCATTCCTTACAAAAGCTACTTAGACTAGGCCCTAGTCTATACTTCAGGCAAATTCAGCAGCAATCAACCACCAGTTATGCAAGGAACACAAAATGCCTTGCGTACCTCATGGCAACTTTTAAAGCCGGCACTACAGACTAAGGAAAAGCCGACAGCAGCCTTCCCTATGCTCCCTGGCGCCCAGGACCTCCAGGGCTGACTTCCAGGAGCAGTGCAGTGAGTTCATACTTGCTGCAAACTGCTCCCAGAAAGGCGAATTGGCGGCAGCTTAGCAAACTCACACCATTCTTGGGGATCTGGTGATAAGAAACAAAGGATCACTCTCATCACTGACATGCCAAAGGAGTCTCATGATCCAGGTTCCTCTGTGCCTGAAGTGGTGATGGAGAGAAAGGTTAAATGCTGAGTAGCTAAATTACACTGAAAATTTAAGTTAACAGCTAAAATGAAAAGGACCTGAAATAACTAACAACCTACAGAGATATCTTCTCCATACGGTGGCTTTCCCCCTGGGGTCTTAGCAGTACCCCAAATATTCAGTCAGTGCCAAACCTTCCATACCTAAATCTACTTTCCTCTCCAATGTAATTTTATAGTATTCATATAAACTAACAATGACTATTAATAGCATACTCATGTGTATGAGTGTGTGTGAATGTGTTTGTATTTATATATATAAATGCCAATTATCTCATTCTCAAAATCTGTTACCTTTGGCCTACACTCTTACATCCATGCTCTTGTGCTGTGCCTTGTGGTTACCAAAATGTCCTTAACTTTGGTAAATACATTCAGCTCCTCAAAGTCTAACAAGACCACCAGAATGCCATTTATCTACCTCAAAGTTACACGCACTCATGCTAACTTGCTTTAGCTAATCACAGAGGATACATGCCTGTAGGTTCCTTGAGTTACAGTCGAATATAGTGAAGTAATGCCTACTGAAATTATTCAGTACAATAATACAGGACTTGAGAAAATTATTGTCCACATAGAGACCCAGTTTCAAACTAAGGCAGCTACCTGGAATACCCCTGCTTGTGGTGACAGCACAGAGCCTCCAGTTGCCAAAATGCTGCTGAATCTTCTGAGTGTCACTGCAGCTTCTATTTGAGGCCCCAGGGAACACTCTGCCACTCCAGTTCCGCAGGAGAGCTAAGCGCCATACTACAAACACCAGGCAGCACAGCGACCTGGCACCTGGGGTTTGTCAAGCCCTGCAATAATATAAGCCGAAACAATATAATCAAACCAGTAAATATGTGCAGAATATGAGATAGCAAGCTAGCAGGCTGGCCCTATGGGTACAATGATGCCTAACGGATGAAAGTGACCACAGAGGATATTCCCCAGACCCAAGTACTTTTTCTTGTAATCACAATTTAGCTTCCCTCTCTTATGCCTCCCTACATCACAATATGTACCATGATCACAAAATCTCCAGCATTTATTGTCTAACATTTCTCACGGTCACCATGACTATATAGTGTTATTTCTAACTATTTCATTCTCATCACCACAGCCTGTTTCTATCTCACAACTGCAACTCCTTCTATTGTAGTTAACTGCTCAGTATATGAGGAATAACCTGCCACTAAGAACTTGGTCAGAAAACGGGTGTTAGAGCCTTCAATCCCCCTTGGTTCCGCTCCCTCCTGAGGTTAGCCTCCTCAATCAGAGCATTGGGACACCCAGTTTCTCATGTGGACTCATTCTGTAATGTCTCTGTAAATAATGGTATATAAAGACCTCTGTCTCTCTCGCTGTGGTCTATCAATTCAGCAGCTCTGTCCTCAGGACACCATACCTAGGTGTGGAGTGTCACTAGTTGCTTACATAAGGCACATAGACACAATGGTTGGCCACAAGGGCAGGAGAGCTATATTCTACTCTCCTTTTAGTAATCTAGATAGTCCCCACCATAATCAATCTGCTGCTGGCCTCAGCCTCCATAACTGAAACAGGGTTTTTACTCTGCCTTCTGGATATGAACTTGAGCAGGACTTTATCTTTAGTTGTAAGTTAGAATTTATGGTATTCTCAGTGGTTGAGTTTATTTAACAGATTTCTTTACTCTAGACCATGAACAACCAATTAAACTACCTACACCACTTTAGTGCCATATTACCCAGGCTCATTCAGGCAATACTGTAGCCTGCCTGGGGCCTCACTCAGCTCACTGAGTGACACAGCATTAGGACAGAATCAGACAGCCTAACAGATCTTTTCCCTCTCTGATTTCTACATTGCTTGATAACTAGAGCCCTGCACAGATACAGAAATGTGGATCCACAGCCAATCCACATCTTCTCAGCAACAGAATCTATCAGAAAAACAAAAACAAAAACAAGGAGTCTTGGATTAGATTAACACAGCTGCCCCTTTGGAAATTGGTAAGTATCTATCAGGTCTGCAATCTGCATGCCATGTTTTATCTATTTCCGTAACAGCATCCGCAACCAAGCCTGGGCTCATGGTAAGCATTTTAGCCTTTGATATTCTCATTCCACACATGGGTCCCACCCACTTTTTCCTTTTCTTGTTTGCAGTTTGCACGCTGTGCAGTCAGTGAGATTTCCTTGGCCACCCATGAAAACTCTGATTGACAGCATGGCATGTGAACTGCAAACAAAAAAAGGAAAAGTGGATAGGGAAGTAATGGGGAATGAGCCAATCAGAGGTCAGCATGCTGACTGGCTGACAGTGGGTAGTGACTCTCCAAGCAACAGCCTGTTATGACTGAGACTCTGACTGGCTTGCAGACCACAAGCAGAGCTGAGCTAGGAATGGAACGCTTCCTTGTTCCCCTGTGTGCCACTGACACAGATCATAGCAGCAGCTGCAGCAAGAGATCACACCCTAGTCAGATTAAAAAAATAAAAAAATCCACATCCACGGGTCAATCTACAATCAATGAGTCAGCCGTTATCTGCACCCACATTTGCGAATGCGGATACCCGTGGATGTGCAGCAGATACCAGCGGATCTGCAGGCCTCTATTAATAACTATAGACTAGATACCACACTCCTACCTTCCTTCAAAGTTAAAGCACTTTTCAGAAAAACTAAAACTATAGGACTCCTTCCTTTGTTTTGCTGAACTAGACTAACACAGCTGCCCCTTTGGAACAAAACTATCTTATACCTTTTATAGCCAATCAACCCAGAAAAATGCATCACCAGCACCTAAACACTTTAGCACTTCAGTGTGAAAGGAACATAGATAGCCATGTATCTGTTCTTCCCTGGCTCTTAAGAGATCATAGAATCATAGGGTTAGAAGGCACCTCATGAGGACATCTGGTACAACTCCCTGGTAAAAGCAGGACCACTCTCACTAAATCATCCCAGCCAGGACTTTGTCTAACTGACCGGACCTTAAAATGTTTCCAAAGATGGAGATTCACCACCTCCCCAGGTAACCCATTCCAATGCCTAACCATCCTTCTAGGGAGAAAGATTTTCCTAATATCCAACCTCGACTGCCCCAGCTGCAGCTTGAAACCAGTGTTCCTTGTTCTGTCCCCTGTTACTACTGAGAACAGCCTAGTTCCCTCCTCTTTGTAGCACCCCTTTAAGTAGCTGAAGGTTGCTATCAAATCCCCCCTCAGTTGTCTCTTCTGCAGACTAATTAAGCCTAGTTCCTTCAGTCTCTCCTCATAAGTCATGTGCCTCAAACCCCTAATCATTTTCGTTGTCCTCCTCTGGGCTCTTTCTAATTTGCCAACATCCTTTCTGTAGTGTGCAGCCCAAAAGTGGACACAGTATTCCAGATGCAGCCTCACCAGCACCAAATAGAGGGAAATAATCACATCCCTCAATCTGCTGGCAACATTCCTGCTGATGCAGCCCAATATGCCACTGGCCTTTTCAGCAACATGAACATATTATTGATTTATATCCAGCTTTCCATCCACCATAATCCCCAGATCCTTTTCTAAAGTGCTGCTACTTAGCCAGTCAGTCCCCAGCCTGTAAAAGTACATGGGATTTTTCTGTTGTAAGAGCAGAACTTTGCAATTGTCCTTTTTGAACTTCACAAGATTTCATTTGGCCCAAAGCTCCAATCTGTCTAGGTCTCCCTGAATCCTATCCCTGCCCTCCACCATGTTTACCGTTCCCCCCAGCTTGGTGTCAACCACAAATTTACTGGGCATGCAATCTAGCCCATCATCCAGATCATTAATGATTATGTTGAACAGAACTGACCCCAAGACCAACCCCTGGGACACTCTCAGTAGTTGCCAACTGGACACTGAGCCATTGATCCCTACTCACTGAGACTGATGCCAGCTTTCTATCCGCCTTACGCTCTATTCATCCAAACCATACTTCAACTTTCTCACAAAAATGCTGTAGGAAATGGTATCATAAGCGTTGGTGAAGTCTAGGTATAATACATCAATGGCTATTCCTGCATCCACATATCCAGTCATCTCATCACAGAAAGCAATCAGGTTGGTCAGGCACAATTTGCTATTGCTGAATCCGTGCTGATTGTTCCTGGTCACTCTATTTTCCTCCAAGTGTTTCAGAATGGATTCTTTGAGGAAATGCTCCATGATTTTTCCAGGGATTGAGGTGAAACTGATGGGTCTGTATTTCCCAGGGTCCTCCTTTTTCCCTTTTTTGAAGATAGGCACCATATTTGCCTTTTCCCAATCATCTGGGACCTCCCCCGCTTGCCACCACTTTTCAGAGATAACGGCTAACAGATCTGCAGTCACATCGGCCAACTTGCTCATCATCCTTGGATGCAATTCATCCTGCCCCATAGACTTGTGCACATCCAACTTCTCTAAATGTCTTTAACCTGACCTTCCATCACCAAGAGCTGCTCTCCTTCTCTCCATTCTGTGTTGCCAAGTATAGTAGCCTGGGACTTGACCCTGCCGGCGAAGACTGAGGTAACAGAAGCATTGAGTACTTCAGCCTTTCCTGCATCATCCACCACAAGGGCTGTGTTCTCACACAGGGGGTTATTTCGATACGGTTGTTCCGAAACAACTTGTATCAAAATAACGCCTTATTTCGAAGTGACTTATTCCGAATTAGCAAAAAAGTCGTTTCAAAATGAGGAGAAAAGCCGGAATTGAAATAGCAATTCCGGACAACAGTTATTTCGAAACGACTCACCGTCGTTTCGAAACATGTTCAGACGACGGTTGTTTCAAGACAAGTTGTTTCGAAACCACCATTGCTTCAAAACAACACGTTCGCACGGCGTTGTTTCAAAAGAGCCGTTGCGAAACAACGTTGTTTCGCCCACAGACTAGGTCTAACTTGCTTCGAAACAATGCGGTTGTTTCAGAATAACAGGAACTGTTGTTCCAAAACAACCGTGCGTCGTGTAAACAGCCAAAACCTGATTTCAAAACAACCTCCATTGTTTCGGAATAAGGAGGCTGTGTGAACACACCCAAAGATACTCGCCCCATTCAGTAAAGGACCTACTCCATTCCTGATCCTCTTCTTGCTACTGACATACTTGAAGAACCCCTTCCTATTATCCTTCACATCCCTTGATAGCTGCAATTTCAATTGCCCTTTTGTCTCTCTCATTCTATCCCTGCAGGCTTGAGCAATATCTTTAAACACCTCCCTAGTCATCAGTCCAAGCTTCCACTTCTTGTAAGCTTCCCTTTTGTGTTTCAGCTCACAGTAGAGTTCTCTTCTAAGCCACGCTGGACACCTTCTACATTTGCTTTTCTTTCCGCACATCAGAATGGTATCTTCCTGTGCCCTTAGCACGGTTTCTTTAAAATACAGTTAGCCCTCTTGGGCTCCTTTCCTCTTCAGATTAGCCTCCCAAGGGCTCCTGCCCATCACTTCCCTGAGAGACCCAAAATCTGCTTTTCTGAAGTCCAGGGTCTGTGTTCAGCTTCTTTCCTTTCTTCCTTTGATCAGGATCCTGAACTCTACCATCTCATGGTCACTGCTGCCCACGTTGCCTTTCACTTCTACTTTCCCAATCAATTCCTCAAGAAGTGCAAGGCCCTTAGTTGGTTCCTCCAGCATTTGGACCAGAAAGTTGTCCTCAACCCTCTCCAAAAACTTCCTAGATAGTCTGTGCACTGCTGTATTGCCTTCCCAGCAGATATCAGGGTAACTGAAATCCCCCATGAGAACCAGGGCCCGTGAGCTGGAAACTTCTGCTCGTTATCCATAGAAAGTCTCATCCACTTCCTCCTTCTGGTCTGGTGATCTATAGCAGACACCAACCACATCACCACCCATGCTGCACTCTCCTCTAAAATTAACCCAGACTTTCAACAGGCTTGTCTCCACTTTCATAGTGGAACTCTGAGCAGTCATAAAACGCTTTTACATATTGGGCTACTCCTCCTCCTCTTCTTCCCTGCCTCTCCTTCCTGAGCAATTTATACCCATCCATGACAGTGCTCCAGTCATGCACAATATCCCACCATGTCTCTATTACTCCATCATCATCACAGTTCCTTGCCTGTGCCAGTACTACCAATTCTTCTTGCTTCCCTCCGAGATCATCTCTTGTATTTCTCTCACTAATCCCCTTTCCAAAGCAGATAGCAGCTGGCACTGAATTAACTCACCTTAGATTGAAAACCAAACAACAAATATGTAAATCAAGGCTGCAGAGTAGGGTGGTGTCACCTAACACCCAAAGCCTTCATCTACCTACCCATATAATCTTTTCACTTGAATGACAGTTACAATATGGTGTAACATCGACCTGCTACTTATAGATGACCCCTGACTGCCCTGTAGTTTATAACGAGGAAACATATCAAAAAGCTCTTTCAGCTAAAGCACTGTAAGGTAACTACCTTTTAATTACTTCTAATTATCTTTACACTATTATTAAGGGTTTCTTATGGGGAGAAAAAAATCAAGTATAATCAATGCATGCCGCATGTCCCAGCTGATTAGCATAATTTTTACTTCACTGTCATCTTGGAGATGTGCCAACTTTACCTAGCACACGATTAAATGTCTGTTCATGCTCACTGCTGCTCAGCAGGCTTCATGAGTTAACAGAGAAAGAACTGGGATTCATGCTTCCTCTCTCCCATCCCCTGTGTTCCTCTCTCACTGTTTAAGCTCACATGTACACTGCAGCTGAAAAAAAAAAACATAACTGTAAAAGGAAGTAGTTACAAGGAAAGAAAACTCTGAGTGCAGAACTGTCATGTTATGGTTTTCAGAGCACAGGGCTAGATTCTTGTTCTGGCCAAACTATGCCTGGCACCAGACATGAACGACAGGAAGCAATGACGTCTTAAACCTCTGCGCTCTCCTGATTCAAGATGCAATGATGAGTCTGTACAGCCACTCAATTTCAGAGCATCCCTGAAACTGCTCTAACCTATATCACTCATAGGTAATACACAATGATCATGACAAACAAAGTAGAGGAGGTCACATGGAAAGAGAAATGCCAACCTGTTCCATTAAGACAGCTTTCCAAGGCCTCTGAACCACAGCAGGTACATAGACCATAGCTGTCATCACTAAGGGTACATCTAGACTCAGGGGCTCTCTGAAGTCGACTTTAAGCTGACTTCAGGGGACGTTTACACTGAAGACAGTGTAGCTCGGCACCTGATCCAGCCCTGAGCTGCAGCCTCAGAGCCGGCTCCTGCCACAGCTTGCTGCAAGGGGTTTGGGTCTGGATCAGGTTCCCAGCTGCCTATCAGCAGCAGGAGAAGCCAGCTCCCAGCGCCTTGCAGCAATCAGCTTGGGGCCAGATCAGACACCCAGCCACCTGCCAGCAGCGGCAGGAGCCAACTCTGAGCCTGCTGCAGCAAGCGACTCAGGGCCGGACTGGGCTCCCAACTGCTTGCAAGGAGCAATAGCCACTGGTGGCAAGTGGCTCAGGACCAGATCCAACTCCCTGCTGCTGACCAGTGGCGGGTGGGGCCTAATTGGTTCCCTGGAGCCAGATCAGGACCCAGGGTGGCCAGGGAGAGGCCCAGGCCCCAACCACTCCTGCCCTCTAAAGTTAACTTAAAAGCTTAAGTTGACTTTCAGGGCAAGTGTTATTCAGTCAACGTAGTAAGTTCTAAATTTGGCCATAGAGTTCCTTAGGTTGATTTAAGGCTGGTTAAGTCAGCCTAAGCCTCCAGTGTAGACATACCCTAAGTGTGTCAATATCACACAGATTCTTTTAGGGCAAAGAGGAATATCTCACTCATGGGTAATGTGGAAACAGAGAGCAGTCATGATGCCACAAGTCAGGCTTGCTGATCCACATAAAGGCCTAATGTCGCAGACAGGAAGATGTTCAAGGCAGACAGTCCTTCCCATTGCCACTGCCAATTTTTTAGCATATTAGGTCCTCAGAGCTAATGCAGGTAGTTATGCTTGAGCTGGATGTTACGGCTCCATCTCCCCTCTAGGCATGTACACTCTGAGCTGGAGGCAGAAAATAAAAGACGATGGAAACCACAAAACAAACCTGACCTAGCAATTGCATCCAAACCTACCTCAACATTTTCTCTTTATAAAGAAATAACATGGCAATGATCCTTACAGTTACATGGAAGAAACTCTTAAAATATTTTGTTTTTTCTTTGGCTACAGGACCTTATCTTAATATGGTTTTAATAAGACATACTTGATCAAATGCCATGTCACAAGCAGTCTTGCTTTAAAAGGATGTTTTGTGAGCTCTCCCCCTGCACAGCACTATAAACAGAGTTAGGCTATCAGGTGTACCCATGTATTGTAATTCTAGTGTCTTCAGTAGGTGTTGCATAATCAAGATCAGAATTAAGCCCTAAACTAAAATTCAGATTAATATTTTAAAATGATTGCTATTGTTACTGCTAAATATTTTGCTGTGAAACTCAACAACCTGATAAGTACAAAGATTAAGTCAGCTAGTTTCTTTTGGCTGGAAAATGAATACATGAAAAAACATTCACATTTTTCTTTTGTCTAAAACTCAGAGAACCAGATTCTAATCTGTTATACTGCTGTAAATCTAAAGTAATTCCACTCATTTCAGAGGACCTACTCTACATTTACATCAGCTCATGGAGACGAGAATCAGTTCTAAATCATTCTATTAACTTTCAACAAAGTTGAAACCTTCAGCAATAAATACATCTATGCACTCAGTACAAGTGAAAAGCCACCATAAAATTCACCCTCTAGTCCTCGGATTGTATTATCAGTGATTAAAAACTTGAAGATCACTTAAGCACAGCTTTACGTATTTCCATACTGCCATAATATTTATGAGCCCATTCCTACAAAATCTTGGCACACAGAGCTCCCATTCCACACATAGAGATCTTTAATGGAGTATGCCCTACATTGTTTTTAATAAAGATCTGATTCTGCAATCATTATTCATATGAGTTGTCCCAATTAAGTCAATAAGGCTACTCAAATGAGTAAGGATGTAAGCACGCTCCTAAAAGCGCGAACTCTTCCTTAGCACCTAGCAATGAGGAAACAAATTATTTTTCAGTATAAGTGTCTTCCATATTGGCATATTGTTCTTTTCCAGCAGAATTCTCATTCACACAGCAAATACACACCAGCCTGTGCAAGGATAAAAAGCCACAAGGGGGGAGAGGGGAAGAGGATATGCACAAGAGATTATTACAGGATGTTTCTAAATCATTCTCTAGCCAGTTACCCTTTTCATGTGGATTCACAATAGCTCAGTACATCAGAAAGACTAACTCTGCACAGTGTGTGCAGTTCAAGCAGACTGTGAATGATCAGCTATGTCTACAGGAATGATGGAATGCTAGATTTGTTTTAAAAACACTCTGGGTAAGAAACATATTTAGAAAGCAGAGAGCTAATAGAAAAGAAGATCCCTCAGAAGTGACTGAAACAGTTAGCTTTCAAATAAATGTTTAATTTACTGAAGCACATTTACAGCTGGACATACAAATGTAAACTAGTGCAAGTTAATATATCATGCCTGGGCTTACATGAAAAGCACTTTTAAATAGTCAGTCTGTTAACCACAATGAAGATCTACAGAAATTTTTCTTGTGTAGATTCCAAAGTGCTTTAAAAAAGAAAAAAAGAAAAACTCAGCAAGCTTAATATTCCCATTTGGCAGATAAAGTAACTGAGGCAAAGAGAAATTACTAGACATGCCCAACTCACCAACAAAACTAGAAATCGGAGAAAATCTCTAAGCAAGCTCCCCCCACCTCCATTAGACCAGCTGTCCTCAACCACTGTATCACGACACATCACTACATCACCACACAGCGGTAAGTGTGTCGCAGAGAGCTGGGTGTGGGCTGGATTTGGCTGGGGGTGTGTGGGAGCTGGGGTGTCCTATAGGATTTCATATGCCCCTAAGTGTGTTGCAACCCGCAAAAGGTTGAGAACCACCGCATTAGGCCACGTGAATTTCCAGATATTAGACACACAAACAAGTTTTCTGCTTGCAAATACAGCTAATGAAAAAGAACCCTGAAAGCACATTTTAAACTAGTCCAGCCAATACCTCAAGCAGTATTACTTATACTTTAGTCACCTCAAGCTTTCAATGTGGATAAGCTTTAAATCTAGAAAAACTTAAGACTAATATGGATAAAAATCTCTTTCTATCACTGTATCTCTTCCTGTCTCGCACCCAGCTCTGTTCTATAATGCTCTCTGTAGACCTCCATTATTAAATTCAATACTTTGCCACTTCCACCATCTTGCCCTCTCCCAGCCTCCTTCCCCCAATTCCAAGGCCAGGTAATACTCTATAAACAATCTGTACCCCTCCACATTTCACTCTAACTCCTAGCCTCCTACGCTTCCTAATCCATGTCTGGAGTCAGGAGCAAGTCAACTGATATTTTATACATTCAACAAGCATTTTAGATCGTGCTCTGTGTGCATATGAAGACAGCTGTGTCCAAGTGTGACCCCTGCAACAGCTACAGCAGGGAAGAGAAAATGGTTGGGGGTGAGGTGTAAAAAACAAACGAAATGCTGCACTCTCCTACTTGAAGGCACACAGTGTGCAGTACACTTTTCAGCTTCAGCTTAATGTACGTGGAATCTGAACTGTCTCTTTCTCCAGCCAAGCACAAAGGGACACCAGCAAGGAAGCTTGTCTCAGCCTGTGGGAACCAATTAATTACAAAGCCTCTTAAACAGTATTCTTCCCAGGTCTTCCTGACCCTGCAGCATGGCCGGGAAAGTACTTGCCAGGGGCACAGAATACGTATGTGGAGCATTAATTACAAATACCAAAACCAACAAGGAGTCCGGTGGTACTTTTAAAAAGCTAACAAATTTATTTATCGTATGAGCCTTTGTGGGCAGAATCCCACTGTATCAGATGAATGAAACGGAAAATGTAGCATGTCAGCTGTAAATACATACATGCAGAGAAGGGTGGATTACAAAGTAAATTCAAACAGTTCCAAAGACATAGACTGCTAGCCTATCTCTGCAAAGTAAACAAGCTGTTTTGATTCAAACCATGTTGAAGAGGGAAACCAAGAGCTGTAAGCAAGAGCTGAGAAAGCCTAATAAAGTTTTCATCCAGGACAGTCAAACCCTAAGATAATCCATCCCTCAGACACGGACAAACACCTTCAGAATCTTTATCAAGCACTCTTAGAACTACTCTACCCACCTGGAGAAGTGAAAAACCAGATTAACAGAGCCAGATGGATATCCAGAAGTCGTCTTCTACTACAAGTCATGCACAACAAGAAAAACAATGGTATGCCACCGGTCATCACCTACAGACCTCAAGTCAATCCGGCACATGACGTGCTAGTTACAATACTCCAGCAAAAAAATTTCAAAAACAGACTGGAACATGAAACCGCAGAATTTTCATGTGCAAACTAGATACTTTCACGCTGGGTTTGAATAGAGCTCCTGAATGGCTAAGTCATTAAAAAAAAGTTAGTTTTCCCATTTTTTCCCTCCTCAGCTCTTGCTTAGAGCTCTTCAACACTCTTTGAATCAGAACAGCTTGTTTACTCCGCAGGGATAGTACAGCAGTCTATCCCTCTGGAACAGTTTGAATTTACCTTAAAACCCACATTTCTCTGCATGTATATGTTTACAGCTATCATGTTTCATTTGCCATGTCATTCATCTAATAAAATGGGATTGTGCCCACGAAAGCTTATGCGATAAATTAATGTGTTCCTCTTTAAGTGAAACAGGTCCCCTTGTTTGTTTTGCTGAAATAGACTAATATGGCTACCCCTCCAGAACTTGTTAAAAATACCAAAGCGCTTCTCAGTAATCAGATGAAACTATCTTTAAAGAGTCTCCAACTATGTTTTGAAACATTCTGCTGAACGAACAAGGGCTAAAGGCCTCCACCAAAAGTAGAGCAGCACCATGTAGTCAGAAACTCAAGACACATGCTACAAGGAAAATAAGGTCAAGTCTGAGGGCTGGTCTACACTACCGACTTTTGTCAACAGAACAATGGAGATGTTGACACTGAAATGCTTCTCCCACCGATATAACTCTTCTGTTATTACCAATATAATAAAACCACCTCAACGAGAGACACAGGGCTTATGCTGATGTAGTTAGGTCAGGGCTTGACAAATTCCAGGTACCAGGTCGCCATGTTGGGCCAGAATTTCATCTAGCTGCACCACAGTGTTTATAAACACAATACCCCTTTGACTGCTGCACCACCACTGAAACTGTTGGTGGCAGTGGCTCTTTTCAGAGGCAGGGGGCTTTTTCACTCTGCAGCACTGCTGAAACGGTCAGTGGCAGAAGCTTCCCCCCCCCCAGTGGTGGGAAACCTTGCAGCTAGCCATCATAGTTTTTGGGCTGGTTCCTAACTGGGAAACAATTTTGTCAAACCCTGAGATAGAGTAAGGGTAAACACTGTGCTCCTTACATCAGTTCTTGGCTGCCAGTCATTCTTGTCTATTTCTAAAGCTGGACAGCTATAGCCCAGCTTCCCTCAGCTCCCCAATACAGCACAGAGAAACACTGGGCAGCTTCCCCATCTCCTGGCAGAGAACTGGACAGACTTGTCAGGAATTTTTTTTTTAAAAGACAACACTGAAAGATCAGCAAAGAACATTCCCTGTCTGGGGACTAAACCTGTGTATGTGACAACAATAGAGGACTGGAAGGCCCCACTGTCCAGTGAGATCCAGGCACTGATAAACCCTAACCTCCAAGCTTCTGGGAAGTGGTGAAGGCAATGAAATTCTGACTAGAATGCACCATCTTTCATCTCAGCCTCTAGCTTATAAAGTGTCTGAGAAAACTGAAGCTTTCTCAAAACCCTATGGCTACTAGGGAAAAAAACCCACTGCATTTTCCTTTCTGTTCCAATCTGAGGATGCAAAACTGTGAACAGTTTACTCGTGAGTATTACTCTTTACTAATGATTGTGTTAACCATTTAAGCATTCACTGCATGGGGAGAGGCGGCTGACTGTGCACGTGAGAATGAGTTGGGACAGGGTGTTGCAGGGAGGGACAACAGGGGAGCAGGGTCTCGGCCACACACCTGGGCATGCATAGAAGCCTTGGTTATTTATCTATTTAGTATGGGTGCCAACCTGAGTAGCAGTGAGTGAGATGGCAGGGACTGAGATGTGCCTGAGTGAAGGGTCTGAGAAAGCATGGGGGTATTGCTCGTTCTGGGGTCAGGCCAGGAGCACAGCAGGGGGCAAACTGTTTCAGGGGATGGGCAGAGTGCTAAGATGCCTTATAGCCCCCTCTGTCCAGCCAGAAGGGTTGTGGGCCCCCACAGGCTCTAGAGGGCCCACTTTGGGATGACTGGAGAAGCCAAGGCTCTGTGCAGTGGTGGGCCTGAGGTACGGTGGGATGCCACCCATCCACCCCAGTGCAATCCCCTGCAATCTCCCACCGGATGCAAAATATATGAGTTCAATTTTAAGTGCCATAATCATTTAAAGAATTGTTTTGTTAAACAATATTTTACACCTCTATTCCCATCCATGTCTTGGATGAAAAATCTCCAGCTTAAAGTACTTTTGCAGAAGATGGTACTGCCACCTCACTTTATTCACTAGGGAAACTTCCTAACTGATAGTAGTGAGGAAGTTTTTGAGCTGTAGTCACGACTGTAGAAGACTAGTTTTCACTTACGGCAGCAAAATCACCACCATCAAATCAACTCAAAAGCGAGGGCCTTCCCTTTGACTAACTGCGGTGGACTTTCTAGGAATAGCGAAGTTGGAGGGAGATAAGCAAGTTATTTTAGGTAAATTGTGCAACTCTCTTCAATTACCGCCAAAAACAGTGGGTAGTGTAGCTCTACCCAGAGATAACCCGGGCATGCATTAAAGCTTCAGAGACAATAAGGAGTACAGAAAGTGACTCAGATTATCCAAAACAGGGAGGTACGAAGAAGCAGGTTTTCAAGAAAGAAGCAAATATTCACTGTGTCCAATAGCGTCAGGCTACTCTGAAGATCCTGGCTGTAAACTCTAGCCTTTGGACCATTACTACAAAACAGTGCCACAAATCTATGGAAAGAAAGTAGCACACACAGTATCTCTGGTTTGGATCCATTTTTATTGTCAGCCCATCCCTGGTATGCATTTCACTGCAGCAAAAAATAATCTATAAAGATAGGTCATTCCAAAGAAACAGCAGCTGACAAGTCAACTCCACATGGAATCATGCCATATGATTCACAGCTTATACGACTCCACATAACGCAACAAATAACAGCATGAATTGCTGTTATTTAATAGCCACTTAAAGGAAACGGCAAATAATTTCAAACCTCAGCCTTAAAAATCACCATGCAAACATCAAAATTGTTAACATTTAAATTTGAAGAGTCAACAGAATGTTTCACCCTATGGGAGAATATAGCTATTCTATTTTAAGACTCCCTAGATGCCATCATTTGTGTGAGCAATGAGACACATCATAATGTTTAACGCTTAAAAAACAATGCAACATATCTGACAGCAAAATGGACATTTACACCATCATTAAATGCACTTGTCACTAAATTTAATCTGCATTACCTTGAGCAATGATCAGATGGTTGTAAGGCAAAATGTATGTTCAATGTTATTTAAGAGTATTAATAATCTCCTTTACTTCAAAATGTGAAACTCTAATAGTGCCTCTTTAGAGGGCTCACTTTTAACCTTTAAAAACATTGGAGTGTCTATAATTTTTATCAGGTTGTTTAAATTTGATTTAGTTTGAGTCCTGAAGCTACAATTAAACTCACAGCTCCCTTTGCTACCTAAACTTCATCCAACAGCTTGAATAATCTTTCAAGTCCGGTTGGGGAATGGGACACAAAACACTATTTACAGGTAGAAGGTAGAATTCAAGTATCAGCATGATGCATTTTCAGAGTCGGTAGAAAACAAACTGTTTCTCACCAGCATGGCAGGAAAATCCTGAAAGCTAATTCCTCTCCCCACTCTTCTCTCTCTCCAGCCCAAATGCTATTCAGCACTGAAATCAAAACTGCTGTGTAATTTTCCTGGGAACACGTACAAAGGGATTTGCAGAAGCCCTCAGTACTGGCCTAACTTTTCTCTTATCGCAGTCAAAGGTAAACCTCTCCTTGACTTCAATGGAAGAATTAGGGCAATTCTTTCTGAGGACTTCTGAACCTCCCACCAACAGAATCCAATAAAAGCAAGGATCAGGCATTAAATACATAAAGAATCCTACCCCCCTCTTGCAGCCCATAGAAATCCACCTAGTTAACTGAAGCTAGTGGAGAATTTTAGGTTTGAAAAGCCACCTACAGTGAGATCCATAAAGGCGGTTAGGTACCTAAATCCCAGGTCTGGCTCCAGGGCTATCTACAAAACTTCTGCCAAACTCTGTATACACCTAAAGGCACACGGCAACTAAGTGTTTCAGTTAAACGTCCTCTTGTGCTCTGAGCATGGGCACATAGATGGCTATCCGACCTAACCCCTAGAGTGATTCATGAACCAAAGAATGAGGCATGTTCAGACAACTAGGTTGATGTGAAGCCATATCCTGTGAACAGCCTCTAAGAACACCTATCAAAACAGGCCCTTCTCAAACTCCAGCCAGAGGAAGTGGTACATGCCTAATTACTGCTTTAGCCCAATAATTAGAGCACATCTGGATGTGAGAAATCTAGCCTCAATTCTCCCCTCTCTGACAGAGGGAGAGAAGGGATATGAATCAAAGTCTCCCACCCCTCTCTTATCACAGAGCTACAGGTTGTTCTGGGGCAGGTCTCCCTCAGGCGTTCTTGTTGAACCTGTTTCACTCTAAGTTCAAAGTGGCTGAAGCAAGGGGACTGGATCTCCCACCTCCCAGACAGTTCCCTAACCACTGGACTATACAGGCACTCTCCATTTCTTGCTCTCTGGCCCAGTGCTTGTTCAGTTTAGATAAAGACTTAAATAGGCTGTAAAATAAAGAGAGAGAAGAAGCAATGCTGTATCCCAATAGCTAGTACACCCTGTTTCCAGTTCCCCTACTCCAGGAGTCTCAAGCACACAGCCCACGGGCCGCATGCGGCCCCTAAAGCTATCTCCTGCGGCCTGCAATGACACTACTGTTACTAATATTTGCAATATTGTTGTACGGAAAGGTTTCTACGGTGCAGCCCTTGGGCTAACATACTTTTCCTCATGTGGCCCTTGTGGTGATTTGAGTTTGAGACCCCTGCCCTCATTATTTCTCCAGAGCACAGCAACTTCACCAGGAGAGATTAGGAAAGCCCTAAATCAGTCCAATGTTAGACCACGATCCTGAGAGCTGGAAGACCTCTGTTTAAATCTTCCTTCCCCCCCTTGGGCAGAGGGGAAAATTTAATCTACACACTACACGCTCCCACACCACATGCCACGGTTCTAACCACTGGCTTAAACATCCTAAATTGGGCAGCTGAACCGTCTCCAGCTGCTAGGTGCGTGTCTCACCCACACTATCAAAACACACCTCAAATGCCTCATGAATGTACCTGAAGGCAGCAGGTTCTCATTTGTGGGTCACTAAGCAGCTATCTCCATGAGAGAGGTGGAATTTAGGAGAGACCCCATCCTCTGCATCTTCCACTGGCTAACACATGTAGCTCCCGGCCCTCTCTCCTCCCCAGCTCTGAATTGCAGTGCTTTGATATTCTAGCTGTCTAAAAGTGAGATGCTGTGACACTCAGTAATGCAATGACTTTGTGGATCTCACCTCTATTGCTGAGTGTCCCAAACCAGCTCTCCACCCTGATAAGAGCATATCTCTTCTATCTTCTCCCATGGCACGAGGCAGGAGTTCATGAAAAGCAGCAGGAAGCTGGGTGAGCACAAAAGGTATTTACTGATCAAAGTTACACCTAGAGATGTCAGTGGGAGTTATGCTCGTGAACTGAGAGCAGGGCATTCGGCATAGTTGTAACACAGGACAAAAAAGTGGCTGAGTGGTAAAACATAATTTAGGAACCTCACCAGTAGCGTACCAAGGGGAGATGGGGATCAGGCCCCTGTGGAAGGGGTACCCCCAGCCTGGGGTGGGAGGGGCTGCCGGCAGAACATGTCTCTGAGCTTCAGAAAGTCCCCCAAGTGGAGGGGGAAGAGTTAAGCAACATGTCACCCCCCCCCCGGTACAAATAGGCAGCTAGGGCGCAATGCCATCTAGTGGGAGCTGGGGGGTCTTCCTGTTGTGCATGCATGCTTGTCCCCCAGCTGCCAGAGACCCTGTTAAGTCACTGATCAGTACTTCTCTCCTGGCATGCAAGCACAGTACCAAAAAAAAAAAAAAGGCAAATTCAACATCAATGAATGATAACAGAATTTTCCAGCACAAACACCCTGAGCCTAAGTCACACACATACTACATCCTCAGGGAAACACAGTGTGAAAGCAAACGCCAGGCTTTACTGAAATTAGTAGACATGTTTTCAGGCCAGGGTCTCACCCAGAGTGAATAAATAAGTTTTGCAGCTTGCATGGGAAGTCAACAAAAATAGGGCTCAGACAGTCACTGGACAGCCATTGAAAGTGACCTGCTGCCTCTCGCTCCCAGAGCTACAAGATTTAAGACTGTGGGCTTAGACTAGAGCGTGCCAGCTGATATCAGTGAACGAGTTAGAACACACAGGGAGGAATAGTCTTTAGAAATCACATAACCCAAACCACAACAAGCTTTAGAGATCAAAATCACTCTGCATTGCACAGGCAAACGAATAGGGATTTAATGCAGCACAGAGAAGATGCACAGAATATTGGATCTTGTCAGTCTCTTTCCATTCATAACACTGCCACATCACCTTTTGTGTAGTAACAGCATGAACCATCAGTACGCACAACTGTCATTTTAAACCGAATTTACTTTGGTGCAACTTCACTGGTTTTAATGCACTGACACCAAATTTAGGATCTGATCCTTCTCTTATTTTAGTTAATGATAAAATTCCCATTGACTATAACAGTGCAAAACCAAGACCTTTCACTGGTTTAAATGAAAGGAAAATCAGAATCATTCTGCTCTAGTTACGCCCCCCTCCACACACAAATATACATGAAACACTAACCCTATAAAGCCACAACTCAATAGTGTGGTGGCTGGCACCTCTGCTTAATCAGCAGACAGTCCTGGGTTCAAGCCCTATGGGGGTGGACTTGATGATCTCATGAGGTCCCTTCCAATGATTTGATTTGAAATTGTATTTTTTTTAAAACAAATATCTTTGTTTTTACTAAAGCTTTTAAATTTACAAAGCTCTACCCAAAGAATTTTTTTTTTAAAAAGAAATTTAGCTTTCCAAAAGGAATACTGATTGCATTCCAAAAAGCACACTCATCTTTGGTTCTGATCAGTTTCACCTCTTGTTTCCTGTGCATGAGCACAACAAAGCACTAACTGGACTGAATACACTGCACAAAACCTGTTTAAACCTAAATGAAAAACTCTCTAGACTGTAAATTAAAACAAAAAATAGTCATGTAAATGTTTGCTTTATTATTCACATTCATGAACACTTTTCCACAAAAGATAACTTTGTCAGATTGGTTTGCATCCAAAAGCCCATCAAAATTTTTGTTCTGCTTTCAAAATCTGCTCTATTGGACATTGTAAAAAATGACTGAAAAACCCTTGTTCAACTGAACAGACAACTGTGAACTCAACTCTGTAACACAGTCCCAACCTGGAACTGTGCTTCTGAAAAGCACTGGCTGGACACCCCAAGAGACATATCTTCTGTGCAGCTTTATCGCAGTTGTGTTTGTCCCAAGATATTAGACACACAAAGCGGATGGACCAGCTTCCACTGATGAGAGGCACAAGATTACACAGAGCTCTTTTTCTGGTTTAGGAAGGAAATGTACTCAAATCTTGTCTACAACAGAAATTTAAGTCAACCTAGGGGGTATGTCTACTCTGCTAGGACTGCACAATTGATGCAGTGGGATCGATTGAGCGAGCAATGGAGATGTGGTCAATCAATCCAGGAAGCACTTTCCAACTAATGCAATAAATTCACCCTGCCAAAAAGAATGAGGCTGTGTCAATGCAAGACAATGGAGATGCCATGGAAAGGGAACACAAGTAAGTCGACGGGAGTGCAGACCAGACCTATCACAATTATCCCCGTGGCTGATGTCCACAGTTGTTCCCCCCGGGTCGATGGAGTGCCTCCTCACCAGGAATACTTCCACTAATTTAAGAGGGGCGGTGTGGGCAGCTGAAACCCATCTCTTAACTCCCTGCCCAGAACCCCATAGGCTCCCAGGCTGACTGAGTGCTGACCCCTGCCCCCAATTTCCCCAGGGAACCAGAGAAAACCACTCAGGGCCTCCCTATCCCTGCTCTGAATGGGAAATTTCCTAGGGCTTCTCACCCCTGAGGAGAGGTGTCCAGTTGCTCCAGCTTCTCACTCAACCCTCACCAGCTCCCTCTAGGAGCCAAGTACCATGCAGGTTTCCTTTGAGGATGAGGACAGAGAGGTCAGATACATCACAAGGGCTTTGCATAAAGCGTTCATCCACAGGTGATGTTTGTCTTATTTTCCTGCATGCGCTCATCTGAGAGAATGTAGCGATGGTCTGGTTTCACCCACATACTGGGGCATTTAGTGCCCTGGATGAGCCACACCATATGTTGTGACAGGCATATGCAGGACCCATGGATCTTGAAAGGTGTGTTGTGAGGGGTTGATCACAGCAGTGATGTCTGCAATTTTGCTGCTTTGGCAGCATCCAATGCTATTTAGAGTTGCTGTAACTTGGTGTGTGGGGAGCTTGTTTCTGCCTAAATAGAAACTCTGGATTTATGGCTTACTACATCAGTCTCTACTTAACCCCCCGCCCACCTCCTTTCTTGTCCCTCCTCCCACCCCACAACTGAAGAACTGTTAATGAGTCACTTTAACCTTGAAATATGTGCTCCCTATTTACACTTAACAATCCCTTCCACCTCGTATTTAGCTGCGACACTCTGACCTGAAGAAGAGCTCTGTGGAAGCTCAAAAGCCTGTTGCTCTCAGCAACAGATGCTGGTCTAATAAAAGCTATTACCTCACCCACCTGGCCTTCCTTATATCTTCTGTTAAGCCACTGACTAAACACAGCACAGGTAAAAGCAGTGAGAGCTTCTCCACGCTACATACCAATGCATCTCCCTGACTAGCAAGCGGTGCGCACTACTTCTAGACTCTACTTCCACTGAAGCCCACCGCCTTCAGCAGATTACGCCACTGGCCTGGCAGTTCCCTCTCCCTGCCTATTCTGTCTTCAGCCTTCCAACAAAAGCTATCAGGATGCCAACTGTGCAAGCACCTTTTGTGATGAGCACTAAAGCCAAGTAATGAACAAAACCCTCCACATATGCAATCAAGGGGCAGTAAAATGATAAACTTTTGGTCACTACTGACCAGTGCTTGATTCAGACAAGTATCCAAGAGGTAAAATATATTCCCTATCCTCTAATGCAACTGTAGAGGATAACAAACACTATCCTAACCCACAAGTTTTTCCATATGAACAAAAGAAAATTATTAATCTGAGCAACATTTGTACTTTTGCATGTGTCAGAAACATGTGAGAATTCCAACCTTATTTATATTTGTAATGGAACAGGAGTTACTAAATCCTACCATCAAGTAATGGCTAGATAACCCACTCGGTCATTCAAGTATAATGGCCCACTTTATTGTATTTCACATCGTTCATCAACTATGTTACATCGGGTCACGTTGCAATACTTCTTAATGACAACAAAGATAAGGTAACCTGATAAAATATAATGCACTTATGCCAGATACAAAGGACTGCACTAAAAGAACATAAACTGCTATATACTGCCACCCACCACAGTAGTAAAACAGCAACATAACACATAGGGCAATAGGCACCCGCAGTTTATTGCTACTTAACATGTGTATTATACTGACATTAAGATTTCAAAAGATAAAACTTCTGGTTAGAAAACAAATCTCTTGCCCTTAAAAAAGGTTAACATCTGAATGCAAGTACAGGACAGTCAAGACAACTTATTACTTAGGAATGGGGGGCGGGGGTGGGAACAGAGCTAAGTGACTGGTTTCTGGATGACTGGTTTCTAATTTGGGTTTCTCAGCCAGATTACAGCATCTTTGGGGCACAATGATAACAGCACATTTCTATGAACTCTTTCACAGCAGCATCTTGGGAACACTGGCTTCTGAGAGATCATTTGTTCTTTTCGTATTGCCACCATCACATTTTCCTCAAGGAAGCTGAAGTAACTTTGGTTAAATTTAAGGGATAAACTCCATGATCACGAGCAAAAAAAAAAAAAAGGGCAGAAAGGAATGGACTCACACTGTTTTATGGTGTCCTGGTTTCCCAGCTAACGTTTATGCTGCCTATTCAACCGCTTCAATTCAGCACTAACTGATCAGTGAAAACGGGGGCACCCTCACAGTGGTTAGCGAACAGTGCAGGATTTCTCCTCTCTAATTCTCAGAGCTCTCTCTCTTTCTCAGTTTCTAATTCCTCTGCCAGGAACCTGATCGTTATTCACTCATAAAGGAAACCCTCTACTAAATGCTAAAGGAAGTTAAATGTCGATACCAGTGGACAATACATTTGCTGCTGGACAGAGTTAGCTAGATTTTGACAAACACTGAGAAAAATGATGCTCCTCTTCAAGTCTGAAGCAATGCAGAGCGGGGGGGAAGAATAGAGGGAAAGCGCTCATTTTCTGGAGCATTTGCTTTTTAACAAGGTAAGCTTGCTACACGGCAGCTTTATCCCAGGCTTTTGCTTTCTTTTGTGTCCCACCTGCTTTCATTTATTTGAACCGGAGCCAGGACACAGGACAATTGTCAAAATGTGGTTCTCCGAACAACAAAGGAAGAGAACCAAGCCACCTGGAACAAGGCACACAACACCACCACATTTCTTTAGAAGCTGCAGGGGCTGGTTGGTTGCCTTTTTCCCCCTGAAAATAACCCAGCAAGGTCCAAAAAGTGGCATAAGAGGCGGCTCGATGATTGTTTCTTCAACACAGAAACGGGAAAGCCACATTCACCAGTCTCCAACCCAGTGCAGGTTTTGCCCCGCACCTCCCGCCCCCCCCTACAAGCAGCAACTGGAAAGGCTACCATTTGACATTTGCTGGATGCTGGCAAATGGAAACCGAGAGTCCCAGTTGCAAACCAAGGCACAGGGATGGAAACGGTCCGAGGCCACAGCCACCCTCCCGCGGCTGCCCCACAAAGGCTGAACTAATCATTAACTGCAACAGCACAAGCGAGGTCTGTCTCCCTGGGACCTTGAGCTCTCAAGCCAGCAGCCAGAGAGCAGTGATTAGTTTGAATTTTGCAACCCCCCCAGCTCCAAAAGCTTGCTGCAAAAAACCAAACTCCTCCAAAAATGCACCACAAAGCAACAGACCCGGGGCACGAAAGGAAGCGATGCCTGGAAAACAGTGGCCCGCTGCATGCATCTGGCTCCCTGCACAGCCCCGGGCAGCCGGAGGGTCGCGCCGCGCCGCGCCGCGCCGCGCGCCCTCTCCCGGGAAAGCCCCTCCGCAGCCCCGCAGCACCCACTCGCCTGCAGTGCCGTGCACCCCAAACTGCAGCCCGCTGCCCCGCACACGCCGCCCCCGGGGGGCTGCAAGGCGGTGCAACGCCGGAGACAGCGCGGCAGCCCCCGGCTCCTCCGCCCTGCCCAGCGGCTGCAAGCCACCCACCGCGCCGCACGACCGGAGCCGCCGGGCCCGCTGCATCGCCCCAAGCGCGCGCTTCTCGCCCGCGCGCCCGCGGAGTTTTGCAACTTGCAAACGCCAACTTCCCGGGGGCCGCCCTGCACCGCCGCCTCCCACCCTGCGGGCAGCTCTGCAAGGTGGAAAGTTTCCCCGCCCTGCAAAGCACCGGCCGCCCCCAGCGAAGGCGACGCACCCGCTGCATCAGCCCCGGGGCTGCCCCGGCCCCGGCCCCGGCCGCCTCCGCCGCATCTTCCCGCCGCCTGCCCGGGAGAGACTCTGCCCCCCGCTTCCCGCACAGCCCTGCCCGCCCGCCGCCCCGCCTCCGCCCCGCCCCGGCCCGGCCCCGCTGCTCGGCAGGGGTGTGCCTAGCACCCCCCCACCTGAATTTCCCCACACCCCCAGTGGTCAGCTAGTGACACTCTTATGGCAATTTAGTGAGCCCCCCTATACCCCCTGAATTTCCCAGCACTCCCCGGTGGTCAGCCACTAAGTGTTATAGCAATTTAGTGAGCACTCCTGATCCCCCCCACACCCCCTGAATTTCCCCACACCCCCCAGTGGTCAGCTAGTGACACTCTTATGGCAATTTAGTGAGCCCCCCTATACCCCCTGAATTTCCCAGCACTCCCCGGTGGTCAGCCACTAAGTGTTATAGCAATTTAGTGAGCACTCCTGATCCCCCCCCACACCCCCTGAATTTCCCAACAGCCCCAGGGGTCAGCTACTAAGTGTTATAACAAATTAGTGAGCACCCCCAATATCTCACACCCCCCCTGAATTTCCCAACACCCCCCAGTTGTCTGCTAGTAATAGTCTTATACCAATTTAGTGAGCACCCCCAAAACCCCCACATCTCCCCCTATGCCCCCTTGAATTTCCCAACATGCCCCAGTTGTCAGCTAGTAACAGTTATACAAAATTAGTGAGCACCTCCAATATCCCCCACACCCCCTGAATTTTCCAACACCCCCAGTGGTCAGCTAATAAGTGTTTTAACAAATTAGTGAGCACCCCCAATACCCCCCACACCCACTGTTCCCTCTAAGCTCTGTGCATGTGCACGTGCACACAGGTCATGAAGCCTGCACACACAATAAAGTGTGCACAAAAAAATTCAATAGTGCTGATATTGGTGCTCACAAAGAAATGTTCCTGCGCACACAAAGAAATTGCACACACAGTGTATGAGTAATTAGAGGGAACATTGCCCACACCCCCTGAATTTCCCAACACCCCCCCCAGTTGTCTACTAGTAATAGTCATACCAATTTAGTGAGCGCCCCCAATACCCCCTACATCTCCCCCTATGCCCCCTGAATTTCCCAACATCCCCCATTTATCAGCTAGTAACTTGTAGCAATTTACTGAGCACCCCTGATACCCCCACACCTCCCCTACATCCCCTGAACTTCCCAACATGCCCCAGTTGTCAGCTAGTAACAGTTATACAAAATTAGTGAGCACCTCCAATATCCCCCACACCCCCTGAATTTCCCAACACCCCCAGTGGTCAGCTAATAAGTGTTACAGCAATTTAGTGAGCACCCCCAATACCACCCACACCTCCCGTACACTACTTGAATTTTCCAACACCCCCTCCAGTTGTCAGCTAGTAACTATTATACCAATTTAGTGAGCACCCCCTAAATCCCCTACATCCCCTGAATTTCCCAAAACTCCCCAGTTGTCAGCTAGTAACTGTTATAGCAATTTAGTGAGCACCCCCAATACCCCCCACACACACCTGCCCAATTTCAAGTCCTGGGGAGAATACTGCAACAGAGCCAAGGGCTTCACAATGGTCCTGCTTTTACCCCGTGCCCATCGGTGCTGCCTGTTTGTCCCTGGTCCCCTGGCGGGTGGCTATATGACAGCTTCACAAGCTATGGCCCTTGTTGTTGAAGAAGCTGGCTAGTTCATAATATTTCCACCTGGCTGTCCTGCCAAGGCCCTTCTCCGGGGGGGTCATGCTATTATCCCCTTTTGAGAGATGAGAAACAGAGAGGCTAAGGCTGAGACCTAGAAAGCATGTAAAGCACCTAACTCACTTAGGCACAGCACTTTTTATAAAATGGCCTCTTTGGATGGCTCATCTGAGTCCTCACAGGAGGCCTGGCTGACGGGGGGAGAGCAGGGGATTGAATTAGGTAGCCCACAGACTAGGCCAGCAGTTCGTAACATTTTGCGGCTCATAATTACGTTTACCAGATACCAAAACATGGAAAGGAAGACAGGGAAGTATGAAAAGGAGGACATTGGCAGATGCATGGAGAAAGTGTAGTATTAATGTAACATTCTTCTGTTTTCAGGGGGCCCTGGAATGCTTCTCCCTAAAAATAGGGTGTTCCAGCATGTTCCAGCACATTTTGACCCCTGTAATTAAAAAGCCAGACAAAATCATGTATTTTTAAAATGCCTGCCAGACGGAGGACATGTCCTCCTTTTGCCTGACATCTGGTAACCATAGTCATGATATGCTTGACAGTGTGCAGGGTTGGTCCAACCACAGCGGCGACCTAGGCAGTTGCCTAGAGCAGTGGTTCCCATTATTTTCTTGGCCATGGCCCACCTTGCTACCTTTAATTAATTTGAGGCACATCACCATATAGTTTCCAAATGAATTCATGACTATTCATGAACCAGTGAGCCAATCCAGAGCTCTTTGAGTAGTTTTTCAAAAAATTCTGTGGCACACCTGCTCGGACCTAATGGCACACCTTTGTGGCCGGTGCGTCTATTTGAAATTTCCCACCGTGCTGCACACAGGCAGGTAGCCTAGGGTGGAGCAAGGCAGGAAATCGATGAAACCAGCTGTTTTGACTGGCTCTGCTTCCCACTCCAGCAAAAGTAAGTGCTGGGGCGAGGTGAGGAAGGCTCAAGAGATAGTAGGCATAAGCTTGGGGTGGGGCTAGGAGGAGTGGGAGGGAGGATGGGCATGGGCCCTTGGCCGGCCCACAGCTCAACTGGCTTGGGGCTGGCCTATGGCTCAGCCCAGCCTGCCACTCAGCCAGTGCCCCTTGGGCTTATTTTTCTCTATATTGAATTGTTGGGGGGGGTGGCACCAAAATCACAGTTTTCCTAGGGCTCCAAAAAACCTTGGGCTGGCCCTGTGCAAACCTTACAGGATACACCCAATCCCGTACCCCTATCACCAACTCCTCCACCCCCCCCACCAAATCCAGCCCCCCCCCCCCTCCACTGGGAAGCTGCAGCTGCGGGGGAGTAGACAAAAGGTGATTTTCTGGAAAGGCCTAGGACCAGTTAAAGCAAGGCCGATGATAGGCCAAGTGCTGCATGCTGACACTTCAGTTGACATGTAAGAAGTAAGGGGGAGCATGAGCATCGCAGCGGCTCTGCTTTTCTTGATACACAGAAGCAAGCAAGCTGCTGGCTCTCACTGTCTCTGAAGACAGCAGTGTGTCACAACACAGCCTTTGAGAACCACTGTGCTAGGCTATTAGCGTAACTTCTGGGCTGTCCTTCCTTTTCTAGCTCTTCCTTCTGAGGCAGCTTCCACCCCTCCACCCTCCATGAAAAAAAATCTGTTAGCTTGCTTGATAATTGCCAGAAATGTTTTTCTCATGCTGCCTTGTATTTCAGACATCGGAGTAAATACCTCAATCCCTTCTTTGTCCCATTGATTCCCAGCTGCGTTCGAATGATGCTTCAGGTCTTCCAGTTTTCATGCCTGGTTTCTGCTCATGGCTAGCTTCGCTGCAGTGTGGGCAGTCTGCTGGTGTGATAGTTCTGCACTGGGATCTGCAGCAGTCAGGCTGATTTCTCCTCAGTAATTCATATATTGATATTATGCTGGGTCTAGCATCTTGAGCATTTTCAGATTCTTTCAATCTGTTTGTTGGGAGATAGTGCTGTTCAGAGAAGGCAATACAAGGCTGCATTATGCCTCTAGTTATTTGAATTGAGAACCTCTTAATTTTGCATACTGTGGTCCTTATTACTTATTTCATAATAAGCACACTTATATCGTTAACCTGTAGGTCCATTCTGTCACTTTTTCTGTCCTAAGGGTAAATCTGCTCAAAGACCCCACTGGGAACATTTTCTGTATAATTAGCAATTTCTTTCCATTTGTGTTGATGCTGAAGTTCAACTACACCTGTGTTGGTGGTATAAAATCATCTTTAAGTTTATCTTCCTTTGTTGAGATGGAGTCCAGTTCCCTGCTTGTCTCAGCCATCTGAACAAGACAACTGTTACTTTAAAAAAAATGGCTGCCCTCACTGGAGCGAGTACTTTGAAGTGGTAATTTAGTTTATTTGCTAGTCTGCTGCTGCTTTTTTTTTTTTTTGCACTCTTTTTCTGCCTATTCTGGTGACAATTTCAAAATGCAACTCCCAACAAGAGAGCAGGTGAAAAGTTCCCCCCAAAAAGTACTGTCAGCATTGTGCCACTGATCTCATAAAACACTCAGCATGCATTGGCCAATCTGCTACTGTAAATTAGTGTGATGGTGGAGAAAAACCCAGCAACCCACATTCATCACACTTTCAAGACCAGTAAAACTGGAGGGCCAGACCGTAGGTGATGAAACAAAACTTAAACATTAAGGGCACGTCTACACTGAGAGCTTTATTTCGAAAGGAGCCTTTTCGAAATAAGGGAAACCGCGGTATCGAAACAGCCGTTATTTCAAAATGGATGTTTCGAAATAACGGCAATGGAACCACTGTTTTGAACCGTTGTTTCGAAACAACGGGTCTAAAGCTGTTATTTCGAAACATCCGTTTCGAAATAACGGCTATTTCGGGGGGGGTAGGTTTAACTTTTTCGAAATAACGATCATTATTTCGAAATGATGAGCCCCGTTGTTTCGAAATATCGATACGTCGTGTAGACCAGATTTTTTTATTTCGAAATAACAAGTGTTATTTCGAAATAAAAGAGCCATGTAGACGTGCCCTTGTTTAAAAATGCTATCAGCTACAGATAAAACTAAATGCCCCATGGTAGATGTACATAGGCAATATTACCTTTTACTAAAACAAAACTATAATAAAAGTCATTTAACTAATCACATTTTTCCCCCCCAGAACGGCTCATTTGGTGTAATTTTATTATTTGCATTAGGACTGAGGAGATTTAGGACTGCTCCTAAAAGACTATTAATATTTGTGTTATGGTAGTCTCAAGAAGTGACAAATTAGACTAAGGTCCCATTGTGCTAGGTTCTGTACAAACACAACATAAGGAGTCCTGTTCCTAAGAGCTTATGCTCTGCACAGTCAAGACAAACACAGAATAGGAGGGAAAATACAGTATCCTACAGATGATATTGATAGATAAGGCAATCAAAGAAATCTGTGGCAGAGCCAGGAACCCAAATCTCCCCTTGCGCAGTGTAAAAATAGTGCTCCCCTTCCTTTCCAACAGAACTGGCAAATAATACTATCTTTTAAGACCTCTTTTTGAAGTATTGGTTGAGTGGTTCATTTCTTAACTGTTGAACTGCCTCTATGAGTGAATGGTAACTTTACAAAAACAAAGAAAAACAAACTTAAATACCTTTTACAACAAGTTAAAATATTAAGACAAGACATATTAGGTTATGTTCCATGCCAATGCAGTATTGTCTTCATATAGTAATGATCTAACTAGTGTATGTGTACACCTCTTCCCTCTACTGGCTAGAACCAGAACTGTGTGTGTCAAAGTTCTTACACATTTAGCTCAAAAGGAAGAAGGTTGTTTTTTGGAGGCGGAAGAGCGGAGTACTCTCCCCACTATATTGACAGTTCTGAACAGTAATCCACTGAATTTGTTGCAGTATTATGTTACACAGTCCTCTATTTCGCCTTCCTTTAAATGTCTCCTGTGATAGGGCTGCTTCCACTTCTTTTTGGAAAACTACTCCACAATTTTATGGATTTCCCGGTCAAGATATGTTCTTTTTCTGTTTTCTTTCCCCCTACCCAATATTTGGCCTCAGTTCCTATTTCTTAGTTTTATCCTTTTGTTATGCAATCCTCAAATATTTACAGACTTATGTCTGTTATAGATCCCCTTCAGTTGTCACTTAGCCAAACAGTATATATCAAGAAAGTATTAGAATTTTTATCAGTAAATGTTGGTAAGCACTGATTTCACCATTAATTCACAAAAAATGTTTCAATTTACAGATAAGAAAAGTAAGAACAATGCCGCTTCAAAATTTATTGGAGTTTGATGTAAGGGTATTTACTCTGTATATTTTGACATGTGACAATTTGTGTTTTAAATGATTTGAATGTCAGTGTCTACTATTATTAAATAATTGTCAGAGCCCCATAATTTCCTGTAACTGAAAATTTTATTTGCTAAAAATAGAAAATATGCTTAAAATAAACACAGATCTGTCAATTAAAAAAAATCTAGTTCTGCCAAGTCTCCCTCTATATATTTACTGAGTATTACAGTAGATAAATGCTAATGAGTATTAGTCGTTAATTCAGTTTTTCCTGATTAATCAATCCCTGCAGCCCTGTAATGATTTTTATTGCTCTTCTCTGAACTATCCCCAGTAGGGAGGGAATTCTGTTGATTAGCAATAGCACTTTATATGGCTGTGACATTTTGTTCATTTGTAGATTACTTTCTCAAAGGAGGGGAACAGTTCGCATATGGAGCAACTAAGGCAGAGAATACAACATTGTCCTCTCGCACCAGTTCTACCAGGGTATAACTCAGAGGAGTCCAACCACTTCATGTAAAGGACTACACTGCAATTTTTTTTTCACTTGAGGGGAGGGGGAGCTAGTGAGCTTGAAGGGGCTGGAGACAAGGGACTGGTGCTCCACCCAGCTGACTTGGGGCTCAGGGGTGATCAAAGCTGGAG
Source organism: Podocnemis expansa (assembly GCA_007922195.1). Classification (NCBI taxonomy): domain Eukaryota; kingdom Metazoa; phylum Chordata; order Testudines; family Podocnemididae; genus Podocnemis; species Podocnemis expansa. The sequence continues at coordinate 47,440,984 of ML681992.1, forward strand.
GGAAGAGGATGCTGGGGCTGCCTCGGAGGTGGGAGGGGGTTCCTGCTGCACCTGGCCTGCATGAAGCTGGAAGGGAGGGGTTACTGCTGTGCTTGGGCCAGCTTGGGGGTGAAGAGAAGGGGCTGCAGCTGGTGCACCCACTTACCAACATGGGGCTGGAGAGGAGAGTCTGTTCCTTTGCCCCAGCAGGCCAGGTAACAGCCTTCAGCAGGCCAGACTCTGGCCCCTCAGCAGTGGTTAAAGTATAATTTGATGGAACCCTCAATCTCTGGGCCCCCTTCCCATATTGTCCAGGCCCCTTTCATGCTTGTGGGGGCCCCAGCCAAGGTAGGCAGTTGCAACCACTTCTCAGTACCACATGCATTGGTTGTTGCTGCATAAACATATGGCTAATACTCCAAAAAAAAAAGAAAAATACTGGACTCACTCCTGGGCTCATATGCTGCCTTCTACCCCCCGATCCTGGTCTCACACACTGCCCCCTCTACCCCCATCCTTGCCTCACATGCTGCCCCCTCCTAGATGGTACTTGGTCCTGGCATGAATGCAGAGGGCTGGACTCAGTGACCTCTCATAGTCCCTTACAGTTCTATGATCATCTTGTCTTAACCTCCAAAACATAAATTGCTCTCAGTGGGGCATTGTGTACCTTGCTCAGTAAGTAAATCAAACCCAGATTAAAAAAGATCAGGACAATAAAGAGACAAAATCTAAACTACTGAGAAATATCTGTTGTACTCGGTCATCCCCCAAAGTGGGAGCAATTTTAAAGATCCACTTCATTAGACATTTTAGGAAGAAATTGGTAGTGGCTTCCTATAAATAGTGAGTGAGTCTGGAATGTACACACAGGGCAAATAAGCACTGTGCAATAAGACATTTTAAATAATTCACATTTTAGTCTCCAGAAGGACTGGGAAACGTGCATGAGTCCTCAGGTCTGTAATGGAGGAAACGCTGTCTGCATCCAACACCGTATTATCATTATTAGCACAGTATTATCATGATTAGCGTCCCCATGCATGCACCAATTCTCCAACCCCCTCACCCCTTCCCTGTTCACCTGCCAGCTCCCTGATCCCCTGGGCCTCTTCCCTCTTACCTGGGTGGAGCTGCTGGGGTGGCCCAACAAGTCGCTCCCTGGTCAAGCTGCTCCTTCCCTGAGCATGCATCTGAGCACGCTCAGGGCAGGAGATTTGAAAACTGCCAGCCTGGCTGGAGTGGCCATGCTGCACAGGCAGGGGAGGGCAGAATATGCATTTCACCAAGGGCATCACGGGCACCTGGCATAGGGCACATGCCCCAAGTCCTGGCGCTGATGCCCCAAATATCCTGCATGCCCTCCTGCCTCTCCCAGCCCCATACCTAGCCAGGGATCAGGGGCCAGGTTGGCCGCGGCAGGAGCCCAGGGCCTCAACTCTTTTTCCAGGACAACGACACTCCTGCATTCCACCTGATTCTTTTATTTGTTGGGGCCCCAGAACACTGGTCCCTCAAATTTATGGAGCCTGGTACAGCGTTCCAGGCATTGCAACTTAATTTAACCCCTGGTAAATGCCCTTCTCAAGAATAAGCAGTTTGGACTGTTTAATACAGAGGCTCCCGAGCAGCAAAGACAAGGCAGTGTCCATTAACTTCCACACCAAGGAAGCCCCTGCCGCAGTTGATCAGTCTGGGTTGTCTGGAGCTTCAGGGTAGGGAAAAAGGAGCAGAAAGGGGGACTATTCACTGGCGGGAAGTGAGGAAAGGCTGGAGGACCTCTGGTGGTTATTTTGGACCTCTGCAATGCAAATACATGGCCTGAGGAGCAGGTGGATGGATTTCCACAGAATGATCAAGATTGCATGGAGAGGCCTGAAGGCTCACAGGGCTAGGGGAAAGCAGACTCCATCCAACTCACTTATTGGTGGCCATGGGGATGCTGTCTGCATGGGGGAAGAGCCCTGACTCAAGACATGGATGCAGCTGTCCCAGGGCCAAGCACAAGTGCAGTGAGGGGAAGCCAGGTGTGACAGCAGTGCAGCCAAACTAGGCGTCAAGCAGGAAGGAGACCCACACTCCTTCTCTTTGCATCAGCTTTGCCCGTCTATGTGACAAGTCTGTACTGATACAACTGTCACCAGTAACAAGATTAGCTCCCGGGAGCAGCCCATGAATCTGGGAGCTTTACATTCCTCTGCTGGGCTAAATAAGGCCAATACAATGAGGAGCGCATGTGAAAAACCCCAACAGAAAGCACATCCTGCAACTGGAGCTTACCTGAGAAATGCATCTATGGGGCCGCATAGTACTTCCCTCCTCTCCTACTGGCCTGAGCAGCTGGGCCCCAGCTTCACCTCTCAACCTCTGCATGTGGGAAAGGAAGTTCAGCAGAGCTCTGACAACTAGAGGCCTCTGGTTGTTCAAGAGCAGGAAAGGGGAAAGGGATAAAGAGCAGGAGAGTTACAGGGTGATGCCGGTGGATGAAGCTGGCAGCTCTGTCCATCAAGGCAGTTCTCCAGCTTGCAGTTGCACAGACTGCTGCTGTAGACCCTTGGCTCCATGGCCAGCATCACTGAGCAGGGGGTTAACATCATAGTAGCAGGGTCTGTGTCACCAGAGGACACGCAACCAGTCTACAGAGAAGCAGCCAGTGGTGGAACAGGCTAGGCGGTCAGAGCCCAGGGGGTGGAGTGGACTGGCCCAGAAGCCAGTACTGTGCTTCCCATCCTCCCCAACTCCCAACTGCCTTTGGCTCCACACCAAAAGTGGACGGAAAGGGGTAGGGGTCAGCGTGGCCGTGGGGGAAGGCGGTGTGGATGCCAAGCTGCCCTGGTTAAGGTAGGACAGCATGTGGCCCACAGCATGTGGGGCTATGGGCCATTGACCCTCACACCCACACCCCCTGCAGGACGGCCAGCAGGGCCACAGCTCCCGCAAAGCAGAACATGACATTCCATCTGATTTTCTTATTTTTCAGGGCCCCAGAATGCTAGCCCCTTAAATTTTTGGGCCCTGGAATGGCATTCTGAGGCGTTGCCCCATACTTTAACCCCTGCCCCTCAGACTGTGGTTTGGACAACCCAGGTCTAACTTCATCAGTGTCACTGAAATTAACCCTGATTTGCAGTGTGGTATGAGGAGAATTAGGCCAATAGTGATTGTGAATTGTGCCAATCAGCAACTGAAACTAGGTTTCCTAACTCCAAGCCTGCCTCAGTCCAATAGATCCTGCTGATCCTAAAGCAATCAGCTTTTGTTGAAAATGAAAAGGGATACAAAACAAAAGGGGAAAACAAAAGGGCCTGCAGGTATAAAATCAGGAAGGCCAAAGGAAAACTGGAGTTGCAGCTAGCAAGGGGTTTGTCTACACTATGGGCTTAAGTTGATTTAAAGCCCTTTAACTCAACTTAAAACACTCCAAGTCTACATTTAGAAATTAAGTCAGCTTAAACAATTGCTTAAGTCGGCTTAAGCATATAAAATGACTTTAAAGGGCAGGGCCTGCTCCCTTCTCTGCCCTGGGGTGTGATCGTGTTCCAGGGCCCTGATCCAGCTCCTGCTGTGTGGCAAGGAGCTGGGGGCTGGATCCAGCTCCAAGCCCCTCTCCGCGGGCAGGCAGCTGGTTCCTCCAACTTGCGGAGAAGGGCTGACAGCTCGATCTGGTCCCCACCCACTCTTCGCAGGCTGCAGGGGATAGGAGCTGGCTCAGAGCCGATCTGACTTCCAGCTGCTTGCACAGTGGTGAAGCAGCTCAGAGCCTGGTCAATTTCACAGGCTGAGTCTGTGAAATTGACCAGGCTCTGAGCTGCTTGTCCCAGGGTGCAAGCAGTTGGGAGCCAGGTTGGCTCCAAGCCACCTCCTAGGCCCTGCAGCCTGCAGAGAGAGACTGGGAGCCAGACAGGGCTCTCAGCCAGTTCCTGCAGCATGCAGAGAGAGGTTGAGAGACGAATCAGGTTCCCAGCTCCTCTCCACATGCGGCAGGTTTGGCAGCTAACTCCTGCCCTGGCTGCACCCCTGGCTGTGGGAAGGAGCTGGGAGCCCGATCTGGCCACCAGCCTGTTGCAGCAGGCTGTGGGAGCTAGGAGCCACCTCCCCCCCCCCCCCCCCCCAGCGAGGAGCCCAGGGGCTGATCTGACTCTGCCCCCTTTGCCAGTGCCAGCAGGTGGCTCTGAGCCTAGTTTCACAGGCTACAAGCCTGTGAAATTGACCAGCTCCAAGCTCCCTGGTCAATTTTGCAGGCTCGAAGCCAGTTAAATTGAATAGACTCTGAGCTGTTTGCCAGCAGCGGCAAGTGTCTGGGGGCCAGATCGAGCTCCCAGCCCCTCTCCATGGATGGCAAGCGGGCTCCCAGCCCCTCTCCATGGATGGCAGGTGTTGGCTTCCAGCCCCACAGCCTGCTGCAAGCAGCTGGGAGCTGGATCAGGTTCCCTGCAGCTGGCCAGTGGGGACTTGGGCAGGATTAATCGGAACCAGAGGTGGGGCAGGGGCTGGGGCACCCTGGGTATGCCTTCACTGTCTTCAGTACAGATATACCCTGAAGTCAACTTAACAAGGTCAACTTAAAGTCAACTTTGTTAAGTCAGCTTCTCAGCCCCCCCCCCCCCCCCAGAGTAGACATGGCCAAGGGATGTGGAAGGAACCAAGAAAGGTTTCTACAAAAATATCAGTAACAAAAAGAGAATGGTGTAGGTCCCTTACTGAATGGAGCAGGCAACCTAGTGGTGGATGATGCAGAAAAGGCTGATGTACTGAATCCTTTTTTTTTAACCTCAGTCTTCACAGGCAGGGTCAGCTCCCAGGCAACTACACTGAGCAACACAGAATGGGAGGGAAGGACAGCGGCCATTGGTGATGGAAGGTAGGTTAGGGACTTAGTGAAGTTGGACATGCAGAAGTCTATGGGGCCAGCTGAACTGCATCTGAGGGTGCTAGCCGATGTGATTGCAGAGCCATTGGCCATTATCTTTGAAATCTTTTGACAACTGGGGTAGGTCCCAGGTGATTGGATAAAGGCAGATATAGTACCATCTTTAAAAAAGGGAAAAAGGAGAATCCAGGGAACTACGGATCAATCAGCATCACCTCAATCCCTGGAAAAATCATGGAGCAGGTCCTCAAAGAATCCAATCTGAAATTCCTGGAGGAAAACAGGGTGATCAGGAACAGTCAGCACGGATTCAGCAAAGGCAAATACTGCTTGAGCATACTGATTGCCTTCTATGATGAGATGACTGACTTTGTGGATGCAGGAATACCCATTGAGGTGATGTACCTTGATGTTAGGAAAGCTTTTGACGTGGTTTCCTGCAGCATTCTTGTCAGCAAGTTAAGGAAGTATGGTTCGGATGAATGAACTGTAAGGTAGATAGAAAGCCTGCCAGATATTTGGACTCAGTGGGTAGGGACCAATGGCTCAATGTGTATTTGGCAACCAGTAACATGTGGAATCCTGCTGCGGCTGTTTCTGGGGCCAGTTTTGTTCAGCATCTTCATTAATGATCTGGATGATAGGATAGATTGCACACACTCAGTATGTTTGCAGATGACACCAAGTTGCGGGGGATGGTAGATATGCTTCAAGGTAGGGATAGGATTCAGGGAGACCTAGACAAATTGGAGCATTGGGCCAAACAGAAGCTCATGAGATTAGCAAGGACAAGCGCAAAGTCCTGCACTTAGGATGGAAAAATCTCGTGTACCACAACAGGCTGAGGATTGACTGGCTAAGTAGTAGCTCTGTAGAAAAGGACCTGGGAGTTATGGTGGACAGGAAGCTGGATATGAGTCAACATTTTGCCCTTGTTGCCAAAAAAACCAATGGCATATTGGGCTGTATCAGTAGGAGTGCTGCCAGCAGATCAAGGGATGTGATTATTCCCCTCCATTCAGCACTGGTGAGGCTGCATCTGGAATACAGTGTCCAGTTTTGGGCTCCTCACTTCAGAAAGGATGTGAACAAGTTAGAAAGAGTACAGCAGAAGGTAATGAAAATGGTTAGGGTGGGTAGGGCACATGACTTATGAGGAGAGACTGAAGGAACTAGGCTTATTTAGTCTGTAGAAGAGAAGACTGAGGGGGGATTTGATAGCAACCTTCAACTACTTGAAAGGCTGCTCCAAAGAGGAGGGAGCTAGGCTATTCTCAGTGGTGACAGAGGACAGAACAAGCAGCAATGGATTCAAGTTGCAGGTGGGGTGGTCTAGGTTGGATATTAGGAATAAACTCTCTCACTAGGTGGGTGGTGAGGCACTGGAATGGGTTGCCTAGGGAGGTGGTAGAATCTCCATCTGTGGAAACTTTTACGACTCAGTTGGACAAACATTGGCCAGGATGATTTAGTGGGAGCAGTCCTGCTTTGAGCAGTGGGGTTGGACTAGATAACCTCATGAGGTCTCTTCCAGCCCTCACAGTCTATGATTCAATGACAATCAAATAACACAGCAGTAGTATCACAGCTCTCACATCTAATGTATCACGTTATAATACTGTACAAATACCAGTCAGGAAATATCTTCTCCCTCCCCCCGCCACCATTTTCTCAACCAGCACCAAGGGGAATCTCATCACGTTCCTGGAAAGATGACCAGTAAGTGAAGATCTAAACCAACCACTATAGGGATATATAATCTACTAAGGAATTTTTTTGAAATTATAATTAGAGTATTCAGCTAATATACATTAAAAATAAAATCAAGAGAAAGGGAAAAAAAGACTTACAAAATGTCCAAGAAGGCATAGAGAGACTGGTTTTACATCTGATCTTACCCGAACTTGTAGCATACTATTAAAAAATAAGTCTCAGCATACTGTCATGAATTATGAAACACTGACATTTCATTTTGAATTAATACGAAGAGCTGCTTATACACTATTTTAGAATCACTTGGTTAAGCAAATTAATACACATTTTACTTCACCAGCACAAGTGTTAGCAACCCTGCTATTTTTCTAAACATCAAATTATTTGCATAATGAAAAATATCTCAATAGAAGTTGTTCCCTGGGGCTGTTGTAAAAGTTATTTTGAAAAGAATCAAATCTGTTATGAATCATCAATTGCTTGATTCAGGATACAGCTGATTATTTTCACATAGGTGTAAGAGTACTCATTACCCAGGCTGGTCTTTCTGGATCTGTCTGTGCAGTTAAACATCTACAGCTGTCCTGGGCCTCTTGGTTTAAGCTTGGATTACAGGACTGTTCAGTTGCGGTGTGTGTACATGTTTGGAGTTAGGCTCTCAGGTCCTGTGAGATGGGAGGGTCCCCGCCCAGGGATCAGACTGTAGCCCCAACTGGAAGGTCTATGCTGCAGTTAAACAGCCCCTTAGCCTGAGCCCCATGACCCAGACTCAGCTGGCATGGATCCACTGCTAGTTTTTCATTGCAGTGTAGATACCCCTTCAGTTTACAGGGCCCCAAGCTACCAAAAAGAAAGAGAACATAATTAGACTCACTGACCAGAGGGTCAAAGGACATTGTTTTTATTTTTTGCAACTGTGGTGCCAGCGACAGAGATTAGGCAGGCCCATTAGCAGAATTTGCATGATTCCACAAGCAGTTATTAGCAATGCTCATCAGTCTTCAGTTACCTTCGCATCTGGTTATAATAGATACCACAACACCTTTTTATTGCTCGTGCACATCAACGTATTTATTTTTTAAAAAGGACAAACTCAACTGAATAGTCCCAGTTGAGTTTTTTGTCTGAAAAGTGATCAAGTTTACTTCTTAGAGATGACTTAATGTTTAAGGCATCAGTTCAAGGCACTTAAGGATGTCTTTTAAGCACATGAAGGTCTATACTGTGGAGGGACTTAAGGATATGCTTATGGGCTTTACTGAACTGAGCTCTTTAACATTACCTTTAAGAAGTCATTAAACGTTTGACCAGGGTCAGGTTAAGGGGTCTTGGGGCCTCAGGCTGGCCACCACTCTGGGGATCCCCCTCTGGAGGCCCTGGCCCCCCACCATGGCAGCAAGCAGGTGGTCTAGTGCTGGGGAGCCCTGGGATCACAGGCCATTCTCCACAGCACTCTTGCCTCAACCTAGCTGGTCTGCCCCAAGGACGATGCAGCTGTTGGAGTGGGTCTTTAGCACTCACGGGCTCTGGAAGGCCATGTCCCTATAGCAGAGTGAACACACATCAGCTTGCGCTGCTTCGGGGGGCAGACCAACCAGTCCAGGGGAGGGCAGAAGTGCCAGAGCCTGATCTCTGGCCCTGCCCACCCCCCCAGCACCAGCAGGGGACCTCCCAGCACAAACCACAGCCCCGCTGATGCTGTGCCGGGCAGACTGGGGTGGCACCAGATCAACACAGAGGCCTTAGGGGCCAGAGCCTGGGGCCCTTCTTTAGGCCAGGGCTCAGGGCTTCAGCCGTTATAGCCCCTGTGTTGACCTGGCCCTGCATTTGACATGAAATTAAAGAATCAGTTGACCAATGCTCTGGTTTTCAGTTCCATCATTTGACAAAAAACATTTCTGTATCAATTGCCAATAATTTATTTGACTCGGAGGCAAAAATCACCCACATCAGTAGGGTGTTAAATTCAGGTCACATGTTTGTGACTACGCAATCAAGAAATAGAAACATGTCCTATAGTTTAATTTCTAACTCTATATTCTGAACCTATTTGGGAAGTGACAGGGCATGATATCGGGTGCCAAAAAGGTAGCTGTGTTAGTCTAGTTCAGCAAAACAAGTGAGTCTGATGGCACTTTAAAGATTAACAAATTTATCACATGAGCTTTCGTGGGAGAAAATCCCACTTCTTCAGATGCTGTGTCTGACAAAGTGTGAATTTCTCCCAAGAAATCTCATGTGATAAATGAATTGGTTAGTCTTGAAAAGTGCCACCAGACTGTTTGTTTAGCCTGGTACCTACTGATCTGATAATGCCACAGACCTTTATGCAAACTTCCCTCACATCTTTTTATTTCTTCTCACATCTGCTGGTAGAGAGAGATACAATATTAAGTCAGTGTTAAGAGTTAAATTGTGACATTACTCTTACTCCGCTTTAGAAAAAAGATGGAGACAAGGCAGCTAAATGGAGACCATGCCAGAAGTTTTTCTTAGGAACATTAGTCCTCACATCCTTGAGCACATCTTACTCAGGGGCATGCTCTGACAATGAACTGCACCACAGGCTGATCTTTGGTAGTGCAAGCCATCTAATAAATTACTGGGCTCAACACAGGAGTAGCTGGATGAAATTCTATGACCTGTGTGATACAGGAGGTCAAACTACATTCTCGCAATGGGATTTTTAAAAAATCTACGAAATTAATGAAGGTTACACTACAAATGTTTTCAGATGGCGCGAGCCATTCAGTACTAAATATTTAGCTAAATACTTAGGCTTTTGAGGACTAATGCTCCCTCCTTTAAAACATATCATTACTGCGATGTCTACAAATCACAACCATCTGGCACTGGCAAGGCTGTCACATTCTGACCACAAAAGCCACATATGTACACAAACAGATCCGTTCTTACTGATACCTTGTCTGTCCCTCAAATCACACCAGTTTTCTGTTTATCCACCTGCTGTCCTTTACTATAATTCTTCCTCAGTCAGAGAAAGTTTGTGTGTTGCTTGGGCAGTGCCTAGCACAATGGTTATTGGCTTACCCATTGGGCCTTTAGGTGTCTTCATATTAGTAATTGAGAACAGGTGCTGTAATTGGATTTTCTTAATTTGTAGCTGCCATTTAGCAAGAAAAATCCCCAACATAATACATGTCACTGCAGTTAGGTATTATTGTGAATGTAGTTGCTGTCGCCTTCTGATCTTCTCTCTTTATGAAGTCAATGATAGCATGCATTCAAAAATAGATTTTGACAGTTCAAATCAAAACATTTCACTGGTATAATGCTAGATTGTGATTTACAGGACAATGCTATTAACCCCCTTGGAGCTGTATTAAAGGAACATTAAAGGTTGACTTAAATCCCCACAGGAGTGAGATCGTTTTGAGTAAAAGGGAAATATTAGAGTTGACATACATCCTTAATTTATGCCATTGCAAGCAAAGACAATGAAACACGTATAGGCAGTGTCATCTCAGATTTTTATCACCTTACCTTTCTGTTTGCTCTCTGAATTCCTCTCTCATTCAATCAAGGATCATTTTATCATGACTGGGCAGAGCACCAACTCTAAAAGGAGTGTTCCCGATCAGCATCTATCTTAGGTTTAAGGATACCAGACATGCCACTTTCAAAGAACTGATTGCAACCAGAGTTGATCTTTAGGAGATACTGTACTGGGATACTAGAACACTTGCTCTCCAGAAGTGGGATATCAACCTTAATGGCTTGATCTACGAATGAATCCTATTTACAGGGAGTTGAAATCAGGGCCTTGGTGCTTTTTTTCTTTTAGGGAATTTTGAGAAAAGAAATTCCAAAGTGGCAGCCATTTTAGTCTAGTTCAGAAGAAAAAAAAAACAAAAAAAACACAACAAGGAGTCCTTTGGCACTTGTAAAGACTATAAAGAGTAACAAATTTATTTATCACATGAGCTTTCATGGGAGGAAATGCCAGTGTCAGATGCTTTGAAGTGGGATTTTTCTTTCATGAAAGTTCATGCAATATGTAAATTTTTTCATCTTTAAGGCTACACCTCTACCTAGCACACTAGTTTGGACTTGCTTAGTGTGAAGTTAGTTTGAACTAAACACTTTTTTTAGTTCAAAGTAAATTTTCAGTTCAAACTAAATAAAAGCGGCAACTTCGAACTAAAAGTTAGTTTGAACTAAAAGGCACGTTTAATTCGAACTAGCATGTCTACATTGAGCTAGTTTGAACTAAATATGGAAATTAGGTCAAACTAAACAGCTAGTTTGAACTAACCAGCTGAATTAACTAGTTCAAACTAAGCTTTTGAACTCAAACTAAAAAAATTTCTAACTAGGCAAAGCCTAGTGTAGACAGGTTTCAAATTAGTTCAAATTAAGGCTCCTTAATTCAAACTAATTTGTTTGTATAGACATAGCCTAAAAATGACACAGGATTCCTTGGTTTTTTGAGAAAGGAGGAAAAAACTATCTTATAGCTAAAGCATGGAACTGAGAATGAGAAGTTCAGTTCCAGTCTCAGCTCTGCCACTGACTTTTGGCACATCACCCCAGCGTATCCCTTATTCTCCCTGCATCTTAGTTTAACCACCTGTGAAAGCAAAGCGCTCAGATATAACTATGACAACTACCAGTACCAGAACCCAGATGAAAGACTAGATGATTTTGCAGTTATATTAGTGACCTGGCACTCAAGAGATCCAAGTTCAGTTTCTGACTTTACCCCAGATATTTTGTGAGACCTTTAAGAAGTCATGTTTATTTCTGTCTGCTGCACTTTCCTATCTATCTGGGAGCAGGGGATACGAATACTTACTTTGTCTTGTCTCTTTGGACTGAAAGACAAGGCTGGCAATTTCCCCAGAGAAAATAATTTAGGACAGGGCCCTAGTAAATGCAAGTTTAAACCCAATTTAAATCTGGAAAAATAAATTATAATATATGCATTTTAATGATGAAATGTGTACACACCACTTATGAAAAATTACTGAAAAATATTTAGCCAGATAATAGTTTTGCATTATATATAAAATTGAAATGAGTCACGAGAAGTATAACTTCCTTGTGAAAATACTGAACCAAAATGTATACACACTCCATTGTTCATTTTTATATTACAGATGTTAATTTTATGCCTACTGCAATTTAACCTTTTTATTAGAACAACCCTATGTTAATCAGCAAATCTACTGCCTTACGTAACCACGATTTGATTATGTAACTAAAAGTAAGGGTAATGTGGTAGGCATTAAGGAAGTTTTTACAATAGAAAATACTTTGAATTGGGGGTAATTAGTTTCTTTAAGGGTGGTAAAAATCATGATTTTGCCTGGTAAAAACTGACCAGGCCAATACCAAACTTTCCCTGCTGCTAGTTCTATAAGACAGATAACTGTCTTTTAGGGCATGTCTGTAAAGTGCCTACCACAATGGAGTTCTGATCCTGTGACAGGGCTTGTAGGCCCTTTTAATAAGAAGAAATGCAGTGAGAAATAATAGATTTATTTAATGCTACAAAGCACTGAGATCAGCTGAAGATTATATAGAATAGCAAAATATGTTTAATGTGCAAGCAAGAATAGCAAATGGATAATAAAAGAAATTGGTTTTATAAACTGGGTGGGAGTTGCTGTAATGTGGACAGTGACAACTCTAGAATTCAGGGTGCCATACAGAATAGAGGTTACTGATTTTTTTTTTGAGAAATTCAGTATATCCCCAGTAGCTTTGTGCACTCACGTCAGTCCACTGTCCGAAGACTCCATGCCTGCAAACGCTTGCACAGAGGAGTAATCCCTTTGACTTCACGTTTAATGGAAAATTAAGCACATCCATAACTATTGACAAGATCAGAGCCACAGCTCAGGATTCACACCATCACAGTGGCTCCTTTGGGTGTTTCCCATGGCTAGTGAAAACTACAGCATGGACATGGGGCATGATCCAGCTCCCTCTGGAGTCTCTCCATTAATTACATAAAGTTCAATTTGTCCCTTAATGGGGAGCAAAATTGGTTTTTTTGTTGTTGTTGTTGTTGTCATAAGTGCAAAAATAGGTAAAAGGTAAATGGAATGGTGCAGAAAGCTTGTTTCCTAGTTTAGGCCTAGAGATTTTATACATTAACTTGCTCTGGTCAGAAGCTTATCAGCTGTGCTGAAAGTCAGGCTTCAACAAATCTGTTTCTAGTTGACACTGACCAGTTTTAGTAGTCTGTCGCCTAGCTCCACTGCAGGAATATAGTGAAGGAGCACCCTCCGTCAACCAAAAGTAAATTGCTGGCACCCAGCTGTCAAGGAATTTTGTCCATACCTGCTTAGAGCCCCTGAAAATAAAGTTTTTCTTCAAATTCTTTTTGGCCCCTCTACTTTTGCTTTTACACTTGATTTGCCTGACTCTTCTATTTCCCTTGGTTGGATCTGACTGCCAATTTTAAAAAGATGTCTTTTTGTCTTTAACTGCCTTTTTTACTTTGTGTTTAGCTGTGGTGGCTTTTTTTGGTCCTTTCACTTTCCTTTTTAATTTGGGGTGTACATGTGGTCTGAATCTCTACTATGGTGATTTTTAAAAAACATGTTTCTGGCAGGCAATTTACCCTTGTGAGTATTCCTTTTAATTTCAATTAACCTCCTCACTTTTGTGTAGTTCTCCTTTTTGAAGTTAAGTACTACTGTGGTGGATTTCTTTGGTATCTCCCTCCCTTCATATAAGGATGTTAAATTTTTGCATATTATGGATGCTTTTATCAAACAGTTCAGCTAATAGCCCAAAAGCGGATTAATCTTATCTGCAATTTACAACCAAATCAAGAATTGCCTATCCCCTTTTAGACTCCAGGGCTACCTGCTTCAAGAACCAGTCATTAAGGATATCTAGAAATAGCCTCTGCATAGCATTCTGAGGTTGAAATCCCCAATTATTGAGTTTTCTGGTTTCTTTCAGTCTCTCTAATTTCCTTGAACATTTCATAATCATCATCCTGGTCAGTGGAGCACTCATATAATCCCACTCTGATACTTTTATTATTTAAGCATTGGATCTCTATCCAGACAGATTGTGCTACTGTAAGAGTCATTTAAAATTTAAGTCATTTATTTGACTCTATACTTTCTTTCATATTGTATAGTACCACTCCTCCGCAGTCTGATTTATTCTCTAATTTCAGTATATTTTGTGTTCTGGTATTGCCATCTCTTATTGACAGTCACTGATTGAGATAATGACATAGAGAGTACCCTTATAAAAGTTTGTGGATCATGCCAATCTAGGAGGGGGTTGGTTTCAAGTGCTTTGGAGAATAGGATTAAAAATCAAAATAATCAGCCCATTTCTTCAGTTTCTCCAGAAATAAATACAGGTAGTCCTCACTTAGTGACCGGGTTCCGTTCCTGAAACCCGGTTGATAAACGAATTGGTCACTAAACGAGGAGCAGCCCTTACCGGTATTTCAGGCATAATGTACTTTACTGGTAGTGGGTTTTTCAACCATCAGTAGATAGTTTTAATGTCACCTTTGCATCATTTATAACATTTTTAATATATATTTTAAATGTCTTAAGCTCTAATGTACTGAACTTAGTTTGCATAGTGTACTGTAAATATAGGTAATCTGAGAGAGTTGATGCGAGTTCTCGTACATCGCCATAATACCAACTCATCAGAGAGCCGGTCATAACTCTGAGGGGTCACTAAACGAGTAGGTCACTAAGTGAGGACTAGCTGTAGAACTAAAAGTTAATAAGGACAAAGGCAAAGCACTCTGCTTATGAAAGAATGCTTAGTTTACAAAATAGTAAATGACCGCTTAGGATGGAGGACTATGGAAAGGGAAGGGATCTATGGGATATAGTAGATCACAAGCTAAATACGAGTCAACAGTGTAACCCTGTTGCAAAAAATAATTAAACATCATTCTAGGATATCTTAGTAGAAGTGTTGAAAGCTAGACACAAGTAGTAGTTCTTTTGCTCTACTCTGTGCTGATTAGGCCTCAACTGGAGTATTGTATCCAGTTCTGGATGCCAGATTTCAGAAAAGATGTGGAAAAATAGAGAAAAAGTCCCAAGAAAAGCAATAAAAATTATTAAATGTCTAGAAAATGAGACCTATAAAGGAAGTTTTAAAAAAACTGAGTTTGTTTAGTCTGCAGACGAGGGGGACTGAGAGGGAGGGGTTATGATAATTTTAAAAGTACATAAAAGATTTTAGAAGGAGGAGAGAGAAAAGTTGTTCTCTTTTACATCTGAGGATTGGATAAGTAACAATGAGATTAGATTGCAGCAAGGATGATTAAAGTTGGACATTAGGAAAATCATCCTAGAAGTCAGGATAGTCAAGCACTAGAATAAATTGCCTAGGTAGGTTGTGGAATCTCAATTGCTGGAAATTTTAAAGCTAATTAGACAAACCTCTGTCAGGGATGGTCTAGATAATGCTTGGTCCTCCTGTTAGTGCAAGGGACTAGACTAGAAGACCTCTCCTGGTTCTTCCTAATCCTACGCTTCTATGATTGTTTCACCTGGTGTCTGTAATTCCTATTACATCAGTATCCTTACTAAATTTCAGATATGCAAGTTCAACCGTCTTAGCATTTAAACTTCTTGCATTTGCATGGAAGCACTTATAAAAATTTGTCAATATTAACTTGCCTGTCTGCATGTGAGGCAACACACGAACAGGCTGCTTTTATGTAACTATTTCTCGTCAGTTCCTTCCTACCTATATTTATCAGCTTCTTTCCCCTCTCCTCTTTGGGGATACTCTATATCTTAGTTTTAATAAATACCGCACAAGGAATGTCTCTGTCCAAACTCTGTGCTCTTCCACACCTGTAGGCATCCCCCCAACACTTAACTGACAAATTTCTCTGCAACTTCTTAATTTTACATGGCAACAATCTGGTTCCATTTTGGTTTAGATGATGCCCATCCTTCCTGCATAGGCTCCTCCTTCACCAAAAGGTTCCTGAGTTCCTATTAGCCTAAATACCTCCTCCCAACACCATGGTCTCATCTACATATTGATACCCTGCCATTCTGCCGATTTGCTAACAGAACTGGAAGCATTCCAGAGAAACTACCCTGGAGGTCTAAGATCTCATTTTGATCTCCAGGACCTCTCACCTGCCTTTCTATACGTGATTGGTACCAGCAGGTCCTAACCTGCACTGCACATAAACTTGTTTTAAGAATTCCACAATTGTTGCACCTGGCAGTCATCCAAAGTTTCCAAGTCATCACAAATCCAACAATTTCTATCATTCAAATCCCCCATTATTATTACCTCTTCCCAGTTACTGGGATTCAGTCTCCTAGAGCAATCCCCTCAGTGTGAGAGAGGATACCACAATGTCATCTGGAAGGAGGATCCCACCTATGGAATTGTTTCCCTGTGCTTTGACTTGATGGTCTCCTTCCCCAAAGATTTTCTTCTGCCTCAGCACAGGGCTGTCAGACTGGGTATGGGGTGTGTCCCAGAAAGTCTTATCTGTTTGCCTACTTGTCTCCCTTAGCTCCTCCAACTCAGCTACTACGTCACAAGTGCTTTTCTCCAGGGCATTGAGCAGGTTGCACTAAATGCATACATGTGCCACCTACCACAAGGCTTCATTTAATGCAGACACTGACTAGACCCCAATCTTTCTGCTGGACTTCTGTCTATATTATTTTTACACTTGCAGAGACTTCACTTGGGTGGGGTGTTCATTGACTTAAGTTTAGAGAAGATTTAATAGGTCCATCTGTTTCTCACACTACTTGGAAAACTCCCCTAATTTGCTGCTCCTGTTCTCTAGGTCCTCTGGTCATTTACAAGCTAGCTTTTTACACCCTTGTTCTGAATTAGTCCGTTTCCCTTGTCAAGGATTCCTCAAAGGGTTCTGCATCAAAGAATGGCAGACAAAAGCCTCAAAAGGAAGATGATCTCAGTCTTCCCTCACCAGCCACTAGGCTCAGGGCATAGACCCCTAAACAAAATGAACTTTAATCAAGCAGGTACACAACAAGCAAGCACACAATCACCACACAAACTAGTAGACAACACACTTACTCCAAGGGTCATATAGTCACCTCTTCTTCAACTGGAGTACTTCCCCACAGAGCTCCTGTTTGCTGCTTCTGTTCAGTAGCTCAAACCTTATAATTAAGGTTTGTTAGGATTCAGGTTTTGGGGGTTTTTTGTTTGTTTTTTGTTTTGTTTTGTTCTTTCCACTCACAGTACCTGGATTAAAAAACAAACAATACATTTACAAATGTCAACATTTTCAGGGTCTCATTTCACAGCTGTCATCTCCCATGAGAGGAGACATCTATCAGTGGGGATCTATACATACTGCCCTCCCTCCCTTTTCTCTTACTAATGCTCCATGTTTTTCTTATTAAAAGCTATTCATAACAGAATTATTGAATTAGAAACTTGTTATTGGTAAAAGCCATCATGATACATAGCACAATTATTGCTGTTACATTCAAGTTCCTTTTAGTGTATTTTTATGTTTGTGGCCATTATCAGTGACAACTTGGCAGCTACAATTAGCTCTGAAACTGTTGATTTTGTTTCCCACCCACCTCTCTCTGCTTCCAGATGTGTCATTCCCTACCTCCAACTCCTTCAGTAGGTGGCAGCTCCTTGTACTGGATGACACTCAACCATAAGTAGATACATAGGAGAGAAAGAAAAACGAGAGAAAAAGAAAGGAAAAAGTGTCCCATTAGTTGGTCAAGTAATAAAGTTGGGTCAGAGAGCATTTGCCCAGCTATCCAGTGTGCTGCACTGTGTAGGCCATTTTAGTGGTCTCTTACTTACAATATACAGACACTCTCTTACTGTCCACCATGTGTATCTTTAGGTTCCATCCACACAACAGAACATGGCACAAACTTGTGTCTGGGGGAGCCTTCCAGCTTTCTCTAGCACACCCAACAAACTCACTGAGCTCCCACCCCCTTACTTCCTGTTCCAGTCTGTTTTATATCTTCCCTTACTGAAATAATTACCTCATTAGGCCCATCATTGCCCCACATGGCAACGATTTCCACCATAACAGGTTCATTGGCCTAGTAGCCTATAGCACTAGCTTGCCTTTATTATATTCACTGTTTTCCTTGTATTCATTAGTAATGTAAGGAATCTGCAGGCCTGTGTCCTGTCAGATATTAGCATCAGCAAGTTAGCAAAAGGCTTGAGGCTTATGAACTTTAAATAGATATGTTTGGAACATATAATGGCTCAAAAGGAAACCTTGGGTACTGGGGAGCTGAAAATAGAGTGTTTAAGGGGAATTTCTGACCAGAGATACATGATCTAACCACAAGAGTGTCATGGCAATGAATTGATGTACCTAACTGGTATATGAGTTACACACATAGATACATAACCACAGGAAGGCCATGGAAATGAATTGATATATATGAAAGCAAGTTGAAATGATTGATATGCTAACCTACAGGAGAAGAACACTCCAACTTTGGTAAGGTGAGAAAATATGAATAAGGAAAAGGGGGAAATTGCCTACTGAATGTGCATCACATCTAGTGTACCACTGTATCATATTATAAAAGTTACATCCCAACCTTGGTGCAGTAGGAGAACAAGATGTAGTCCATGAGAGGTGACAGGATAAGGCTATTGGTGATGAGGATGAAGATGATGGTGATGAGGAAGATGACAGCTAACATTTCAGATTATTCTACAGTTGATGGTGTGAATGTGTAGATGGATGTGGAGGGATTCCCAACTATATAACAATTTGAACAATACTGGCCCTGGTCTTAGGACAAAGTGATAACAGAGAATTCTTAAGTTATCAGTATAATCTATAGAGCAGGCTACTCCTGCACTTAAACCTGTAATCCTTTCTGTTCCTCAGTTACCTGAGTGACCAGGATGCAACAGCTAACTGTCTGACACTCTGCTGACACTTTATTAATTTAATAATGATTGATAAAAATGATTAAATGCCCAAGGTGATGTAAAGAGCTCTTGATGCACTAGTAGTCCTTATGGGACAGATCTACGACTGATGTGGAGTTTCTTGTTACTTATCTCATGGAGAAGAGTCAAGCTATTTATAGTTTTGCGGGACTTGGAGGCTCATTCCTTACAAAGCTTGCCAGCCTCAGAAGAGTGAGCAAAATGCCACATCTCTCCTCACATAAAAGCTAGACCAATTGTCACGGAGGTGAGGCAAAGCTTGGTGGCAAACTGAATGGCCTCTGTTGCAGTGGGGTGAGATAGACTCCTCCCTCATGAGGTAGGCAGAGGACTTCTAAGGATTACTGCCTCCACCACTCGCATTCACTGAAGTTCAGATTGGCACTTGTTGACCAAGTGTATAGTTCCTAGCTCTGCACAGATAAGTGACATACTGCTCCACAATCAAATAATTCAACATGATCACAGTTCCATTGAGAAACGAAGGTGCTCAGTGAGGGTTATTGCCAAATGAGCATGGCAGAAAGCACCTTAGATGTACAACAGGTACATTTAGTATAGTGTGCCCTGACAATGCTACTGGCTCAGTAAATGGTGAGACTTTCCTTTCCTCAGTCAGCCAGACAAAGGCTGTGCCTACACTTACAGTTTAAAATAATGATGATTCAATCAATTTAAAGTAATGCATGGCTACACTAGCTTTCCTTAGATCAAACTAAGGATATCTCTTAGTTTGAGATAAGGAAAGGTTATATTGAAATGGTAAAACCTTCCTTAAAATTGAAACAAGGGTTATTTCAATCTTATTAGTTCAAAATAACCCCGTGTAACTGTGTTAAATAAAAATAAGTGTTGTTTTGATTTTACATGCTTTGCCCTCTCCTTCCCAGGGTGCCTTCCTCTTTCTATATATTGGGTGAGGGCATGGCCCTTCCTGGGGCCATCTTGCCATCAACTCTCCTAAATTGAACTAGCAAGTCCTGTCAATGGACATGCTAGTTCAATTTGGGTTTTTAATGTGGCCATGTTAAATCAATTTAACTTAATTCAATTTAATGATTTTTATTTCAATTTAATTAGATCGATTTAAGTTAAATTGATTTAACAATCTAAGTGTAGACATAGCCAACAACGTTTCCTCTAAGACCCTCTTTTATACATTGATACAGACAAATTTCTTATTATCCACTGATGCGTAGTTGCCATTTCCTGACATGGCAGGGTACCATCCTTTGACATGATAAGATACCCCCCATTACATTGTATTGAATGATTTGATCAAAGCATCTCTATTTGTCACACGAACAAGACATCCCTATCCATTAGTGTCATTTGAGGAAGTCAGTGATCCCTTGTTATCTCTGGGGCATTTGGATGTTCTGGTGCCTTTCTGGAATGTGTTTGTGCCTAGCGCTTCTTTGGAACGAGTGTGTGTTTGTTATCCATCCCAGCTCTGTTCTTGCCAGTTACTGTGAACCTATTAGCTTTCACAGCATGGCTTCTGCTAACTCTGCTTTGTAACAGACTTGACCATTATTTTAGCTCGGCCTCATAGCCAGACTATTATGCTAGGCCTCAGGCCTCATACCTTAACTATTATACTCGGTATCATGTCTCAGGTTCTTACTCTCTACTACAGCAATCTGCCTGTAGACCAGGGGGTCTCACGCTCAAATCACCATGAGGGCCGCATGAGGACTAGAATGTTAGCCAGAGGTCTGCATCACTGAAATCTTATCATGCAACGATATTGAAAATATCAGTAATGATAGTGTTGTTGCAGGCTGGAGGAAATAGCTTTCGGGGCCAGATGTGGCCCATGGGCTGTATGTTTGAGATCCCTGCTGTAGACAGACACTAGGGCAAAAATTTTTTAGGTGGCCAGTTTCATGTGCCTCAGCTTGTGGATACATAGCTTTAGACACCTTAAAGGGATATGATTTTCACTGTACAAACTGAAAAATCAGGACCCTTTAAGCTGTCTCAGGGTGGGCTCCCAAAAATCACCAGTCATGTTCAAGAATCCTGACCTAGTGTCCTAAGCATCATGTAATTTTAATTAACAACCACCAGCACCAACAAAATCCATGAAGGAAAGAGGGAAAACACTGTAGTTTACATAAGCCATGGTTCCAGATGTTTTGAAATCAAGCTTGATGGCACTGAAGTGAATGGTAAAATTCTAGTGCCTTCAGTGAGTCCACTGTTTCACCCTTGGCTTTTACATTTATTTTGATTTCCATCTAAAAACAATCTCACATAAAAGGATGCCTGTCCGAAACTCTGACTGCCCTTGCTGTACATTAAAAATGACAGTCCTGGAGGAGGCACAACATAAGACTTAAAAACAGCAGCTCTTCTCCTGCCTCCAGAACATACCCCATTTGAACAGTACTAAACTGTCTCTTCAAGTGAGAGCTCCAGTGCAGAAGCTGTCAGCCACTATCCTCTATACTTCACAGTTGCAATAGATAAACTATGTGCAGTCTTGTTTGGCGACCAACCCAAATGTGATATTTCTAACATAATTGGCTTTCTTTCTCGCTCCTGGTTTGCCTACACTACAGTTTTGTCTGATAGTATGAGTGCTAGATTCAAGTCACTTTACAATCACTGAGTTACTCATCACTACTCAATAGTCTCATACAAATCAAGCCCCCCCCACCACATATTCCCACAAGACAGAAACCCCGCCACAGCTTTCCATCAATGCCCACACAGACAGATGGGTTTTTCAGCATGGCCATAAGGTTAACAGATTTGGGCCACTGTGCATCTCAGCCTCAGGAAGAGCATTTCAAAGATAAGGGACTCGGTAAAAGACTATTGCACCAGCAACCCACTCTATTTTATAACTTTTTTATTTTCATTAATTTATTCTTATTTTTTAAAATTTTATAACATAACCATTACGAGATATCCCACCAATCTCAAGTAAGGGTCTTCTGCCTCTTTGCTGCTCCTGCTGGCATCTTCACCTCAGCTAAACGGGCCTCTGTGCCCTCTGGGCGGTCGGTATAAAGGTTATTACGTCAAAGGGAGAGGAGGGATATATCAAATACACACACACACACACACACACACACACACACACACACATATATATATATATCCTGGTCTTTCATAGGACCTCTAGAGATATTAAGGTGTGACATACATGCAGGAAGATCACATCATGGAATAAGCCACCCAAATACAAGAGGAAAACTAAGATCAAAACAGGGATCAGAGAGTACCGACTATATACCCCTAATTGTCACCTACCACCCTACAGTGGTGGCATCATATACGGGATCATCAAACAATCACAACTCATTTTTGATGGGAACCAAATCCTGATAATCTTTCCTAAATCACCCCTTCTGGCTATTAAACAACCCCTTAGCTCTTCCAAGCTCATCACCAGAAGCAAGTCCCCACAGACCAGACACACCAACACTAAGCAGCAGCAAAACATGCCCCAAAAAACCAAAAAAATCCCCTAAAAACACTAGACACAGAACCTCCAGATATAGCAGCACTACTGCAGTGATTAATACACCATCCCCCAACACAACTTTTAAAAATCCATGGGTCCCAGAGGGCAACATCCCACTGTTGTGTCTGCTTCCTCTGCACAAACTCACACCTGCCGTTGTTAAGCACACCAATGAAGTTTATACACATTTGCTCTTGCCTTCACCTTGCTGATCTATACATAATAAATTATCTACAGTTGCAGTTTCTCCTTAATTCCCTGCTAAAAACAGAAGGAAGACATTTCTCTACCCAGAAGCATGTTTGGTTCTGGTTGCCATTCCCTGTCTCTTCCTCCCTGCACTTCTTTTCTCTGCTTTCTTGTAACTTCTATGTTAATGAGCCAGCCCGTGCTAGTATACTAATTAGGTCCATCAAGTACACCCTGGGGGAAATTAATTGATGTTTAAGTGACTACAGTGCTGACCCATCTGTCTGTTCCCAGCACTCTGTCATACCTGTCACAAAACATGGATAATTCATCCGGTACATCAAATACCTCAACAAGAAATATGTGGGTGAACCCAGGCAGGCATTCCCTATGTTCTCAAATGTTCTCACCCAGAAATATGATAAAAGACATCTTGTCACTTGTGGGTAAAAAATTTTCGCAAAGTGATCACTACACATCTGACCTCTCAGTCCTTCTCTGCAAAGGAAACCTTCAAAATGCAAGGCTAGGAACTTGAATTCATAATTCTGCTGGACACTAAAAACTATGAATTTAACAGTGATGCTGGCTTTAATGGGTCATTACAAGAATTTGTAACACACCCTGCTGCCCGCTAACCCTCCATTGTCCTATGAATGTAGCTATTAATTGCTTCATTTTAAGTAGTCTTCTATGACATGCACAAATTCCTTATGCAGAATAATTTGTCCCATCTTGAATTCAGTGGACACTCTGGTTGACTTCTCTGGACCTAAGGAAGAGCTTTGTGAAGCTTGGAAGTTTGTCTCTTCCACCAATAATTGGTCCCATCTTATCTCTCATACATGCAGGAAGACTATCAAATTATTCTCACTGTATGTATATCATTTTAGCTGCTAGGATCAACTGTGTGCCTAAGAGAAGTGGCAAAGGCAGTCTGTAGGAATCAGACAGAAAGCCTAAGAAAACCAGAAGGTTAAGCAGGATGGAAATTAAGGGAGGTGTTTGGGAATTGAAAGCACAGGAGTGGACCAGTTAGGGGTAAGCCTAAGAATAGTGAGGTAAAGAAAGAGTTTGAGAGAAGAATAAGGGGGAGGGTCAGTCTGAGAAGTTCATTTTCTGGGGAGAAGCTGATGTGAGAGAGAAAAGTCACAGAGGTGGAAGATCAGCCAGAGACCGTCTTAAGTATCCCAGGGCCCTGAGCAAAAGTAAAGGATGCCCCCCAGCACAAGGGGGGGCCCTATCCTTGAGTTTTGCTATCTCTGCCGGCCTCAGCAGCCCCTGATGGCCCCCAGACCCCCACTGGTGCCTCTTCTCCCTCGCCCTGCCTCACCAGAGTTCCTGCCAGCTTTGCTGGGGCCTCTGCTAGCCTCGCCGCACCCCCCCTTCTCCACCAATAGCCTTGCCGGCCCCCCACCTCCCTGCCAGCCTCACCAGAGTCCCTCCTCCCTCCATGGAGCCCTGGGCAAATGATCAGCTCACCACCCATGGTATCAGCCTGAGGAAAACTGAGAAGTGCAGCAGAGAGAGGCTGAGAGAAAGTGTGTGAGAATCAGCCCGTAGAGAGCAAAGAGAAGCTGAAGACTAAGTGGAAGGAAGAAGCCTGAAGATTTATAGACAAGCTGTGCAGAGCAGAGGAATCTCCCAGGGAAAGCTGACAAGCAGTTAGCAGGAGGTTCATGCAGTTGTTTTAGGAATTATCAGTTTCATGGGAAATGCCCTGGATATAAAACTGATTTACAATGGAGAGCAATCATTTTATACAGTTCAGAAAAGGGAATTGCCAGAATGGATCTGACTAAAGGTCCATCTAATCTAGCATCTTGTCTCTGACAATGGTTGCTAGCTGGGGTTCCACAGGAAGATTCAAGAAGTCCCATAATACACAATTATAGAATAATCTGCTGACAGAGAAAGTTTTATCTTGCTGACTCCAGATAATTAGTAATGCACATATGCAGTGAAGCATTAGAGTTTATATCTGTAATGTCTTTTTATGCCATCTAATAAAACTGTGGCTATTACCATTACATGGGTAAAGGCTATCTAAATGTAAAAATCTATAAAATATAGATAAGGATCACTCTACTCACTACTGATATGCAGCCGCCTCTGAAGTGAAATGCAGCAGCTGTTCAACAGCCCACTGCTATTAATAAGCCACAGCACTAGGACATTGCAGTTTAAGATACACAGTGAAGAACGGCATGCTCAGAGGAAAATGTATAAGGAATGTGGAGATTTAGAATGTAATTATCTAAGATGGGATTTGGCCGCAACACTGGGACCGTGCTCCTTAACCCCCCTCCATGTCACAAGATCTTTAAAACAAACAAGGAGTCTGGTAGCACATTTAAAGACTAAGACATTTATTTATTGCATGAGCTTTAATGAAAGAAAATCCTGTTTTGTCATCTTCAAGTGTCTGACAAAGTGGGATTTTCTCCCACGAAACTCATGCAATAAATAAATGTGTTAGTCTAAAAGTGCCATAAGACTCCTTGTTTGCTGAACTAGATTAACACAGCTACCTCTTTGGAACAAAATCTTTACTGATTCCTAGTTTAACTGTACATCTCCTGCTGAAGGACAAAAACCCCACCAGCACACAGTGCACCAAAACCATCCAAACATGTAGGACCAGTGGTGATTTAGAAAAAGAGCCATTCCCTGAATCAGCACCACAACTTCCTTTGGCTCCTACATGTTACTTGGAGGTTTCTCATCCAAGTATGCCTCTGCCAGCTTGTAACATCTGAAAGGATCCCAGCATGGACATGAATGGCTCTAAGCATATTACCTAAATAAGACTTATTCTGGGACTATAAAGAAGGCTGTCTGAACAAACTGTTTTCAGTTTGGCAGTTACTGTATCGTACCATTTGGCATTTGGAATCATTATCAATACTGAGTGCATATTAATTTTATATGATAAGAAATTATCCCTCCAGGAAAGGAGAAAAGCCATAATTAAAACTGAAAATGATAACTCACAGCCATATCCTTTCACAGCAACATTGTTCAAAGGACAGTTAAATGTAACTTGAGAAGCAGCAGAACTCCTGTGTCCTATCAAAGGAAAGAAGTATCTGAAAGAGATGTAAACAGAGTAAAAAAAAAAAATCTGGCAATGTTTGCAGAAAGGCTACACTACATTTCAGAATTGTGAGCAGTGAACAAGTTCCAGTCTTTGCTTTATGGATTATATAAGCATTTGATACAATAGTCTGTCACCATTCAGGGCAACAACATCTGTACACCTCTATGGACCAGCAAGGGCACCTGATTTAAGTTTCTAGCTCTCCAGTCATTGCTTCTCTTGGGTGGATATGCATCTCTCTCCATTCTGACTGGGGCATTTCTCCACTGCACAGTTCCCTGACTGTACCGTGACCTCCCTGGGAAAAGACAGATTACTTAAACAGGCCTGCTTCACTTCTCTCCTCAAAGACAGTATACAGTATAACTGCCTCCAGTAAGGTACCACACAGTCCTTTCTAAGCAAGCACATTTAATCTTAAAGTAAAAATGCTATAGAAGAAACATTAAAACCAACCAAAGAACCTACACACATGCTAATAATACTAGAGATCACCCCTTCACTCTGATAAAGGCTTTGGTCGTTGATTAGTCCTTCAAACCCCACAGAGGGATTTTTCCTGTTATTACAATTTCATCACAGCTGTAACCCCTAAATTTTCTGGGGCCTTAGTAAGTCAAAACAAAACAAAACAAAAAACCCAAGGAACAAACAAACAGGCCCCCCCCCAGTGCTTCCAACCTATACTTAAGATTTGGGGCCTCCTGGTCAGAAGAAAGACCCAAGTTATCTCAAGCCATTTTACCAAAAATGCTTTCTTTTTCTGTTGGTCCGTAGCAAATTTAATCTGAACCAGTTCCAGAGGGTTAACCATGTTAGTCTGTATATAACAAAAATAACAAAAGTCCTGTGGCACCTTAAAGACTAACAAATTTCTTCAGGCATAAGCTTTTGTGGGCTGAAAACCTCTTCGTCAGATGTATATGAAGCATCTGACAAAACAGGTTGCACCTCATGAAAGCTTATGCACAAGCAATGAGTTAATTTGAACCAAGATATGCATGCCTTTCTCTGCATGGTGGTGGCTCTTTGGAGATGCTACCGCCTGTATGAGTCTGCCTATTCCCTCCCCACAACCGCTGGTTTTACTTCCTGGAGGGCTGCAGCTGTTCTTCCCCAAGGAATATATATAATTCCTCATAGTGAATTAATACTTTCATTTTTAATACAATGAACTCCTAAAAATATGCACTTCAATCAGGTTTAACAATTCTATAATGTTTGTCCTGGGCATTGTGATATCTGTCACACTGTTACAAAGTTCCAAAGGGGCAGCTGTGTTAGTCTAGGTCAGCAAAAGAAGCAAGGAGTCCTGTGGCCCCTAGAGACTAACAGATGTATTTATCACATGAACTTTCATGGGATTTTCTCCCACGAAAGCTCATGTGATAAATAAATCTGTTTGCCTTTAAGTGCCACAGGATTCCTTGCTTCTTTTACTATTACGAAGCTAGCTAAATAAGTCTATGGTTGCTTTGTATAATAAATAATACTGAGAATTATCATACAGTTTTCCATCTTTAAAGTGCTTAAATATTAATTAATTAATCCCCACTGTCCATAGATGGTGAAACAGAGGAAGCAACATTAAATGACTTACCTAAGGCTTCATGATGATTTGATATTTGAACCCAGTTTAGAAAACAAACAAGAGTCTGAGTCTTCAGTTCCTGTGCTCAAAACACTAGACTATCTCTTAAATACAGACCTGTATAACAATGTATCTTATCCTTCTGAGTTAAGATGTAGATTGTTAATTTTTGCAAAATAATTAAAGTTTTACCAAGAGCACTCATGGAAATTACAAAGCAACATAAAAGTTAACACAAAAAATTTAGTCTTTCATTTTAAATATCTTCAGTGATGGATTAAGGATTTTCCTTTCACCACTCAAGTACTTTCTTACACAATCTGTAGGATCTATTTCTTGTGTTATTTACCTTCTTAAAATGAATGGTACATAGAGATCATTGCTGCTGCTCTACTGATGTTTCATCATTTAGTTCAGACAGGCTGCACTCAAAAAGGAATATGCTGGTGTGCAGATCCGTGCACTTTGTAGTCTCCTATATTGTATCTATAATCGAGAATCAAGATGATTTAACATCTGTAAGAGCCCACCCATGCAAAAAATTAGAAATAACGGCTGCAGTGAGAAGGATGGCTCTCATTAATATGCCCCAATTAAGTCTGATGAGAAAATCTCACATACAGAGGGTGAGGACTGGCAATGGAATAGAATAAAGGAAACATTTCGTGTGATTAGAGGTGACAGAGCTGTACAGGCTGAGGCCATTTCAGCTCACAGCAAATGAGCTTCTCATATTTTGTGATGCAGTGGGTGAAAGGAAAGAATTTTTGCTAGGAGATTAGCAGGCGATAGTGGAGGCGAATGGCAGATTCAGCCATCAATGTGTTTCAGCAAAACAGGCAATCTGCAGGACCCTGAGTGTAAGCAGTCATAAACCACTAGACATCATGACATGTAATTTTTAATATCCTATGTGTGACATTTCTTGTGGCAACTGGCAAGTAGTTTAATTCTTCAGGAGGCCTTTGATTTACCAACTGCTAGGTCTCTCTATTTAACATCACCCCCTGTGTTATTGATCGTATTGTATATACAAAAGGCATGTCTAACTGAGAAGATTACACTAACTGAGAAGATGACACTGCATTCAAGTCCCTGGTTGCAAACAGTGGCACATTTACTGCAAGCTCTTTGCAGCAGTGGCTGTCTTTTTATTCTATGTTTTTATGGCATTGAGCACAAATGGCTCCTACTCTTTGACTGGGAGACTGCAGCACGACCACAAGAGAAATTGGTATGTCACAGGAACAGCACCAAACTGAGACGGTATGAGGGAGCACTATTATATAATAATGATGTGTCTTTGTTAAGGATTGTTTCTTAAAAGACCTGTGTTGTCTTACTTTGATCCACGATTTATTGTATTCAGAAACCAAGTGATCCCATTAATCTACAAATTTTTAAACATGATATACTTCCATAGATTTTTAAGGCACTAGGATGGTCATCTAGTCTGAACTACTGCATAAGATAAGCCATAGAATTTACCCAGTCAAGCAACAGAGATGGTGAGGTTATGGTATTGGAGCCCCATTCACAAATGAACTGCTGGTTATTTTGGATTTTAGTATATTTGGAAACATTTAATTGAAAGATTTAAATTCATAGGAAACTGCCCCCTGACTAAGTATATGCCTCTGAGTCTTTCAGTATCTTGGTCATACTCAATGATAAAAAGCCCTTGACTTAGGCATCCTCTCTCCCCATTACCTTCCAAACTTTCTTGCAATGGGGTATATCAGATGAGTGACCTGTGATCTCCTTACTGCCTCAGTGAAAGAATGTGACTAGCAGGGTCCACATCCTCAAAGATATTACGGTATCTAATTCCCATTGAAAGTCTGGACCTAAACACTTTTCTGGATCAGAATCTTAATTTCCATGGGGAGACCAGTAGGCCCAGGAATCCAGTAGATCCAAAAAATCAATAGGCTGAAAGCTCAAAGCTTTGCTCTCAAACTTAGTTTTCAACCAGAACCAGTAAGAAACAGTTGAAAAATTTCAACCTGAATTGCCATTAGGTTTGTGTTCAGTGTTAGAGACAAAGAAAGTAAATTTACTAAGAAGTTGTAATTATTTGAAAATCGGAAAGTTCTCCCAAAAGTCCAGTTGAGTGAATTTCTTGTAGCTGTCCTTCTCTGCAGCTGGAACTGCTGCTGGGCTTTCAAACAAAGACAAAAGACTGTATACCTTCAGTAGCAGAAGAAGAAACCAGGTCATGGCTCAGAGGTTAATACTTCTAAATAGTGAGCTAGATTTAAAAAGGATGGAACATTCTTATCTTTAGAAAGCTGTAGAATATCAAACCACTGGTGGCATTAAAAACACACACACACACAATCTAGGGAAGAGGAACGTCATGCAGTGAGTCATTCCAGAAGGCTTTCTCTTTGCCCAGTACTCTGTATGAATGCCAACAGTAAAGATGTCATCTCAGTTCATGGGTAGTGTTACCTTATATTTAAAGGGAGAACTTGGTTCATGAATGTGCTATATGGAGGGCCACAATTCACCCTCAGTGCAACATGGCAAGAAGGGCAGCCTGTATGTAACAGGGTGTTAGTACCATTGTAGCAGGATGAGAAGTAGTGTCAGTCGGGAAGCCAGAAGTGGATGAAAGGGCTATGTCCACACATGCATGGTTAAATCAATTTTACTTATGTTGATTTAATAAAATTGATATAAAATCATTAAACTGGTATAAGTTAAATTGATTTAACAGGTCCACGCCAAAAAACCCCAAATTGAAATACCATGTCCAGACATAGGACTCGCTATTTTGATTCAGGAGAGGGGCACCATGGGAGGTGTGGCAACATGGCCCCCTCACTGGGCCATGCCCCAACCTAACATATAAAAAAAGGAAAGCACCTGGGAAGAAGGGCAAAAAGTGTTAATTCAATTTAAAAGTTAAATCAAAATAACGTGTCTGCACTATGTTATTTTGAAATAACAATTTCGATTTAACCGTCATATCGACATAATACTAGGTTTTATTACATTGATAAAATTTTCCTTATATTGAAATGGGGGAGTTCTTCATTGCAAAATAAGGGAACATTGTGTGGACCTACCATTTTTTAAATTGAAATAACCAGCCTTATTTTGATTTAAACAGCGTGTGTGGACATACCCAACGAGTCATCGGCTCTACCTAGGATGGCATGTACCTGTGGCACGCTGCACCCTGTTTATACCTTTATGGTGTGCTTGTGTATTTTTCAGGTTCAGCACTATTGTGTAACTGTGTATTTTTTAATGCAAATTATGTCCTTCAGGGCACTTTTGGAATGCTCATGACATACTGAACATTATCATTATAATAGTATGTTTCTTACAATGTCATATGGTATGGCTATGACACTCTCCTATGCGATGTAGGAGAAAGTAAGAGGTTAAAATAAGAAAGACAAGTAGAAGTGCTAGGTGCTGGCCCAAGGCCTAACAAAGTAATTCAAAACAGTGGGCCTAAACAGAATGTACAGTGGGCCTGAACTGAAGGTACTGACAAGAGATAGCTTGCAAAAGTTTGACTTCACTAAAATTGGCAAGAAATAAGCTGAAATTGCAACAAGTATACAGAATGAGAATGTACTCTGAGGAAGTTGGTGTTGGGTTGGTCTAACACCAAAGCGGTAAGGAGAGATGCTGTGCATAGTTTGGCATGTGCAACATAAGGTTTCAATCAAACCATGATACCTTGAGGGATGGAAATATCCAGTAATGCATGGACCTATCGAATTGATGGGTAGCATCACAAAAGGGATGTGTGGGCCAATCAACGTAAATACAGATAAAGATATAAAAGTAGGAGCCTGGAGCTCAGACTTTGTGCAGCCAAAGGGGGTAACGGAGAGTTTTGCCATCAATTAAGCTGTTCTGTTGGTTTGAGAACACAAATGCTCCCAACAAATCTGATGAAATAGATTGTTTACCACAGTACTACATTGCAATAAAGCCTAGCCTGGCACCCTCATTTCTATAAGGATCCATGGTTGTGTTGGTTTCTTTGATTTTGAGTAATGTTTCAGTTTACCTCCTGCACACAGGGTATGTCTAGGCTCCAAATCACTGAGCTAACTGAGTTCTTACTAGAAATTTGAGCCAAAGGTAAACCAAAGAATTTGCCAAAGGAACATCTTGGCTTAGGATCACCATGCTAAATCAGTTCCTGCTTAAGATCCAAGCCAGGCTCTAGATCACTGGGCTAATGGAGTCCCCACTTAGAGATCTGAGCCAGGGGTAATCTTGAGGGAACATACCTTCAGAAATTCACGCATGCGTTCACACACGCAGCCAAACTGATATCAATGCTGGACACAGAAAAACACTGGTAAGAACACATTGTGCCCAACGCACCTGACCACACTCCCCCAGCGTACCACATGTGATATCCCCAAATGTGTCTCATGGCTTGAGGCAGATCTCAGCACAACCTTACAAAGACAGAGAGGTAGTTCGTGCTGCACTAAGGCATGCTTAAAATAACCTATCTCTTCTGAGAATAATGGGCTGGCCTAAGCATCAATAAAGAAATGCTCATTCACTCTAGTGGAGGAAGCCAAGTTGGACATTGTCTGTCACTTGACCCCACAGTGTGGACGAAGGAACACGTTAAAAGAAGAGATCTTTTGTAACCTTGAGCTCCCTTTTCTACTTTCACCTACAAAACAACATCAAGCTCTTGAAGGACTGTCCAAAGGGGGAGGGCCTGGCTGAAGAAGTCAGCCAGCCTGTGATGAGCCTTATCTAACTTGGTAAAGTTACTGAAAGTATGATGCTTAGTTAAAATGTGACTTCCTTTTATTTCATCCTGATCAAATTTGACTTATTTTTGCTCTGACTATTTATCACTTAAAAGCTTTCTGTACTTAATATAGTTGTTTGTATTATCTAAAGCAGTTTGTTTTAAGGTGTGTCAGTGACTCCATTTGAAATGACAAAGCTGGTGCATAGCAATTCGTTTGATAAACTGACGGACAGGTGAGCTTGCAGACTACAGGAGGCAGTACTGAACGCTGTGAGACAGCAGTTCCTAAGGTTGCATCTGGGACTTGGGATATTACCTGCTCCTACCATTACACAGTCCCATGACTAGCTGGGTAGAGGCACTCTCTCAGCAACTCAGAGGGGCAACTTGCGTGCTGGTGACTGTGTGAGCTGCTCAGGAGTGGGGCTTCACACACCAAAGCAGAGTGAGATGCACTCCAGCAGCAGGGGCATGGGGCGACACAGCGATATACACACCAGATTGTGAAGAAGAATGTTCAAGAACCTCTCAGAAACAAATGAAAGTGCCCCATCGTTAAAATGAGTGGCAGGGCCTCAGCATGGAAGAGATCATTGGTGTGGGAATGAATTTGCGTATAATTCTCCAGTTTCTATATATTAAATAGAAAGACCATATTCAAATAGCACTAGTGGCAGATAAGGCCATACTTAAACCTGCAAGCACCATTAACATTCTGACACATGCCACTGCGACAGCCTCCATCTTGGCCAAGAGAACTGAAACTAACTGGGGCCTCCAGAGCTCTCTTACTTGCTTTGTAATTTGAACTGGAAACTCATATCATCCATGGATTGGGCCTGGAAGAGGACTTGTAATAACACCCTGCAGTGGTTTACACCACCATTGCTTGGAATACTAAAAATGTGGGGTCAGATTCACTGGTACATTCCAGCTGTTTGATTTGCTCTGGTGACACAAAGGAGCTGTAACTCTGAGGAGGTTGTCTGGAGCCAGCTGTGCCCTTTCAGAGACATGCTGGTTTTGTCAAAGGCATTATTACTGGCGGGCAAATAAGACCTTTTTAAAGTTGCTGGCTGATGAATGCAATGCTTCTCTCGTGTTTTCAAGCTGTTCTGCAGAAACAGAAATACTAGAAACATAATTATTGTTTTTAACAGAAAGCTTTGAGTCTGGAGCAGCCATTAGCTTGTCAAAAATATTTGCCAACCAACATCATGATGGAGGGAAAAGATAAGTTATGGTGACAATTGTTGGTACATCAAAATTATCACAATAATGAAATTTGAAATAGATACTAAATATATAATACTAAATAAATAATAAAAGCAAATAAAAATCTATAAATATGAAAAATAAACAATAAAGTTTGAAAGTATCCTAAAACTAAAAGTTCTTTAAACTACAACTTTTAAAATAATTGTTACTCAAAATTATGTAACAGCTTCACCTAAAAAGTCTTGAAGAAAGTTCATCTTTACGCACAGATTACATGCTAGACACTTGAGGAAAGTATACCATATTCTTCATGAAAAAATAAAGAGGCTGAGCCCTTGTTTTAATGGAAAAACAGAATCCTTACACTAGCTGGCAACAATCCCAAGGGGTTGTCCTGCAGTTGAGAATTGGGGAGAAAACACTGATATTCTTGTACCTAAGTCCCTAGCACATGCACACTTCAGATTTAAACAAATTGACAGCCCACCACCACTGGATGACAGTACAGCTGATCAGATACATCTGCTACTTTGCATTAGTCTCCTGGCACCAGACTTAAACCTACGGGTTAGCCATAGTGGCCCCTATACTGCCCACCAGTAGAGGATGGACATGCTGAGAAGAAAGGGCTGTGATTCAAATGCTGCAGTGTCTAGCTGAACCATGCTGCTAGAACTGCCCCTGGAGGCTGTGTGCAACCGGCATAAAACAGTGCAGCGTCCATTCTGTTTTTCACCGGTGATTGGATAGGCTCATCCAGGATCACAGATATATATGTGTAGCCATGATGTCTGCCACTCTTTGATCTTGCATCAAGTGCAGCTCAGGTGGCTCAGAGAATCTGACCCATAGTTTCTAAAGTGCTGTGAGATTATCTACCATGGAAGGGGTTCTATAAACAGAAATCATTTCCTTGGTAGTTTGTTGCAGTGAGTAGTCACCATCATTGTTAAAACCCGGGCTTAATTTGTGGTCTTTATATGTTGATTCCATCAGGACTAGATTCACTCATCCTGCTTTCAGGCAACCTGTCTGTATGTTGTATGACTCTCTCCCTTTTATTTTATTTTTAAGTTAACTTTTCTTTAAAACTCCTTCAATACGAAGTCACCCCAAATGATCTTTCAATGCAAAGGAAGAGAATTTGTAGTTGTTCCTTTTATTGTTTCCTTTCCTTTGAACAATCCCCTGGGTCAATCTTTTCATTTAATAGAAAGTCTGATACGACTGGCTGAGTAAACGTCCCCTTAGGGGTGGGGTTATTATAGTGATAGCCTCACAACAGCAAGTGAATAAATGGACCTATGCTTTTTCATAACTCTGAGAGTAAGTTAGGTGTTTGTGGAGTGGAATGTGCTTGCTCTTTGCTTGTCCAGGCTGTGATAGCAATAGCTTGAACTTAGTGCTATCTTGTGGGCACAGCTAGCATTTAACAGGGCATATGGCACAGACATGGAAACACAGATTATGCAACCTCTGAGTGAGACACTGAATCCAATTTTATCTTCAAGTTCAGATGTAATTCAGTGTTTTCCAAACTTCTGAAAGCTGAGCCCCATCTTTCAGGAAAATTAAATAATTTTGTCCTGCTGTGACGCCTATGTTAAAGGCCTACCCAAAAGGAGGAGGTGCTCACGTAGACCATGTGGATCTTTATAACATGACGCTGCTTCTTTCTCATGTGCTTTGATGATCAGTGAAAGAATTAATGTAAGGGAATTCCTACCTCTCAGAACTGTTCTTTCAGGCTGTCTGCAAACTCAGGCAGATGTTGTGTTGCTTACAATTGAATCATGTTTTCTTCACAACTATAACAGCTAGCACTTTATGAAAAAAAGAAAGGAAAAGAGCTGAGACCCTTGAGAATTGCTAGGCTGCTCTGCACCTCTGCCTCCATATCTATACATAGTATGTCCATTGGATTAGGGGATGTCTCTAAATCCACGACAAATATTTAATATTTGACTAAATAACAGGCTTTATGGGCTATGTTACTGTAATTTGTCTGTGCATCAATAAAAGATGCAGGGGGTATCCTGATCAAAAGGAGATGCTTAAGTGTTCTTAGCACAGGATTTGGAGTATCACGACCTACATTCTATTTTCAGCTCAGCGTATCTTGAAGTAAATTGCTTAATCTCTGTACCTCAGTTTCCTCATCCATAAAATAAGCATGACATATACCAAAGAGGGGTGTTAGAAGGCTTTATTAATGTCTCTAAAGACCAATGAGGTCCTTGAATAGAAAGTGCTACATGAATACAAAGTACTTTTCTCTGCAGAACTGCTACTGAAGCTGAATATGTAATATTTTCAGAATGCTATCAGTCAGTGACATATGTGTAGAGGGGTCAGGCAGAGGGGTTCCTTCTTCTAAATAGTCCGTTAATAGGAACAGAGTCTTGGAAGGGGTCACTGAGTCAGTCCCCTGCTATCACAGGCAACCTCTTCTTGAATCAATTTATCAAGGTTCTTGGTTCCAAAGCTTCATCAGTTTCCTAATCATACAATTTATTTTCCCCTTTCTGTATATTTCTTTTGTCTAGGAATTATAATGTAATAGGCTGTGATTGTTGGTTTCAAGCTTTGAGAACTTCATATGGATTCCCCCTTTCTAGGAATGTCCCAAATTCATTTGATCGTGGCATTCTTTTATTCCCCCCAGCCCTCAGTATAATTTATGTATTACATTATCTGATTAATTTTGAAAGACAAAAGAGGAACAACAGTGTTGGGATCTAATAGAGCAAGAACAACTTCTTGGAATATGGAGCCAGGTCACTGTGTCAGTTAATTATTTTTGCTAGATATTCGCTGTGTCCCATTGATATAGGCACTGTAGAGAGATGACAAGAGACAGTCTCTGTCTCAAAGAGCTTGTAGTCTCAAAAAAGAAGTTGGACAAAGTATGGGAGGGGAAACAGAGGCACAAAAAGGTAAAAGGAGCTGCACAATGTCACACAGCTAGTCAGTGGAGTAACTGGAAGTAGAAACCTGAATAGCCAGAGTCTTGGGTAGCAGGGCTGTGTGCTGCGCAACATACCCCCCACCCTTTATAACTCTTACACTTTAGCCTCATGCTCAGTTATTTTTGTGGCAATGGCTTTTTTACAAAAGCTAAAAAAGAGAGGGCCATATTAAAAGAGCAGTTTTCCCCCTCTGAAAATGAGTCATTGTTTGCATTAAATAATCACTGAAAAGTAGGAACTCTAAATTTGATTAATATTGTCTATTATATATTGATGGGGGAAATAAGCATGCATTTGCCCTGAATTCTGATTACCTGAGAGGTTCCACTTGTAGTTTAATTAAGAGCAATGCCATAATAGTGATAGGTGTATAATTGAATAATACATGCATCCCCTGCTGATGGAACTCAAGGCAAAGCATTCATTAAGAAGGATTTTTTTTTTCTTTCCTGCACTTCTGATGTTGAGAGCTTTTTGCACTTACAGTGTGTGTTTACATTGTTAATAGAGATGTGCCTGATTCATGGCTCTCGATCTAGACACCTTTGCACTTCAGAGGATTTTAAAATTAGGATCTGAATTTTGTGGATCCAACCTAACTCTGCTTGTTATTAGTTTTTCCAATTTCTTTGTCAGTTGGGTTTAGATAGGGAAGTAGATCACTCCTGAAAAAGATGGGCTTTAGAATAATACCGGGCATGTTAATATACTGACAATTGGTTGCTTACTACATATGCCCACTAGATGGCTGAAACTGGTGTGGTCATTCACTACTTATTTTACACACTTCTGTTTTTGAAGCTTCATTTATTATCTGGCTTTATACTGTTTTCAGATCTTCCTGATTTTCATTAAGAAAACACTTTGCATCCCTGTATCATTCCATCTGCAGATTCATAGAACGTAAGCCCAGAAGAGGACATTAACTCATCTAGTCTAACCACCTGCACAACGCAGATCACAGAATGTTAGCCAAACGCCTTTGATCTCAAACCAATTTACAAACATAAATGATTTGAGTCTCTCAACAGCATTGGAACAAAGACAAATACAGCCCTGATCCAGCAGATACATATGACCTTAATTTAAAGTATACAAGCAGTTTCATTGAAGTCAAGGGTACTTATTCATATGCTTAAAGTTAAGCATGTGAAAAAACGGATTGTATGATAAGGGTTAGATATTGGAGAAATGGGAAAACTGAAGCATACAGAAGCTAAGACCAGATCCTTCAGGGTACTTAGGTTCACAGCTTCCATTGCAGAAGACCACATGCTGAATGACTGGCACGGTGCTCAAATCAGCAGAACGCCTTTTTTGCTTGTTCTTCATATTGGTATGTAACTTTGAAATCCTACTTTGGAATCATCCGCATATTGTTTAGTCACTGGTGACTAACATCTAGCACATGCTTAGTGAAGATGTAGGACTACTGTTAGAATTAAAGTATACCTAATCGCATCTTGAAGTGTGTTACATTGACCTGCTGACTTAATGGTTGCAGAGTGAGGCCACTGCACCACACTTTACATTACAGATGGAATTTCAAATTACCAGCCACATGAGCCACTTCCATCTGCATATTGAAGCCCAGCAGAAAAGATTCATATTATATGAGCACAAAAGTTGGCATCAGAAATATTTTGAGCGCTAATCCTGTCTCTGGCGTGATCTGCTTTTGTGACGCCAGAGAAATCTTTGTGTCTTTGGTGTAGGCTTTCAATTTTAGAACTGGAGACGCACCATCAGTGAAATCATAACTTTACCTGCCCTATGGGGTGTTGTGGGAATTTATACTAATCAATACCTAGACAGTGCAAAAAGTGCATAATATGGATTACTGTAAGACTTATTACACAAAACTGCTCCCCTCCACATCTGGGACTTCAGTGGCAAGAACAAATTATTTACTATAAATCCAATGTATTTTGTTCAGTACAGAGTGAAAATGCACATAGACTAAGTGCACAGTCCTGCTAGGTGGTGAGCACCCTCAGTTCCCACTGCCTTGGATGGGAACAGATAGCATTCAGTACCTCTCAGAGTTGCACCTAGATACACATCAGCAGCCTTGCTCCTTCAAATCACTTTCATACACTATTACTAGGAAAGTCTCCTTTTTGTCTCTTTCCCTTCCTTAGGCACAAATCCTATTACTCCCTAAAAGCAAAGTCCTTAACTGACTGTATGAAGTTTTAGCAATGTCATTCGCATCATGGAATGAAGTATTGTACATGCTGGAAAGTTGTATAACCTATGACCCTGTGGAAATTGAATACTTGACCAAACAAAGTATTTTCATGTAAAAAACAATGTTCTCTGATTCCTCAGAAATCCAGAGTGCTGCTTTCTTAATTCATCTTATACCCATTTATACTGTATTTCCTTGGCCGTGTATAGAAATGAAACAAAGCACAGTGAATATGAATTTTCATACAGTAATTAATCCATGTCAGCAATTTTTACACTGCAACGGTTGATGTATTTATTCTCTGTTCTCTGTGTGTGTGTGTGTGTGTGACATGCCCATCTTGAATGTTGTGACAGAAAATGCCAGCCACTGCATATTCTTCAAGCTGACTGGTTCGTATGACCTGGTGGCATCTCCTACTGCCCTTTGCCTGAACAGTGAAGATCATGATCTGCATACAAGACTTCATAAGCTTTAAAAAGGGCCAATAATATGAGAGGAATTAAAACACAGCATTAATAAGCTGTGCATGAAAGACAATGGTAGAGAGGAATAAACACTTGAGCAATGAGAAACTCCTATGTTCTAAATACCCCTTGTACAAAACTAGTGCCTAAACTCCCAGGACCAGGATAAAGTGTCCCTGACATATGCGAAGATAAAGGGTGAGAGAAAGGTATTATCAGCCCCTTTTACTTAAGCTGAAGCAAGGCACAGAGAGATTAAGTGACTTGCTCAAGGTGATATAGGAAGTTATAATAGCGGCAGGAATCCTAGATCGCTTAAGTGCTAGTTAACCATCCTGCCTCTCAGTCCCAACTCTTCCACTCATTTGTGGTGCATTCTTGGGCATGGGACTGTTACCAACTGTGCCCGCCAGCTCAGGGTATGCTTATTTATTAGGGTTACTTCCAATGTTCCCTCTAAGCCGATGATACAGCTGAACAAGTTCCCTGCTGGTCCCCTGACTCCCACTGGGCCCCTGCCAGCTCCTCCAGTGCATCCAACAACTTGCTCAGCTGCATCATTGGCTTAGAGGTAACACTGACTGTAAATAAGCAAAAAGCAAGAAAATAGAATTAGATTAGAAATATCTTTCTTTTCTACTCTCCAAATTCACTGGAAGCCTGAGAGGCAGATTTAGTGTTTGGGTTCTTGTCACACTATGTCAGGGGTCTCAAAGACGCATCCTGCGGGCCACATGTGGCCCCTAAAGCTATTTTCTGTGGCCTGCAGTGACACCATTGTTTGCAATATTGCTGTTTCAGTGGTGCAGCCCTTGGGTTAGTGTACTAGTCCTCATGCGGTCCTCGACTAGTCCTCATGCAGCCATCGTGGTGATTTTAGACCCCTGCACTATGTCAAACATTATCCAAATAAAAACTGGCATACCGTTTAGTCAGAACCAGACAGTAATCCTCAATTAAACATACTTCTTAATTAAGAATTCATCCTGATCCTATGATTTAACCCTTCCTGAAACTGTAGTGCCTTTTATCAACAGAGAACTTATTGATATCCCTGTCTTTACTGTACAATTATTAATTTTGCTGCCCACATGACCAGTTTAGCAGAGGTTGGAAATTCAAGCTGCCATTTACTGGAGCAAGTAGTTTCCTTTGTTTTTCTGACAAAGCCCATAATAGAATATGCAGAAAGGAGGAGTACAATCATAGAGTGTTGTGAATAGCTAGGGAAAAATAGACTGAAAGAACAGAATTTCTGAATATGTTTTTCTGCTATGTTGCTGCTAATTTATTGCTAATTTATTGCAATGGATTCTGCTTACAACCCTACATTGTTGCACTTTGTGAAGTTATGAGCCAGAATGTTTACACATAACACTAAACAATCTATCATGAAAGAAACGAAGATGCATTCACATTAACTTAAGAGTGATACACATTCTGTGTATTCACACTATGGTGCTCATCTATTTCAGGAACAAAGACGTTTAAAAAACTCCATTAGGTGAAATACAACATCCTTTCAAGATCCAAAGGGACAGCTGTGTTAATCTAGTTCAGTAAAACAAATTTAGTTCATCTGATGCTTTGAAGATAGAGGAACTTAGAATGTAAGTCTGATGAAGTGGGATTTACTCCCACAAAACCTCATTCAATAAATATAATCGTTAGTTTTTAAGTGCCACAGGACTCTTTGTTCATTATACAATATACTGGGTGCAAGCCGAGTTGCTATGCTGCATCAGTGGGTCTGTGCTTGCATCAGTGGGTCTGTGTGTGTGTGTGTGTGTGTCTGTCTGTCTGGGGTTGGCTCTGTGTGTGTTTGTGTTTGTCTGTCTGTGTCTGTCTGTCTGGAGGTGGAGGACTCCGGGGCCAGCAAATTACACATTAACATCTGCAGCAGGGGTAGTTTACCCAACCCCTGGCCAAGAGCCTTCCCCTCCCATCCGCTGGTTTCTCTGGCTGACCTCCAGTCAGGCTCCTTCCCCAAGTCCTGGGTGCCTTCCCAGCCGACCACTACCATCCACCTTTCCCCCACTCCCCACTCCAACCCCCCTAAAGACTCCCTTTCCTCCTTGCCTGGCCACAGGCTTCTGCAGCCCCCAGCATGATCAGGGTGGGAAATTTTAAATTGCCCTAGCCTGATGCAGCTCCCTGCCCACTGGAAGACTGTGTCTTCTAGCTGGCTAGGGTCTGTGGCTGCTGGCTGTGCGCCACCGGCAGTGATTTGTGTGCCGGTGAGTGATTGTTGCTGCATGTGTGCGCAAGCATGCAGCTTATAGAGAACATTGGTTACTTCCGTTGAGGGGGTGAGAGAAAGGTTACAATTCTATTAGTGTACTGCTTGTGCCATGTATTTCTATAGGTAGCTGTCTTCTCCCTTCAGCAAGTCCCTCCCAATGAAGCCACCCTTGCAGGACCTAAATTTCCCAAGACTGGTTTTCTAAGTACATCTGAGTGGACCAGGTCTATCAGCACTCTCAGCTGACTCTTTATATGTCCCCAAACTCTGCAGGCTGGGTCATACAGCACTTTTCTGCTGCCACCCATGCTGTGTCCCTGGCACCATACCGGCCTAGACTTGAGCACACATATGAGCTGGCTGGGTCAAAACAGCACTTTCAGCTGTCACCCTTATATACTCCTGGATCAGCTCATGCAAAATAAGTGTTGCTGCAGAGCAATATAGGGAAGCCAAGAACACAAAAGAAGTTGGACAACCAGCTTGATTAGAAAAGTTACTTGATTGCCAGGTACATAAAACTTATGAATAATTATAAAAGGAAATAAAAATACCCAAACAGTTACAATATTGATAACCATACAAGAGAGAGAAATGATCAAACAGTTACAATATTACCCAGTTTCAGTTATAGTATTGAGGAAAGCTAGCCCAAGTGCATTACAAAAGATCAGGTTTAGAGAGTTATAGTTGCACTAAGAGGAAAAAGAGAGAAAGGGGTGGTGGGTTGCCTCACCACCCAGTGCAGCTCAAAGGTACCTAAGAACCAGGCAGTTCAGCTTAGAGTCTGGAGTGCTGGAGACAGGCAGAACCCCCACCGCAATCTGCAAGGAAAAGGTGAAGTCCCAGTGGACCTGACACAGCTTTTGGGTCTGGGCATCAGAACAGATCAGGCTTCAGAACAGATTCAGAACTAACTCCAATGTAGAACTTGGGTAGGGATTTTTGTAGGGAAGAAACAATGGCTGATGACCAAACACTAGGGTTGTTTTGGGGTAAATAATGACTTAAGAGAGTATACCAGAGGTGTTTTGTTTAGGTGGACAATAGAAGCTGATCATTCCTGGTGATGGGTGGCATTCCTTGAGGGAGCTTACAATGCAATCAGGCAGATTCAGTATGTTGGATATCAACTGAAGACCTATTGACTAGAGTTGGTCTGATAACTGCTGAGCTGGGTGGGTGCAGACATGAGTTCATTTATCTCAGGAGCAGGGATCTTCCATCATGCAGTGCTTCGCTGCTTTGCCAGTCCTGGGCTGTGTTCTCACACAGCCAGTTATTTCGATATGGTTGTTTCGCAACAACCGTATATCGAAATAACGCTTATATCGAAACAACTTATTTCGAATTAACAAAATGTTAATTCGAAATAAGGAAAAAGGCGGGAAACGAAATAGCAGGTTCATACTGTGAACCTGCTATTTCACTTCCGCAGGGGGCTGCAGGCACCGGCGGGGTTCAGCGCTGTTCAACACGGTCGCGGCGGGTTTGGGGGCAGACTGGGCTTTAAGCCCGCGGGGAGCAGCGCTGGGCAGTGCTGAACCCCGCTGGTGCCTGCAGCCCGGGTGTGCAGGCACCGGCGGGGTTCAGCGCTGGGCAGCGCTGAACGCCGGGGGTGCCTTCACCCCCGTGGGCCAGGGGACACCCCTCAGCACCCTAGCCAGGGTGCTGAGGGGTGTCCCCTGGCCAGGGTGCTGAGG
This sequence comes from Podocnemis expansa, assembly GCA_007922195.1. Lineage (NCBI taxonomy): Eukaryota > Metazoa > Chordata > Testudines > Podocnemididae > Podocnemis > Podocnemis expansa. Next base: position 47,483,372 of record ML681992.1, read on the forward strand.
GGGCACGCCTTGAACTGTTGTTTCGGAACATCTTGTTCCGAAACAACATGTTCAGACGGCGTTGTTTCGAAACAACCGTGGTGAAACAACGTTGTTTCGCCCACGGACTAGGTTTAACTTTTTTCGAAACAACGTGATTGTTTCGAAACAACGGCTTCTGTTGTTTCGAAACAACCATGCGTTGTGTGAACAGCCTAAATCTTATTTCGAAACAACCCCTGTTGTTTCGAAATAAGAGGGCTGTGTGAACACAGCCCTGGAGTTCAGTTTGACCGCTGCCTTGGAGCTTGGTTCTCCATTTAGCATGCCAATTCTGGCTTCATCCTTGATGCAAATAAAGTTTCTGCTGTCCATTTAGTGTGCGAATGGCTCACTTCTTCCATGTAGATGACACCAGAAGAGTTGTGCTAATTTCATCATCCTTGTTCAAAGGGGTTTTAGGTGTGTCTCCTGCTGCCTTTCATTGTTTCTGGTTTCTGGTTCAAGCAGAGGCTGGAGGTGATGTGTGGGGGGGGGAGGTGGGGGTGAGTCACAGTGGTTGGATGCTATGCCCTGATTCTCCAAGAACACAGAGCTACCAAGTAACAGGACTTAACTTCTCTTCCTCATCCTCAGTTTCTCTGCCTCTAAAATGAAAAGCAGACCTACTTAATGGACACATTAAGGAGAGCTAATGAAATCACAATGCTTTGAACACCAGTGATATGCTGCAAAATTTTAACAAGTGACTTCCCCAAAAATTCAGAGAAACCTGCTATATTCCCTGGGAAAAATACTTCCCTAGAAAACCCCATTAATTCTGTAGTCCCATGGCACTTTTCAGAAAGAAAATGCATATTCCTTCACATCCCTCCATCTGACCTAGAACAGCTTGACCCACCACATTTCTTCCTTTTTAGTCCCTCTGACCAGGATGTTGTTCTTCATACAATAGTAGCAATGAAGATGATTATCCTGTTGCTTATCCTGGAGTAGTTTTCTCTAAGGGGTGGCTGATTTGATGAGCAAAACCTTCTGAGGATTGGTTGGGCGGAGGAGGATAGGTGCCACATGACTGCTGGTTACCTCCCCCAGCTGTTTTAAGATATGTGTGGGAGGAAGGGGCGGGTGACAGAGATGGTCCAGAGCTCATATAGGAGCCTGAACTGGATAGAACTTCAGGTGTCTTAAAACTGCAAGCAAGCACAGACTAGATCTGCAACAACAGCTTAGCTGCTCCTCCTCTTCTCAGGTATGTCTACAGTGGATGCTCTCTTAAGTCAACCTAAGACGGTTGACTTACAGTCGACTTAAAGTTGTTCTTGTTAAGTTGATTTAGCGAATCCACATTGAAAACTCCTGTTGACTGCCTGCATCCACACTGGCAGGTGCTAGTTTGACCCTTCCTGGTGGCCAGGAACTCTGGGAGGGGGCGTGGAGGCCAATTATGTCAATTTAGGGCTTTTCCCATCTACATTGGCTTAAATCGACTTAATAAGGTCAACTTAAGCATTAAGTCGACCTTAAGAGATGGTGTTTTTAAGTCGACTTAAGGAAGCACGTAAGTCAACTTAATAAAAGTCCAGTGTGGCTGCGAGCATCTGTAGGTCGACAAGCTTCCTGAAGTCAACCTAAGGCTCCATTGTAGACGTACCTCTCCTGTGCACAATCCTGAGGGGGCAGAGACCATGCAGTGTCCTATAGCACTCCTAGAAATATGCAGGAAAGACATTCTTCCTGCAGCAGCTGCCATAGCCAAAGCAATAACAGATCTACCTGTGGTAACCACCCTAGTAAGCAGTAGGAGACTTAATCCCAGCCTCAAAGAGAGCTGTGCATTTCAGCAAGATAGTAGAATTTTTAGGGGAGTACTCTGAAACTTCCCCCACACTTTGTATAAACATGGGCCCAAGATCTCTCAGGAGGCCTAGAGAGAAGACTTGTTGGGATCTATTGCAAATCCATTTAACTTATTTACATCAACTGGGGTCATTTTAAAATAAAATAAATAGAAATCTGATGGATGTTACCTGTGTTAGTTAAAACTACACTGTAGAAATTGGAAAGAAATCAGACTAAGGGAATAGGAGGTCCTTTTTCAGTCTTTCTCCTGATGCCCTAATCTCACTAGAAATGAGCCGTATGTTTTAGGGCTGGTACACACTAGAGAGTTTTGTTGGCAAAAGTCAGCATTTGTCAACAAAACAGTAGCAGTTTATACATTCAAATGGAATGTCCTTGCTATGCCAACATATAAAAGCACCTCAGTGAGAGGTGTAGAGCATAAATAGGGTGACAGAGTATCAATTTAGATATTGTGTACCCTTACACTGGTGTTATCTGTTCTTGTGAGAGAGAAAGGGTAGCCCACTGGGATTATGGTCTCAGCTCCCCACATAGCCCCAGTTAGGCCAGTGGAAGTGCTCCTTGTGAAGACAAACCCCACCAAACATAGGGGAGGACTTTGGATTTGCTAATTATTTAGGAATTACTGTAGTGGTTGTAAGTCAATGAAAGTTAGAAGCCTAAATAACCCTTGTGAATCTGGACTCATGTCATTGTAGACAGTAGTCAAGCCCCTTTTCTCTTCATTCTGAACACAGCACTAATGAGGACTAGAAACTGATGAAAAATGGCTTTTTGGATGTTTCAAAAAGGTCAGCAGAAAAGTGAGGAGTCTTAGGGTCATCTCGACCAATGAAATGAACGTAAAACCACAACTTCCCCTGTCTCTGCTTTTACACGAGACTTTTATAGTATCTTGGAAATCACGTATTAAGCCCCACAGCACCCTCCCCCCCTTTTCCCTTGGTGTAGGTAGAGCATAAGAAGGCTATCTCCTTTAAACTCTTCAAACGAACTCAGGACCATGCATGTAATTTGTCCTGGGGGAAAAGTTTTTATAAGCTACCCAAAGAGGTCTTTTAATGGTAACTCTTCTTTGTTCTAAAGATGTGAATTTTTAAATATCTCCAGGATAAAAGGGGACATATCAATAGTGGAAAATGTGGCACACCTTTGGTAGTTGAATTAACTAACAGCAACTTCCCTTGAGCTGTCTAATGTTGGAAGAACCCCAGCAATGCTGACATTCAACTTGCTTAGAGGTGGAGATACAGAAGGCTATTGAGTCTATTGCAGAGAGCATGAAAATCAAGGGCAGAGAGAAGGAGAGAGACTAGAAGAGCATCTCTATATTTCCTCTTCATGTCATGGGCTCCACGATCTGAATTTTACTAAACAGGGAAATCTCGTGGGAGGTGGAATTGGGACCTCCCTTTTCGACCCACTGAAATACATTGGATTAAAAGAAATTTTTTTGGATGAAAAGATAGGGAAATGGATACATTTCACTGGTAATTAAGGAGAAAACCAAAACAAACCCCAACAGGGTATTCTCTGCTAAATAGGGACATCTGGAATGTACTGTACTGAATGTAAGAATCCAATCAGGCTTTCTGCTGGGGTGGGAGGGGGGAACAACAACAACCAAATTTACTTGAGCAACAGCCAAATTGCAAGAGAACAGATTGAACTACCCCAAAATATAATTTCTAATTGTTTATAGAAATGTCATTTTAATTTCCCTCTCTAACATATCCAGGACCTATCGACAGAACCATGTGCAATAGCATTTCTCATTGAAAGGTTGGACGGATGCATCTATTTTTGAATAATATATTTTATTTCTTTTTAATTTTCATAAACAATTGCATAGCAGGCCAGACCTACAACAAATCATACATTTCTGTGTGAGGCAAAGAATGAAGGTAAAGATGAGGATAGCTTGCTGTGAAATGTGTGTATTAAACTAAAATGTTGCAGTTATGGATCGTGGTTTATTTGTATGTTTGAGGGAAATAACAGCAAATAGTCATAGAAAGTCCAACTGATAATGGGCTGGATATCTGCGTCCATGTTGCTTGAATAATTCTATAACCCTCACAGTCATAGTAATGAGCAATATGATAACCTCTGCAGTCATATTAGATCTATTGTAAAAACAATGAAAATCCTGAGGCACCTTAAAGACTAATACATTTCTTTGGGCATAAACTCTCCTGGGCTGCATCACATGCCTATTGTAGGTGCTCATCACTGATCTTAGAGATAGACATTGATTTGCCATTTGATTAACATAAGGGGCCAAATTCTGCCTTTGATTACATCATTGATGTATTCAGGCTCAAGAACAAGGCCCAAGGTTATCGATGCTAAATCCAGAGTATTCTTGCCCCAGTCCCATGAAGAACTTCAACATGTGCTTAAATTTAAAAACATACATAATCTCATTTACTTCAGTGGTGCTGAGAGCAGTTAGTACCTTGCAGGACTGAGACATAAGAGGCCAAGCCTGCTCCTATTGAAGTCAGTAGCAAAACTCCCTTTGACTACAGTGGGTACAAGAAAGCGCCCCTGTCAAGGCTTTTTCCCCACTCTGGCACTCTGAGTGCAGAAGGTGGGGGCCCGCAACAGGCCAGAAAAGCCACTGGCCTTAAAGCCTGCTCTTAGAAGTCTCCAAGGCCTCCAATTCCTGGCCTTGGAGTGGTATCGCTGCCACCACCCAAATGCAAAAAAAACCCTCTTGAGACCCAGGAAGGCGCACTTGGGAATTCCTCCCTGTGAGGTACTTGCAATCCTCTTTATTCCTCTCTCAGGAAAGTGACTGAACTCCAGCTGCAATACAAGCTGGAACTGAACAGGGTTCCCTCTAGTAGCTGCCTGTGCAGTCTGAGGCACGTGCACACAAACCTCTTGCCTTTCAGGAACACAGAACCAGAACTTACTTAAAAGGTACACTCTTTAATCAAAAAGAACAGATAATAAACACAGAGAGTTGCTCCTCTGGGAACTAACTTAGGTAGTTACAGGGTAGTGGGAGCGGGTACATGTGCTCAGCACAGAGAAATCCAAAAAACAAGCCAAAAACAAAGAAAATACCCTAACTGCATCTAAATAAACATTCCCTGTTCTACTCACGCCTGGTCAGTACCAAACTTAACTTATCTCTGGTAAGGATGTTGCTGGATTCTTCCTCAGGCCCCTCTGGCCTCCTCCTGATCCTTCCAGGAGCTCTGCTGCATCCAAAACAGGCCCAGGCCAGGCTGCTGTTACAGTTCAAAAGCCTGCACTTCATTCCTATTGGCTGTCCTGGGACTCACTGACCAGAATGTTAACCCCTTCCTCCCCAAGGGTTATTACACACCCCCCAAATCACAGACGGTGCTGGAAAGCCTGGTGTAGGCTGTACCCACACTGGCTGTGATTTCTTCCTGGTTCTAGGGAAAAACAGGGTTAATACAGTCCAAAGTACACATACAAAATTCACTACAGGTCACATGATCTCAGCTGGGGTCCACTGTTGGTCTGGGCCCGCTCCGTCCCAACTGCTTCATCTGAGGTGTCCCGCTTCCTGGTTGAGGGGTGCACCCAGGCTGTTGTCTGTATAGACCCTTCTTTCTTGTCCATCACAGACCTGGCCGACTTGGACATTCTTACCCTCGCCCTTTTTAACCTCAGGGGGCAATATCTCTTTATATGGCCTTGCTGCTGGCACCAGAAACATCTCCTTTGTTTCCTCCAGGCCACAGGTGTCTCTCGCTCAGTCCCGACCCTGGGACTTGCCCTGTCTTTCTGGGCCTGGCACTCTCTCCTGAAGTGCTCTCTGGCCCCACAAGTCCAGCAACCCCCTTCCCACCCTGTTACCTTCACAGGAGTGGTTTTCAGGGGTTCTCCCCACAAGTCTTTGGTCATGTTCATCCCAGCATGACCACTAGGATGGTCTTGGGCTAAGCACCAGAGCTTTCCCCTGCACTTAGTTGGAACTACCCACTGTCTCTGAGGATGCCAGTCCTCCTTGTGACCACCTGAGAGAGTCTCTTTGTGAAAAAGTCCTCTTTTCTTACCAAACCCAGATCTATTTGAAGAGCTGAGAGGTGACGGGCCACTCCATGCCCACCTCCAAGCTCCCTTGAGGCACTCATTTGCCTCCTCCTTGGCTTGGAACTGCTCCCTTGGTGCTGGGAACCTCAGTTCCTCCCTGGATTGTGGACTCAGGCTCAGTCTCTCTGGAAGTGATGCAGATGATGTGGGTGCCTCTCCTGGTTGTGAAACACTCTCTGCTGGTGCATGGGGTTGTGTTGCAGACTCCAGGACAGCCTTTCGTGAAGGACTACCTGCTGCTGCAAGTGCAGGTCTGGTGGCACCCACCAATGCTGGCTTCCGTGACTCTGAAGGGGTTGCCAGCGCTGGGTTTGGTTCTTGTTCCAGCTGGGTATTGAGGACTGCCTCTACTGCTGCTGTTGTAGACGCTGGGTTGGGGTCTGGGTCTGCCACCTCTGGTTGGGTCTCTGGTCCTCTAGCATCTGGGAACACAGACTGGACCCTGGAAGAAGGCTCAGTAACAGCATTAGATTGGGGGACCTGCTTAGCCTGGCTACGGGTGATGGCGCCCACCCTTTTGGCTAGCCTCACATGGTTTGCTAAGTCCTCTCCCAACAGCATGGGAATGGGATAGTCATAGACTGCAAAAGTCCAGATCCCTGACCAGCCTTTGTACTGCACGGGCAACTCTGCAGTAGGCAGGTCAAAACAGTTTGCCTTGAAGGGTTGCACAGTTACTTGAGCTTTTAGGTTGATGGTTTTGGGGTCCACTAAGGACTGGTGGATAGCTGACACCTGTGCTCCAGTGTCTCTCCACGCAAAAACTTCCTTCCCGCCCACACTCACGATCTCCCTTTGCTCTGGGGGTATCTGTGAGGCATCTGGGCCTGCAGACACATGGTGTGACCCCACTGCAAGGAACTGCCCTCTGTTTGTGCTCTTGGGGCAGTTCGGCTTCACATGCCCCAGCTTGTTACATTTAAAACACCGCCCAGCTGGCTGGTCACTGGAGTGAGATTTGTTGCTGGAGAATGGGGCTGTGGGTTGAGAAGGTGCCTGAGGCTTCCCTTGTGGTGCAGTGGGCTCCTCCCTGTGAGGTCGGCCCTTGGGTTGTCCCTGGTGTCGATATGCCCTCTCTGGACACCTCTCCTGGGACCCCCACAAACTGCTACCCGTTTGGGTCCTCTCTGTCACTTCCACCCATCTGGCTCCAATCTCCCCCGCCTCTGATATAGATTTGGGCTTCCCATCCAGGATATATCTTTGTATTTCTTCAGGAACACCCTCTAGGAACTGTTCCAGTCTTATTAGGAGAGAGAGCTCCTCCACAGTTTTAGCTTGTGCCCCTGATACCCAGGCATTCCAATTTTTATCAATTTGGTAGGCATGTTGGGTGAATGCCACGCCTGGCTTCCACCTTAGGGCTCTGAACCGGTGACGGGCATGTTCAGGAGTCAGCCCCATCCTCATTCTGGCCCTTTGTTTAAAGAGTTCATAATTGTTCATGGTTTCTCTAGGCATTTCAGCTGCCACTTCTGCTAAGGGCCCACTGAGCTGTGGCCTCAACTCCACCATGTAGTGGTCTGGGGAGATGCTGTACCCAAGGCAGGCCCTTTCAAAATTTTCTAGGAAGGCCTCTGTATCATCTCCTACCTGGTACACTGGGTATTTCTTGGGTTGGAGAGCATAAGGTGGGATAGGAATGGCAGTAGAAGAAGCTGGTGTAGCTGCAGCACCCAGTTTCTCAGCTTTCTCCAGCTCAAAGCACCACTGCTTTTCCTTCTCCTCTGCTTCTATGTGCCTCATCTGTAGGAAGAACTCCATCTCACTCTTAGTTAGAGATCTTCCTGTCTTGAAGACATCCTCCCAGCTTGGCCCTTGCGGTATGGAAGGGACATAGCTGCTCCTATCCACTCCTGCCTCCACAGGCTTATTATACACTTCCTCGTCCCCACTCCACATGTCTGCCTTGGAGTTGGACTTCTGGGACTGATCTGGGGTTGGTGTCTCCATGGCTCCTCTGCCCCACCGCAACTGCATTCACTGGGCTGCTTCCCTGCCCTATGCTGGCCTAGCTATCCTGTTGCCCGAAAGCTAGAAAAAAATAATAAACTGCTTGTTTTGGACTCCCTGGCTTTGCCAGTTAAACCCCTTGCATGCCTTTTTCCCAGGCAGCAAAAGAAAAAAGAAAAATAAAAACAAAAAAGCAAGACAGGAAAGTGAAGAAAAAACTTCTCCCAAAATGTCCACTACCACACAGGAAGAAAAATCCAAAAACAAAAACAATGTGTCCTTCAAAAAATCCAGAGGTTTGTGCTTCTGGTTCAAAAAAGTCCACACCGCTATGCCACCATGTCAAGGCTTTTTCCCCACTCTGGCACTCTGAGTGCAGAAGGTGGGGGCCCACAACAGGCCAGAAAAGCCACTGGCCTTAAAGCCTGCTCTTAGAAGTCTCCAAGGCCTCCAATTCCTGGCCTTGGAGTGGTATCGCTGCCACCACCCAAATGCAAAAAAAAACCTCTTGAGACCCAGGAAGGCGCACTTGGGAATTCCTCCCTGTGAGGTACTTGCAATCCTCTTTATTCCTCTCTCAGGAAAGTGACTGAACTCCAGCTGCAATACGAGCTGGAACTGGAACAGGGTTCCCGCTAGTAGCTGCCTGTGCAGTCTAAGGCACGTGCACATAAACCTCTTGCCTTCCAGGACACAGAACCAGAACTTACTTAAAAGGTACACTCTTTAATCAAAAAGAACAGATAATAAGCACAGAGAGTTGCTTCTCTGGGAACTAACTTAGGTAGTTATAGGGTAGTGGGAGGGGGTACATGTGCTCAGCACAGAGAAATCCAAAAAACAAGCCAAAAACAAAGAAAATACCCTAACCGCATCTAAATAAACATTCCCTGTTCTACTCACGCCTGGTCAGTACCAAACTTAACTTATCTCTGGTAAGGATGTTGCTGGATTCTTCCTCAGGCCCCTCTGGCCTCCTCCTGATCCTTCCAGGAGCTCTGCTGCATCCAAAACAGGCCCAGGCCAGGCTGCTGTTACAGTTCAAAAGCCTGCACTTCATTCCTATTGGCTGTCCTGGGACTCACTGACCAGAATGTTAACCCCTTCCTCCCCAAGGGTTATTACAGCCCTAGGTTCTGATTCTGCAAGATGCTGAATGCCCTTAGCTCCTATTGCAGTCGATATTAAAGAAGGAGTTGAGGGTGCTCAGTGCTTTCTAGCACATACTCACTTTGTTTCAGGATCGGATCACAATAGTTTAGTCCAGCAGCCATTCAGGGGAACCATTTTCATTAGAGCTGGAGGGATCATGGTGGGTAGAGTTGACTAGATCTCCTTGTTAATGAATGTAGAGTTTGATGAAGGGCCCACTTAACCTTGTTCTCTTTTCATTTCTACCAGATATAACCTACCAGAATTATGTAAACCTAGAACAATCTCATAGCAAATGTGATTAGTGCATACCCAGATAGGACTTCCAACACCAGCCTCTGTTTGTTCTAGCAATTCTTGCTGAGTACATTTGGACCAAAGTCCAGCATGAACAAAAACAATTCTCTGGAAGACTTAACATGGTTTGAAATCCAAGGGGTAGTTTTGACTATTTGAACAGTTAATAGCCCAGATGGATTATGTAATATAAATCTGGTTGTTGACTACAAAGTTTATACATGGGCAGGAAGGATAGTCATGTGGTGAAAGTGCTGGATTCAGGAGATTACTTTCTGTTCTGGTCTCTGCCATAGATTTTACATATGGCTTAAAACAAGTCATTTAATATCTCTGTGCCTTAATCTTCTAGAACAGGAAGTATGGTAATTCTTTTAAGGCATTTAGCTGATCCTCTCCTAAGTAAACCTACTCCTTCCAAAACTTGTGAAACTAATGCAATATATATAGAAGAGAGAGAAGTCAATTTACTTACCGACTCTGTGCTACAGCATTCCTTCATCTGACAAAAAGTATTTGTACAGTCCATGACTTTCTACTCTCGTAAGAATCTGCAGCAAGATTTTCTAAAAGAATCATCATAAGAATGTTGTAAGAACACAAAAGCATACTGCATCAGAGCAAAGGGCCATCTAGCCCAGTATTCTGCCTTCTGACAGTAGCCAATGCCAGATGCTTCAGAGGGAATGAACAGAAGAGGTTATCATCAAGTGATCCCTCCAGCTGACCATCCCCAGCCTCTGAATGCTAGAAGTGGAAAAGTGGAAATTATAAGAGAATCCACTTTCTTTCTCTCCTTAAGAATCTAGTACCGGTTATTACCATAAGACAGATACACACACAATTAATAATTTCCAATTCCTTTTTATGAATAACAGTTAAAAGAAAAAAACAAACAAACAAAAACTGCTGTAGCACAGCAGTTACAATGCCTCAACAAGAAATTTATTTCCTAGAAATATATTTCCCTTTAAAGTGAAGACTATAAAAGAGGGCCTAAGCCCTAAAATAAAATTATTTACAATTCCTTTTAAAATAGAACCAAGAATTGGGATTTCTGACAGAGATCTTCTCTTTCATGTGGGTTTTATAGAAACAGTTAAATAAAACATCTAGTTGCACCATGTAACTAATTGTTGCAGCATCCACATTATTTAGAACTTACACAACTTGAAATAAGGAAAAAAATCCCTTATGATGACTGTAGCTGTTAGGATCATATGGGGTCTTCAGTTCAATGATGTGAGACACTTTGCAAAGACATTTTGCTTCTAGTCTGCATTTCTTCCTTACTAATGTTTCTCTGTCTCAGTCTCATTGACTTCTGTAAAAGCTACAGGAAACTACTGAGATCCAACTTGGAGTGTCAATTTGGGTTACCCCTGGCAGCTCTATCTTCTCCCTGTAGGGCTAGGATGTCTCTGACAAGTGCTCTGCATGACTACCACTGCTGCACTCTGGACAGAACTCTGTATTTTCCTGAATCCCTTGGATATCATGGCACGTCTGTTTCTCTTGTGTCTCAGTGTTTTAGGATTATGGAATAGCTCCTGATTTGGCCATTGTAACAAATCTTTGTGACGAGACCTGGTGCTGTTATGGAGTCCACTTCAGCTAGGCATCTAGCATGTTTAATTTCCTGCACTGCTTCTAGCGTTCTGAAACAGTAACTTCTTCCTCACAAACAAAGGGTTGATCTACACTGGAGGCTCTGTTAAGTCTACCTAACAAGGCTGACTTAAAGTCGACTTTGTTAAGTCAACTTAGAGAGTCCACATCGAAAACTCCTGTTGACTGCCTGTGTCCACACTGGCAGGTGCTAGGTCAAGGGAGGAGTGGTGAGCACAGCACCCCTCCTGGTGGCCAGGAAATCTGGGAGGGGGCCTGGAGGCCAATTAAGTTGATTTAACATGGGCTTAAGTTGACTTAATAAGGTTGACTTAGCCATTTAATCAACCTTAAGAGGTGGTGTTAAGTCAACTTAAGGAAGCGCTTAAGTTGATTTAGTAAAAGCCTAGTGTGGCTGCAGGAGCCTTTAGGTCAACTTAATCTTTCTTAAGTCAACCTAAGGCTTCAGTGTAAACATACCCAAAGAGTCCTGTGGCAGTTAGTCTAAAAAAAATTATTTATTGCCTGAGCTTTCGGGGGAGAAAATCCCACTTCGTCAGACACTTTGAAGATGGGGGAACTTACAGGCAGTCACTCAAGGTGCTCTACTGCCATCTTATCTGGGAATGTTTCTGTGCCAAATCAGAGCAAGTAGAAACAGCAGATATAATTATAGTAATATGTGTTTTTGGCTAAACATCATGAATTAAGGAAAAGAAAAGGTGATCATATTAACATAAGATTTGCTGCCATCACACAACTTACTCCACTTGTGTATCCTGCCCCTTCTCCCTACTGCGTCTGGATGTTGTCTATTTAGATGTTAGCTCTTTGGAGCAAGGACCATTTACTAGTCTGTGTTCATACAGCGCCTAGCACAATAAGACAGCTGTAATGAACATAATTAATAATCAGAGTATATAATTAATAGTCAGAGTGCAGGCAGTGCAAAGCATTATGGGTATTACTACACTTGTTTTAATACAAAGCTAGGCAGTAAATACACAGAAACAGCTGCGGAATTGTGACTATTGACGAGATCCACTTGTTTACCATTTTTAAAGTATTACATCAGTGATTTATTTTCAGTGGAGTAAGTCAAAGAAATTCCTAACTCTGTATGAGTCAGTTTTTTGACTCAGAGAGTCAAGAATTTCTGAATCTTGCTTTTTATAAACACATAGCATAATGATAGCAGAACCCACAAAATAAAAATGGATTCCAAAATTGCATCAATTGATTACAATGCGCTGTTTACCTCAGTGTGCAATTCTACATGACTTCTCTTTCTATCTATCTGGAGTTTCATATAGTACATGCCATTTTGGACCATTCTCCGTGTTATAAACCATATACACAAAGATAAATTTCTCTTTTTCCTACTCCTCCACAGTTATTAGGGCCTGGACTTTATGTGCTGAGCACTGTGATTTTCTTTTTGTTTTTTAATGGTAATTTATTTATTTAAAATATGGCTGTGTGGTGGTGGGAAGCAGTGAGTTCTGCAGTATATGCTAGTGAATGTCTTAAAACAAGAATGAAGTTAAAATGGGTCTAACTGGTGATTTAAAGATTTTTTTGGTATATTTTGACATGTGATGTTGACAATGTATTTAAATGGTTTATAAAGCTTTTAACTTTCTGAATCTCAGTATCTACTCTCATTAAATAATTATAATTCCCACAGAATTTCACACATCTATGAACATTTAGATAGGTCAAATTTAAGAAAAACCTTCAATAAAACATCAGTATTATCCATCAACATTAGAAAATCCCCAATTTCAGCCAAGCTTGTTTATAGTGCATCATTCATTTGTGGATATTTGTCCCTAGCACTACATGTTGTCTTGGAGTTATAGACTGTACCTCTAGATCCTTGTAAATTTCAGTAGTGGAAAATACTGTCAAATGTTGGTATGATAAAGTGTTGAAGTATGAGATGTTTGGGATATAACATTTCTGTGTCCATGACCATGCCATAAATTCTGTGGTGAGATTATACAGACTGCCTGTGGCTATGGTGAATTCATATCTTAACTTCTTACAGCAGTGATTAACAGCCAGTTCTAGTCAGTGATGTATGCTGAAAGCTAGAATATTGAATATAATTTGGAAGAACTTACCTGCAATATAAAGAACTAGAGAAGTCAAGTGCCATATGCTGTTCCAATTGACTTATTATACAAATTGCAAGCCAGAAGTGGGAAACATATAGCAGAAGGCAACCAGAATGATAACATGACCCAAGGCTGTTACTCAAGCAGAATGGAAAACCTACAGTGGATTTTTAGGAAAACAGGAGGCCCTCATTATGATAAACAAAATTCTGAGGGGAATAGAGGAGGTAAATGCTACAAGGCTATTATTAGCTCCTATCAAATACATGAATAGCGGGAGAGCAGGAGGGGCACATACTTAAGTTACAGTCCATGTGCTAAAGGTTTTTGAGTAGAATTCCTTTGATAGAGCACAGTTGATGTATGGAATGGACAGTCACAAGCAGAAGTTGAAATGAGCAGGGTATTCAGTTTATAGTACTCAAGGACAGGGCTGCTGGAACAATTTGTACAGTGGTGAGAATCACTGAACCATACTGTATACCTTGTACATATGGAAATTCACTTCACGCCAGGGGACTGCAACAGCATCCCCCAGCACTCCTAGTTCCAGAAGCTATTCTTAAGCATGTGCATAAATAGAAGCATGCAAAGACAATGGGATGCTGAACTGGGACTTAAAGCACTGGTGGACCTGATGTGCTGCCCAGTGACTGAGGCATACTGGGGGGGGGGGGGTGGATCCAGAGCCGTAGACAACTGTGTATAAATGTTGGGTATCTGGAAGGCCAACTAGTGTCAGAGGCCATCAGGACCAATGTTCAGAGTTCTTACAGGGGTCGGTAGCCAGAAGATCCAATTCAAGGGACTGGGTCAGGGGGATTAGGGGGCAAGGCAGAGTCCTGCAAGGTAGAAACCAGCAGGCAATGGTCTATTGCTGGGCCAGCCTCCTCCTCCTGTTAGAATATTTACACAGTCCAGGTACCCAATGGCAATACTTTCTGTCCAGCCTGACCAGGCCCTGGGGTGTGGCTGCTGTAGTTCAGTGGGTCCTAAGCACTAAAGCTGTTGTTTAAAGCCTCACTAGGCATGGGTTTGGTACTGGAGTTCCCCCCACACAGCTAACTTGGTTATGTAATCTACCTAACCTTTCCATCTCTAATATTTATGATTTTATGATGCAATTTCTAGCATTCTTATGTCCTATAATTCCCATTGCCTGTGACTCCTATATCTCTTTTATAGTGAGCATATAGAATATCACTGCTAATGGCATCTTCCTTTCAACAATCTTTGCACCAAGATTTGGTATTTTATGACCATGCAGTGAACTGCGCTTGCTATTTACGACCCCAGGTGCTTAAATTAGGTGCATTAAAACCCTCTGGATACATCTGCATTTTTGTGCCTTTTTTTTCCCCTCAAGTTGCTTTCTATGGGCTGAGAAAGTTGACCTTCAGCATTATCCTCCAAGTCAATTAAATGTGATACAATAAACGAAGAAAGGCTGGGGACTCAAATTCACTCTCTGTAGTACTTTCCTTTTAAGCCTTTTCCTGTTCAAAACCAAAAGCTCCATTTGTGGCTCCCTCTGTTTATTGCACTATAAAGTCAGTTTTCAATACAGTGAGAGCCAGGATGTTCTCCTACAATATTCATTAGACATTAACCACACAAGCAGAACTTTTTCAAGTGCATACTTGGAGCTGTAAGCATACAGTTGCCACTGTAGCCCTTTTGTCTGGCTATTGCCTGGCAGCACTTTCTGAGTGGAAAACATGTCTTATGTTGTTAACAGAAGTAATAGGTTGATTTACTATTGGGATTTCTTCTTTTGTTTTTCTTCTTGTTTGTAGGGGTTAGAAAATCCCCCTAATCAATTTTTACCACAGTCTTTTTCTTTCTCATGTGCCACAGGTCAATAACTAGCGAGTTCAGCTACCTAAGTGATGAATCATTGAAGGAAAGATGTTGCAGTCCACCCTCCAGGCTTCTAATTTTACATCCCTCCACCACATTTGATTGGCTGCATCTCTGCCCCACAGTCATTCTGCAAAGCTTGGGCTAAGCCACATTTTTTGGATGATGTGTCTGTCGCCTTCTTGTGGCCTCCCTCTGGGAGCAGCATAAAGTAAAGTGAAAGCAGACAAAATGTGGAACACAAGTTCACATTCACCATGGTGGTAC
The DNA here is from genome assembly GCA_007922195.1 of Podocnemis expansa. Classification (NCBI taxonomy): domain Eukaryota; kingdom Metazoa; phylum Chordata; order Testudines; family Podocnemididae; genus Podocnemis; species Podocnemis expansa. The sequence goes on from ML681992.1 coordinate 47,498,551, forward strand.
CGTCCAAATCCTAATAAAGTCCCAGCACATGGAACAGTCCCAGAGGACATTTTTCTGTGACTGATGGTTGAAATGACCCTGCTCCCAAAGCACTGGGTGACATAGGGAACATCAGCAGCTACACAGGGAGCCATGAGCAGCATCAGCCAGTTCAAGCCTGTCATGTCTGAGTGTGTACTCTTCCTTTTGCTGCATCAGGTGCCTTTGATGAGTCAGAAAATGCCACCACAATGTCCGCCAGCATTTCATGGAAGCTCTTTCCATTTCCTTGAACAGGAACAAGTGCACTAACCAAAGAAGTTCTTCACATTGCACCCCGTCTGTATTGTTAACTGCAGTTGCTGGGAGCACACAGACCAACGTGATGGCTGTGCAGGATGCGTGAGCGGCTGTTCAAAATTCCTGTGATGTGCAGTGTGGACAGTCAACATTTCCCACATTGTGCAACCATCAAAGGGCTAGTGTGATCATATTTCAGGAGAGTGCTAGGAAGTCTGTTATCTGGTTGGTTTGACTCTGGTTTTTGTGCTGCAGCATGGATGCCATGGTCACCGTTTCTAGTCTGAGTTAAAAAATTCTTAACCTAGAGTTTACAATCAGTATAGATGCTCAAGCCCTGAGATCTTTCACACAGGGTCTGTTGACTCGAGTCCCACTAACCCCTAGCCATAGAAAATTAGGGTTGAATGGGACCACGGGAAGCCATCCAGTCCAATCCCCTGTTCAAAGCAGGACCAAACCCCAATGTTGCAACAAAACAGCCATAGCTGGCCTATGTCAGTTGAATCAGGCTCACAGGGCTATAAAATTACAGTTGGACACTTAGACTAAACACGGGCTCTGGGACCCAACAAACATGGGTGTCCACTCTGTAATTTTATAGCCCTGCAATCCAAGCCCTGCAAGCCAGGGTCAGCTGATACAGGACAGCCATGGGTGTTTTACTGCAATGTAGACCTCCTCTCAGTGTCTGAGGTCAGACAGGAAGCCTATGACAGAGTCAGGGCTAGAACTAGGTAATCTGATTCCCAGTTCTGAGCTTTAGCTGGAAGATCAGCCTCCCTCCCAATAAGACATGAATTCCCTGCATTCGATGTGCTGCTTTAGCCAAGGATCAAGCAGCTGTGTATTTCAACTGAAGTGATATGGCAGTTTATATAAATAAATAACAAGAATGGCCACTCTTCCCATGAGAGAGGCTACTCCTTTAAAGTCATGAGTAAAATCATGAAGTATGTAGTATATGGACAAAGCAGAGCTTTATCTGCTGTTGCCAGAGCTGCTAGTCCCCTTTGCAAATAAGTAAGTGTAGTGAGGAAAGAAGAACTGTAAACTGCTGAAGAGTGCAAGGCACTTAGACATTTCCCTTTTTTGGGAAGGAAAAAAGAGCACTGTGCACTGCTGAGTCGTTGCAAGCTGCAGTTAGAAATAATGGCAACTCCTGCCTGCCTGGCTAGAAATGTGCTTGTATATCAGCACTCACAGTCTTACAGAAAATCAGCAGTGGAAAGTGCATGAGGAAGCCTTTGCTTTTCCATTAGAAACAGCTAGCGCAGATAGAGAAGAAAAGGTTATTCTTAGCTCTAGTGTGGTTGAATCTTGTCACAGGAGAAGAGGAAGGGTATTTTCATTCGGAAATAATATTGAGCCCAGTCCCTATCTCCAAAGCAGTAGGCACGCAGTATGGCTTCGGAATCTGGGCTGGCTGTCCCCGCATCTTTATCAGATCAGATCAAACCCTCTGATCTGAAAACCCGCTGATGTGCATGTACGTGCCAGGTGTACACACACATGGAAATCCACATCTAAATCCAAGTTCACCCAGGCCTGTAAGTGGTGGGACTCACTATGCTGGTGCTTCCTGGTGTCAGAGCAAGTTGTTGGAGCAATCTACTGCTCTCTGTGCATGGGTTAACCTACTGGCTGAGAAGCATCTGGTTTAGATCCCTTTCAGGGTAAAAATATTCAAACTCAGTGTCCATGTTCAAAATGTCTCAACAAAGCCCCTGGGCTTTGTCTTCGTTTCCCTCTCCGGGCTACTCCAGAGTCTCCTTTCTGGCTCTGGTCCTGAACACTGGCCCCACTGACTGCAATTTCCTGAAGTGTGTATTATTCTGGTCACTTAGGTCCCTTCCCAAGAGTTTCCCCAGAGGCCCTGGAACCAGAACATCAGTGCCTTCACACTGGCAATACTTGTGGGGCTGATCTATGATTCCCCCTCCACAATATTTCTAACGTAACCAGGCAGGTGTGACACAGGATAGCCTGGACCAGCCCAGCCCAGCACTCTCAGTACAGGGAGAAGGGATACTCCAAGGTGGGAGCTGGAGCTAAGCTGGGTTGGGAAAAGGGGAGCTGGGGGTAGCTGTGGTATCTTGGGGCAGAGGAGGCCTGTTTCTTTTGCAGGACAGGAGCTGCTGCCAATTGCCAGAAAGCAGCAGTCACGCTGGGGAGCAGGGTCTGCTTGGCTGAGAAGCAACTAATGAATTACAATACAAGTACAATAGCCGTAAGGAACTAGGTTTTAACCCTTTCTAGCTCATGATAGAGTGTCACCTTATCACAAGGCCCAGCACTAATTTTAATTTATTTTGGATGTGGTTCAAACTTTTAAAAAATGTAGCTCTTGAATTGTCAAACACTAAGGGTATGTCTCCACTGAGGGCTCTGTTGAGTCAACTTAACAAGGTCAACTTTAAGTCAACTTAGAGAATCCATATTGGAAACGCCTGTCAACTGCCCACATCCACACTGGAAGGTGCTAGGTCGACCCTTCCTGGTGGCCAGGAACTCTGGGAGCAGGCCTGGAGTCTAATTAAGTTGAGTTAAGTGCTATTCCCTGTCTACACGGGCTTAAGTCAACTTAATCAGGTTGACTTAAGAGTAAAGTTGACCTGAAGAGGTGGTTTTATTAAGTCAACTTAGGGAAGTGCTTAAGCTGACTTAATAAAAGCTCAGTGTGGCTGCTAGGGTCTGTAGGTCAACTTAAGCCTCCATAAGTTGACCTAAGGCTCTAGTATAGATGTACCCTAAGAGTTGTGTAAGGCTGGCTCTGCCCACTACACAAGACCACACTCCTGAGCAAACTGTAGATGCAGTTTCAATTCTTCTGTCACTGTTTTCCAAGAACTAGAGGTGTCTGATGTCTATCTGTGGTCCCTTTCAGAGCTTTTGCAAAGTGTGTTACATCTTCTGGTATGGCATACACTGCTCCAGTGTTCCCTGAGGGATTCTGTCCAAGTTCCCTCCTTCCCAAATATACACCATGAACTTATTTGTAAGGTCCTTATTTTCAAAAATAAGTGCCCAATTTGTGTCTCAGAATATGTACATGAGTAAACACTACTCATTTGTGTCTCAGACTCTTATTGTCTGCAAGCAAAGTGTATATGCACATGTGTCCTTGAAGGTATTACTCAGCTGCCTATTTTTGAAAAACTGACTCCAAAAAACCACAACATTAATACCAGAACAAAGAGTAGGTTTAGCAGCCTAGAGAAAACTGACTATTTCTGTTTCTGTGCAGCAATTGTACTTTGTTCTGATAACAAATCAGCAAAACAGTCTTTTATTCTTCTCAGTAAAAAGTAAAATAGTGAATATATAGGAAAATTTGGGAATTAAAGGTAAATTATTTATTTTATAAATATTTGCTATGGATTCTGCAACAGTTCCCAGCTCTGATGGCATTTGTTCCAGGCTTCTATAAGCGTATTAAAAGCCTGTTGGGGCACTGACTGTATCACAGAAGTTTGAATGCCTCAGTTGCTGTAGTTTGAAAGTCAGCATTCTAGAGACACCATTAATGTTCACCAGTATGAGAAGAGCCTCTAGAATGGAAATTATCCCCACTCTTGTCATATAAACAGATCTGTTGTATAAGTTTGTGCTATGAGGCAATCCATTGCAATTCTTCATTTTGATGTTTCCCGTTTTTATGCTTCATCTGTGGCAGCTCTCATCCCCCGAAAAATCAAAAGAAGCGTAAGTTGAAGAAAATTCTCCTCCACCATGACAGATGTGGTCCATTGTCCAGCCTCAGCGGGGATATTGCATTGCTGAGAAATTCATTGTTGAACATCTTTAGGCTTATTTGTCAGGGGAATCAGGTTCTTTCACATGGTATCTCCATCTGCTGATTTATGGTCTACCCCACTTATCTGACATTTATATAAAGTTTTCTTTGTTCATAACTGTACAAAATGCCTAAAAGATTTTCATTTGCTAGACTACAGGGTGCAGCAGAATTTTAAATAAAAGCACAATTAAATGGGGAAATCTGAATGCTAGCCAGCAGGGTATTCACAATACTTCTCTACACTGGTGTGCTCCGTGGTATTGATCCTGTGGTGGTTCACTGTGAAATGATTCAAAGCACAGTTACCGTATAAAGATGCAGGACTTTCATTGAAACATCCCCTTTATTATAATGGTGAGTTGTGCCAGGCTCTAGATTGAGATAATTAGTTCTGATGTAAAGTCTAAGTGCAAGATAAAATTCTGCCTTGATTGTTATTTAATTTTGTTGACGCGTCGGCTCTCTTGACTTTGATAATTTCCACTTGTTCTTCACAGGTTTAAAAAACTGTACCTTATAAGCAATTATGGGCTAGTGAAGGAAACTTTTGTAAGTAATTAAGACATGCAAAGATGTGTGAGAAGAGAGGATTTCACAAACAACATTCTTTCTATCTCGGAACTGAGATACTGCCAAGAAATAAATTTGTTGAGCTGCAGGCTGAGTTAACTTCTCTATATAAAGGCACTAAACTCGCAGACATGGATATTACAATTTGTATGTTTTCTAGATTTATTCCTAAACAGTTGGCACACCAAATATATTGCCCATTGTTCAGTATAAATCAGACTTAGGGCACAAACTTAGGGCTTTCTTATTATAATAAAAACAATGCAAGACAGGGTTTCATCTTTTATTTTGCTCCTTGGAGGTGCTGTTCAGGAGATTAGGCTGCACAAGGGAGGGCCTTGGGATTACAGACATTTGGTATATCTATCACTGTGTTTACATTTTGGGGAGAGAAAGCGCTTATGGGAGCCATCCTGCTTTTGATTAATGGGACCAACTTCAACCCTCTTTTAAACAGGTGCAATTCCACCGAAATCACAGATGATGTTGGCCTATTTTTTCAGAGTAGTTTATAAATTCTCTGTGAGTTATTCTCTAAAAGAAGAATAAACTGATGACCGTCACTGGTCCTGTTGTGTTCGTTCCTGCTGTGGGAAGGGAAGATAACTTATGTCTCTTACATCCTGATGGTCCTTTCAGATTTTTAGCTTGGAAATGGCCCTGCTGGGTGGTGTCTCAAAGACATTGGAAGAAAGATCAACCCATCTAAAGATACCAAAACTTGGGTAGGGTCACAAATGTTCCTCCTTCCTGAAAAGACAACACCAGAGGTAGAAGAGGATAGTGGGAAAATAGAACTGTGCAGCCTGGTGGGACCCTCTATGTATTCAGATAAGCATCCAAACTCTGAATGTTTTGGTTATTCTGTAGTTCAGTAAAGAACTTGCAATGGCACCACAGTTGTAGGACTAGCCAAAGAGTCTGTTACTGGTGATTCAGCAGATGAGGTGCCCACATGGACTGTCTCTGCCTGCTGATATCCTGACTAATTACATGGCTAGTTGCAGGACACTGGCTGCAAACTCCACAGAGGCGAGATTGACTAGTATCTTCTGATGAACAACCTGCGCTCCCATTCACCCAGCACCTGCTCATACTCCTCCAGTGCCCAGTTACTCTGAGAAAGGAAAAGCACAATGGTTGCAGGAGACTGCTGCCATATGGCCAACCTCCCAGTCTCACTTTGCAGAAAAATCTCAGCCCACTGATTGGGTGAGATCACAAGATGGGGAAGTCTTTGAGACACAGTTGTCTCTTCCGATTCCCATTCCATGGGTGGAACTTGGATGCATATGTTCTTCCTCTTGATCTGTGGTTTCATATCAGTATTTTTCAGTTCCCTATATATTGCTGTATTTCATTTCAGTTTCTCTCTTCAAGCCAAAGGTACCAAAGATGACCACCATGCTGCATGTGTGTGAAAATTCAAATGTGCCAAATCTCAGAATGTTGCATGTAGATTCCACAAGTCACACCATGTTGCAGATCAAATTTTGGCTAAAGCTACAGATCTGCAGACGTGCCTCACCCATTGGTGCTGGGGTAAGCTGCAAATACATGACTTGGTTACCATACAGACCTGATGGAATGACTGAAGCCATTATTAAGGCAGTCATCTCCAAACCTGACCCAGAATGAAGGCTGGATGTGTTACAGCCCATCTGGAGGACTGACTTCATTCATGATGCAGCACAGCTGGCAGGATCCTTTATCAAGATCTAAACGGAGGTGGGAACTACAATACTTTCAGCCCCCATGTGGGCCTTCCATTTATTTCTGCTTTTTCTCATCACCAACATAATAAAATGCTAACACAAGTGCTCATTGTTTGGCACCTCGATTAGTGCAAAATCCTTCTCTTTGGCCTTGACAAACAAAACCTTGCTCCACTCTTATTCCCACACAGAACGTTGCTGCAAAAATCATTTTCCCAGTTCACTGCTTTGACATTGAAAACAATAAGAGTCCTGTGGCACTTTAAAGACTAACAAATTTCCTCAGGCATAAGCTTTTGTGGGCTGCAACCCATCTTGTCAGATGCGTTTGATGAAGTGGGTTGCAGCCCACAAAAGCTTATGCCTGAAGAAATTTGTTAGTCTTTAAGATGCCACAGGACTCTTGTTATTTTTTCTATATACAGACTAACACGGTTACCCATCTGAAACTTGCTTTGACATTGCCATCCACTTGCTTGAATTCCTTCATCACCTGCCGCTCCTTGATCATATCAAGCATAAGTTGCTTGTTTTCACTGTCAAAGCTCTTCACAGTCAGGCCTGCCCTACCTAGCAAAATTCATCCACTAGTGAACTATATGATGCCAGTCTCCATTGCCCACTGGTTAACTTTTCTAACAGATTTGTTCATGCGTTTGCCCATGCTGTCTTGCACACTTGGGAACAGCTCCCCATAAACATGCACAGTGCTTCCTCATCATCTACCTTCAAATCCCTTTTCCCACTTCTCCTTTGCTACGATACCAGAGACAAACATGATGATTAGCCTGCTTCTCTGATGAGATCATTGTCTGTAATACTAACTCGAACTAGTATTTCCTAATTGTTTCCTTGTACTCCCTCACCTGTCCTTATTCACGTGTTGTCTCTTGTCTTATGCTTAGATCAGAGGTGTCAAACTCATTCGATGCAGCGGGCCACACTGGAGGGCAGGACAACTGACAAGGGCCATGTGTCTGGCTTTCTTTCAATGACACTTCCGAAAACAAAGGAAATCTACACAGAGTGTTCCAATGGTATCTAAAGATTTATGATATAAAATATTTGTTTCACTTCAAATCATTTCTTTGTGGAGACTCTAGAGTCTTGCAGATAATTCATTGTATTGATCTGATTCTACATGGACTGTGGTCAACATTAAAAGTCAATACTTCACTGACAGTCACTAAATGTGAATAATGAAAGGAGAGCTGAAAAAACCAGAGATGTTCCCAGGAGTTGAACTGCAGAGTCTGTGAGTTCATATTGTCGTGGGACTTAAAAGAGGGCTTTTAATATGTTTAAAGTGCCGTAGATGTACAACAAATAGCAGCTAGTCAGCCTGTTTTGGGATTTTGACTTCTGTACCTCTGCTGGTGCGGTACAGATGTAGGATTGGTGGTGTTCCCATTTTATGAGTTAGAAACTTACACAGGGCTAGAATGTGGACCACGAACCCTGAATAACGGGCACTGTGTAACTGCACTGCTTCTTCACCAAACTGTGACTCTGGTCCTTAGTTTCCTCTATAGCTCCAGTGTGTGTGTAATTTTGGTCAGCTGTTTACACAGTGCACATTACTTCCCCCTCAGAGCAGATTCAGGTGCATCAGTGATTGCAGGAGGAGGAAAGTGACGTGGGGTGGCAAACACAAGGCTTTGCTGATTCCCTGTCTCTACCAATCCGTGACCATCTACATGGAAGGGACAGTAACAGTCTCAAGGAGACTCCTAATTTCTCCATGACACAACTTGAAATCTGAGCTGCCAACAAAGAATGAGAAAACACTTAATATTTCCTTAAAATCCTGCAGGTTCATAGGTGGATTCTGCATCTATGCTACTACATACATGCGTTATTTGTTGATAGAGACATCTCTATTCTGCATTTCACTGTATTCCCCACAAACAGCTTTGAACACATGCTCTGTTATTGCATATAGAGAATGAACTCCTGCCAAACCTTTAGAAGGCAGCTGAGTTGCTACCAGAATAGCTATTGCTTTGCACACCTGTTGTCCTCCTTGACAATCAGCTTTTGCCAGTAGTTACCATGCACTGGTACCATTTTCGGAGTCCAGAGGAAAGTAAAGTATCTTAGAAACTCTGATTGGAAAGGAAGGATGGTTCAGCAGGTGAAGTGGTACCTGAGGGCTCAGGGGACCCAAGGTTCATTCCCTACTTCAGCACATGCTCTTTTGGTGATCTTGTGCAAGCTTCTTTGTGGCTCAGTTCCCTATTTGTAGAAGGGGAAAAGAGGATTTCTCTCTCTCATAGGGGCATTGCGATGATCAATATATTGATGATTGCAAAGAGCGCAGATACAGCAATAAGGGGGGTCGTAGTTGAGACAGATGGGTACCAAAATGGTACGTGCTCATCTGGTAGTCACTGAACTAGATTCTAATGTCTATTAACTTAATATACCTTCCACAACTGGTTTTCAGCTTGTTAATGCTGTAAGTGGAGAGGAGGTCCTGATTCATCATTTAAATGTAAATGCTGTTGCTTTAATTGGGTGAAATTCACCCCCATGCTGGATTCCATCAAAGGACCTTTGCACCACTTATAACACACTTAATAATAATAATAGAGTTTATCATCCACAGCCATCAGAGGCATTATGAGGAAGACAGCACTATTTCACAGATGCAGAAGCTGAGGCAGGGAAGTGACTAGCATATGGTCACAATACCAAGTGAGCACAAGAGTTAGAAAGAGGCACAAAGCAGACTGGTTTCAGGCACTGTTAGTGCTGCACATTGTCTATGTACCTTATTTTAATTTCACTGCTGGCAGCAGCCTGGAATTAGACTTGTTTTGATTTTGACACCAAATATTTGTACAGTGGTCCTCCTAATTAAACTGAAATGTCACCACATGCATACGCCTTTGTTGGATCCTATTTTCTTTTAGCAAAGTAGTTTCCCATAGGAAGTGTCCTAATTTAAATAAAACTTAGGAAGGGAACTTTCTTTTTTGTAACTTTCAAATAAAATTCTAGAATACATTGCTGATCTCTCAGAAAACACCATCCTAGCCACTGTGGATGGAGATGCCCTCTACATGAACCTTATACACAAAGATGGACTACAAGCCATCAGGAACAGTTTCCCTGATGATGACATGGCATGCCTGGTAGCTGAACTTCGTGACTTTGTCTTGACCCACAACTACTTCAGATTTGGAGATCATCTATATCTTCAAGTCAGTGGCACAGCTATGAATACTGGCATGGCCCCACAGTATGCCAACATTTTTATGGCTGACCTAGAACATAGCTTCCTTAAATCTTGCCCTAAGTACCTCTCCTTTACCGATGCTACACTGATGACATTTTCATCATCTGGAGATATGAGAAAGAGTCCCTTAAAGAACTCCAACAGGATTTCAACAGTTTTCACCACACCATCAATCTTAGCCTGGACCAGTCCACACAAGAAATCCACTTCCTGGACGCTACAATACAAATAAAAGATGGTCATATTAACACCAACCTATACTGAAAACCAACTGACCTCAACACATATTTACATTCTTCCATCTTCTACCCTGGACACATTACACAATGCATTGTCTACAGCCAAGCCTACAGATACAACCACATTTGCTCTGATCCCTCAGACAGAGACAAACACCTACAAGATCTCTACCAAACATTCCTAAAACTACAGTACCCACCTGGGGAAGTAAAAAAAAGAAAAAACAGACCGACACAGCCATTCAGGTACACAGACATCACCTTCCACAGGACAGACCCGACAGAGAAGACAACAGAACACCACTGGCTATCAACCACAGCCCCCAGCTACAACCTATCCTGGAAGATGATCTGTCACTCTCTCAAGTCTTGGGAGGCAGGACAATCCTTGCTTATAGTCCCCCAGTCTGAAGCAGATACTCGCCAGCAACCAGACTCCATACAACAAGAACACTAACCCAGGAACCTATCCCTGCAACAAACCTCGTTGCCAACTCTGCCAGCACATCGATCTTACTGACATCATCACAGGTCCTAACCACATTGGCGATACCATGAGGAACGCATTCACCTGCACATCTACTAATGTGATATATGCCATCATGTGCCAGCAATGCCCTCCGCCATGTATTTGGCCAAACTGGACTGTCCCTAAGGAAAAGAACAAATGGACCCAAATCAGACATCACAAATAGTAACATCCAGAAACCAGTAGGAGAACACTTCAATCTCCATGGGCACTCAGAAGCAGACTTGAAAATTGCCATACCTCAAAAAAATAAAAATAAAAACCAACAAAAAAACCCACCACACCTTCAAAAACAGACTTAAGTGTGAAACTGCAGAGCTGGAACTCGTATGCAAACTTGACACAATCAGACTGGTGATGAGCCCAGCCCAGGCTGGGGAAAACTGGTGATGGGGAGAGGAATGGGGGGAGAGCTGATGCGAGGGCATACAGAACTGACTGGGTGAAAGTGGAGTGGTACAGGGCCGGTGGGGTGGCAGAAGAGGGTAGCATGGCCCTGGCCCCAGCCCTGTTTCTGGAGCAGCACTGTGCTGGCCTGGGAAGCAGAAAGCGACAGTGCAGACCTGGCCCAAGCCCCAAACCAGAGTGGTGTGGCACTGGAGTGGCACAGCCCCAGAGCAGCACAGTGCCAGCTGGGAGGGGAATGGGGTGGGGCAGTGCAGCCTCAGTCACAGGGTGGCACCACACTGGCCAGGGGAGGTGGAAGGGTTCAGTGAGTCTGCAGCCCCAGAGTGGTGCAGTGCGGGCTGGTCATATGGGGCAGGACAGCACAGCCTTAGCCCCAGGTTGGTGCTGTGCCAGCTGGGGTAGACGGAAAGGGTCAATGTTACCCTGGCCCTGGCCACCACCCCAGAGTGGTGCTTGTTGTGGGGAGCAGGCCAGGGGCAGAGGGCCAGACAGCAACTTCTGGTGGGTTGGATTCAGCCCACGGGGTGCATTTTGCTCATCCCTGGAATAGGGACTTGGAGGCTATCTCATTACAAAAGGTAATTGTTCCTCCTCACCTTCTAATCAACTGTTGTGAATGAACCTCCTCTATTCTAACTAGATTGACTTTGTTAGCACTTTCATTCCTCATTGAAATTTTTCTCACCCATCCCTGTGTATGTATATGCACTTCAGCTGTAGTTTCCACTTTGTGCATCTGACAAAGTGGGTTGCAACCTATGAAAGTTTAGGCAAAAAAAAATTGTTAGTCTTTAAGATGCCACAGGACTCTTGTTGTTTTTAAATAAAATCCTGCTATTTCAACTCAGCACACTGTGGAATACAACTATTAGTATTAAATTCAACCCAACCCAGAAAGTTTAGACAAATTTCTACAGAGTCACATATTCCAGAACTTCCACAGTCCATGACTTGTGGGCAGATGGTGAAGTTGACTGCTCTGGATCATCAGAGCCTGCAGATCTGGGGCACCCCATCAGTCAGATCGCTGTAGAAGTGAGCTACAAAAGGCTATGTCTCCAGGACAGGTGGACTATCTCTAAGTCAAGGACCCTGGGACTTTCCTTTATGCACTGAAGTTTGAAGATTTTCGTTTTCCTACTGAAGTGGAATGAAGCATTATTTCATAATACTAATCTCTAAAAAAAAAAAAGAATCAGTGAGCTCTTTCTTTATAGTTGTGCTTAAGTGCTTTGCTGAATCAAGGCCTTAAGGAGTATATATGCAGGGGCATGTTAGAACTGCTTTTTTCTGAACTTTATGAGGTGTATTGTTCTGTATACCCACAGTTCTCAAGAAGAGAAAAATATCACATAAGATGTGACATTCACTGACTTTATGAACACTGGAAAAAATATTCATACCTCTAACTTACTCAGAGAATGCCTTCCAGCCAAGCCAAACTTAATAAACCTTACAAATGTAGCTTACAACTTCTGGCTGTGATCTCACCCGATTTTACAACTTAAACAGTGCTGTGGCAGTCCCTGGATGCCTTCACTTGACCCAGCATGTTGCAGGAAATAGTGCTGACAATTCAGTAAGTGGCACTCTTCTGTTTTTAGTCCCTGCAGCATGATATCGGGGGGTAAAGTGCTATCTTTTCTCTGAGACATTTACACTGGGGGATGGGGGGACTTGACCTAGATCTTAAGGTCTCCTGGCACTTGTTTGCTACAGTAAGAGAGCTAAAGTTTCTTGCTCTACTGCATTACAACAAACCCAATAGGGGAACATCCTGGCCCCAGTGATGTCAGTGACAAATCTAGCAAAACTCCCATTAACTTTAATGCAGCCAGGACTTCATCCAAGGGTCTTACAATATATTTATGTTATACCTGAAACTTGTTTATAATCTTCCTGAGTATTTATCTTCAACAAGACAATCTTTACAAGGCAACTGAATATGTAAGTTCCTTGAGCCAGGGCCGTTTGCAAGTGGATATCAACGACTATGTTTAAAAATGAAACAATGTCATTCACAGTGGAATTATAAGCAAGAGTCACTCTACTTAGATTGATAAACACACCAGACATCTCAGATATCACAGCCTTTTGTCTTCATATGACTTAAAGCCCTTTGCAAGCACCCTGGGAAACCTAAAGGAAAAACAAAATAGAATATGACCTCAGTATGTTAATGCAAGTCATAGTACATAGCTGTACAGATTTCATAAGCAACACCAATATCCCAGGTTTTGTACTGTATGTTCTGTGAATATACCTTGTGTGATATATTAATGCACTGTTGCAAGTGAGAAAGGATTGCTTTTCCAATTAAAAATTGAGATGCGGAGTGTTCGGTCCATGGTCGTACAGCATGGTATATTAACCCCCAGATTTTCAAAGGGGCCTATGGCTCCAATCTAATACCTTTGAATTAAGTGGAAACTTTGCTTTTGAATGGATCAAGCCCCAAATGAGTTATGTGCTAAATTCACAGTAAGCTCTGAGTACTTAACTGTCTCAGGTCCCCTCTTGAAAATACTAGCCCAAGTTCCCCATCTTCAAGTGTCTGACAAAGTAAGCCTCTCTTCCACAAAAGCTCATGCGATAAATACATTTGTTGGTCCTTAAAAGTGCCATCAGACTGCATGTTTGTTTTACTAGCCCAGGGTTGGTTCCCAACCTTTTTCTTTACACAGACCACTACATCATCATCAAAAGCTTTTAAGGACCACCATGTAGGCAAGCCATTTTAAACATTTGCACTCCCTGGCCCCGAGCACTTTCCTGTGCCCCTGTCCCACGCAGCCCTGCACTCGCTGGCCAAGAGCCTCTTACACCCATCCCCTCCCTGCACTCCTCAGCCATGAGCCTCTTATGCCCAGTCCTCCCACAGCTCCAAGCCCCGTACTGTGTTCCTATTCCCTCTGGCCCTCCACTTCCCAGCCCTGAGCCCCTTACCAAGCCTCCGTCCTCTGCAGGCCTGCGCTCCTTAACCCCAAGGCCCTTACTATGCCTCTGTCCCCCCCCGTCAGCCTGCACTCCCCGGCCCTGAGCCTTTTACTGTGCCCTCCCTTCCCTGTGGCCCTATACTCCCCGAGCACTTTACCAGTCCCCTGTTCTCTGTGGCACTGTGCACCCCAGCTCCAGTTGTAAACTGTTCCCACCCTGCTTTGCTTTCCCCACCTGCACTGCCCTTGCAGACCACCAGTGGCAAGCGGACCACAGTGTGGGAACTACTGATGTAGGGAATTAGTGAGAGACATGTTGGGGTTGAAATTTACAGTAGTTTAGCTTGCCTCACACTGAATGGTTGTCTGAACCCTACTGTTGCACACTAGAATTTGAGAAATACCCTTTGAGATACTGCTGTTGATTGAGTGCACTAGGATTATAGCCCATCTTGCACTAACTCTCCATATAACAAAGCCAAAAGAGCACTACCACATGTAAAATTATACTGATATTCCAGTGTCTTAGTTACGAAATATTGATATATAACAGACATCCGATTCTAAGGAAGCTGGAGTTAAGGCGACCTTAACCTTAACTTCAGTTGAATTTTTTGTCTGTTGCCTGTTGTAAGCTTGATCTCTCAACTTTTGTAGGAAAACTTTTCAAATAAAATGATATTTCAAATTAATGTGCACAAAAGAAAACAAACCACTCGTCATCCTAAGCTATCCCAAACAATAGAGTCTCCTCTTAGTTTCAGGTGTTGGATTTTTTTTTTTTTGCTATTTGATTCTGCTCACAAAGGACCATTATGCTGTCACTATGACACTCTGTGAAGTAGTCAGACTCTCTATGGCAGAATGATGGAGTAAGGCCAGTGTAGAGACACATGATGCTGTTCTATGCTGACTGAAGAACGCCCTTATGAGGAGGGTATTCTGTTCTGGCAGTTTAACACTGGTTAAGGTCCCTTTATGCCATCAGGTCCTCTTTTGGTTTACTCTATGGGCAGTCTAACTACAAATATTTTAGTCACCCTATTTTTTCTACTGTTTTTATAGGATTAATTTCATATTGTAGAATATCTAATATAGCCTATTTTGTCTGGCATATAACATTTCTCTTCTATCAAGAAACAGCAGGTGACTTTGTGGAGAGAGCCTTTGCTTTTGGATGGTTTTCAAATTTCCACACACTGGCAAGACATTTTCTTGCACAAAGTGTTGCAGTCAAACCAATCCTTACTCTACGTTAACTTCACTGTTATTAGATTTAATCATTCCCAAAAGACAAAACAGTGAGCTGTGGGTGTCTGGGGACTAAATGAACTGATGTCATCCATCTCTTTTTAGTTGCTTGTAAGTTATTTTCTCTGTCAGAAGTGGAACTGCTATGGGGACATTCCCAAAGTATTTGAAATGCTACTTTTTGCAGAGGATCACAGTGGCAGTAGATGTTTCTTGGCTGTGCTCCCGGGCAGTGTAATTTAACAGGTGAGAAATAAAAGTCTGTGGGTGACAAAATAGTGTGTAATGGTCTAAACTTAGATGAGATTGTGTATTTCTGTTAATTGCTGTATTTCTTTTCCTTTTCCTTTGAGAAGATATGAAAAAGAGTTAGCACAGTCTTCTATTGCTTTAAAGACTAAAGAGGATTCTAGAGTTTGGATAAAAATCCCCCAACTTCTTGCAACATGTTTTATCAAGGAAACTGACTGTTTGTTTCAGAGCCCCCTTGTTAAAAATAAGTATTGAAGTCAGAATTTAAAGAAGATTGACTGGAGCCAGTGTACTGCTGAAACTATAAGTGATAATTATAGATTGCATTTAACCAAATTCCCACTTTGACCTCTCAGTGTCTAAATGAATATATTGGGGTGTAATTAAACTACTCAACTTCCAGGCCTTAGAAGTACTTTGTTGGAGAGGTTCTGGAATGTTCTGGTTGTTTCATGAGTTCTGGCAAAAGTTTCTATCCTAAAGACTATTTTCATTTTGTTGCATATTTGGATGAGGTGCCTCAACATGCATTGATTTGATTGGGGTTAAAGTTCATTCACACAGGCTCTACAGTGATGTAATGATGCTTTGGGAGAGAGGAAGGCTTGCCGATGCAGACCGGCAGGGCTATGTTTCACATGGGTCTGTCAAAAAGCATGTGAAAGATGGTGGTTCAAAACCTTATCCCTGCTGACATTACATCCTAAATGGGCAGTGGAGATTTGCCCTTTTGTGTGGGGAATTCCTGTCCAGTGCAAGGCATATGGTTGAAGTGGGGAAGTTATGGCCAGAGTGTCCTGTGCTCCAGCTGTCTCTGATAACATTGTGGTCCCACAAGACAAACCATCACCACTTAGACCACAACCCAGACTCCACCCTCTCCTCTTTGTGCATGACATCTTTTTGGAAAGACACCATGAGAAACCATCAAAAAGGGACAGGATTTGTCCATGTGTGTTTTGGCCAAATCCAAAGAGTGCATGAAATTAGACTCCTAAGTTCATAGAGGAGTATGCTCAGCACCGAGGAAGTCAGAGCACTTATTCAGCTGTCAGGATACCCAACAAGCTTGGTGTTTGTTTGTGGGGGTGAAAGCCATCCATTCTGATTCATTGCTGGAAATTCAGTTGGTCACCAAGTTCATTTTATACACATATATGATACGAAGTCTACCAATTGTTTTTAATATCTCAAGAAAATATGTGTATGGTGAACATCACATCCATAGAACCAAATCAGCCTTCTCATTAACCTTTATTCCCATTATGAGTAGGTCACTTGTCATCTTCTCAATTGGTGGAACTACAAATATTAAGATTTATAGGGGTGAGAAGGGGCAACCTTGGGTCAAGATGCCCTGGGGAAGATATAGTCATTCCTGTTTTTTTGGTATATGGCTATAGTTTGGGAACTAATCTATTTAAAAGACAAGATAGGGTTTAAACTGAGGTATGGTAGCATAAAAACTTGCCAGATCCAGAAAGAAAGATTGGGGAGGGGATGTTGTTTTATCATTGTTGTAGACATGTGAATTTGCATCCTCCTGTGTATGTTGCATGAGATTTTCTAAAGCAGGTAAGTGATTAGTGGCCTGATCTTGTCCCCAAGAAAGTCTGTAACAAAACTCCCATAGTGTAGGATCAGGGCCTAGCAGCACAGATCATAACAGTAACTTTGAGGGAACTTGTGTTCTTAAGTCACAAAGGACTTGTTTACATAAACACTTAGTTCACAGAAAACTTGTGAGTAAATCAAATCTACGTGGAATTAGCTTGCTGCACCTTATCCAGGTGGACTTTTCTGTCGCACATTAGAAGTTCCATAGTGTTCTGTGACCTAACCTGCCTTGAAACATTAATAAGGTGTGTTAGGAAACATTTAGTGCACAGCAGCAAGGTCCGCAAATATAGTGTGTGTCAGGCTAGCAGAGGGTAGATTTATACCTCCTCTTTCTGTGAACTTCATGACTTGATGACTGCCTATTTTATTCATTCCCTCTGAAGCACCTGGCATTGGTCACTATTGGAAGACAGGATACTAGTCTAGAGGAATCATTGGTCTGACCGTTCTTATGTTCTTGTGAACTGAACCCTTAGACATTTTGGAAAATCTCATTCATTATCTGTAGGAATAAGAAAGATTGCAAATAGGCCATTCTTGTCAGCTTTTTCTTTAATACCAGTATAGTTTATTTACGAAGAGTTAATGATTACTACTGCTCTCAGGTCCAGATTGCGGGTATGTCTTCACTGCTGCAGCAGCAAGGATCAATGCAATGACATTGATTGAGCAGGTCTGTGTGGATCTGTTCAGTTGATTAGAGGCGTGCTTTCCTGTCAACTCCATTAATCCATCTCCCCAAAAGGTGTAAGGCTGCATCAACAAGAGGTCATCTTCAGTTGCCACAATGTTGTTAAGATGCCATGCTATGTGAATGTAAGTACATCAGTGGGAGGTACCCAAGCTACAACATTGTGTAAAGATCATTCTGATTTTAGGGATATATGTAGAGAAATAGTTGTCATTGTTTTGGGGGAAAATGAAATGAAAACCTAATATACCATGTCAGTAAACTGATAAAATGTATTTTAGGCAGTTTCTGTGTGTAGACTATTGACTGATCACCAGAGGCTTTGTTTTGTGGGAGGAGGAAATAGAAAGGATCTCAAAATGACTACTTTCTGAATTTCTTTTTGTATGTCCACATCTGGTTAATTTATTTGGAAGAAAATGTTTAAAACCAAGTGTTAATACATTGTAACAGAGAATATTAGGCTTTTCTTCGACTAAAGGTATATTATTACTTTTAGTCTATTAAAATAAAATTAAGCATTTAAACCTCTGCTCTGGTTAGCCAGTGAATCAATACACATTTCAATTTTCTAATTTTCTAATAATGCCACTTCCTACATTTTTCAGTCATATTGGCCTGGAGAAATGTCTTTAAAGTCAACTGTTGTGTCACAAATCTTATTTATTGAAAAATAAATAAAATCATGGGACTCAAAGAAGAAGAAAGAAAGACAGCTTCTCATGTTTCCATTTGCAAGGGCCAGATTCTAATACCTCTACTTATATTGAATAGTTCTCTTCAGTTCAGAAGTCGTTTTATTGACTAGCATGGGACTATTTCAAGTAATGAAAAACTATTCACTGTGAATAAAAGGTGGCAGAATCTGCTCCCAATGAAATCGTTATCTGTCAGTGGTAATTATTCTCAGTGAAAAACTTTTTAAATATAGAAAAAGAAGGGGAAAGGGATTTATTCACATAAAATAATGGAAAATAAACTGCCTCTCACACACATGCATACTAGAAAAGGGGTCCACCATGATAACCTCTTTAACACGACTTATCACAAAATTTTAAAAGACATGACTACATCAGTTTCAGCCTTCAAACTCTTCCCTTGATAGCCACTGTCCACTCAGCTTAGAATGTTAATTGCTATCCTTATATAACTGGTCACAATTAGTGGAATTAAATCATGTGCTATGACATTTCAGAATCTGTTAGGTAGGTTGAAGTTCAGTTACTGTCAGAGAAAAATGGGTTCTAATTCAGGCTGAGAGTGAGAGTGGATCAGAGCTGTATTAATATGTGGTCATTTTGACAGATGGTTCTATATTGCCTCCAAAAAAGAGGTTATGAAAGTTGTTCTGTTTCTTGAAAACATGGAACTTAGTCAATGGAACTGAACTAAATGGAACTATGCCAGTTTACTCCCATTGTGGATCTGGCCCAGATGATGTGGAAAGTTAGTTCTTTTGGAATGAACTGAGGCTGAATATATACAATTGTTACCCTGTGCAAAGGGCCTGTCCTATAGGTCTTGAGTTTGGGCCCCACAGTGGCTGTCACATCTCCTTGCATGTGGACATGGTTTATTGCACTGCAATCCCAGAAAAACTGTGTCGGGCCCCATGTCTCCTCCAATCTAGCTAAGAATATGGCAGAAAATGCCTGTATTGGGAATGGCACCTGATAGGGAGTTGGTGTGCTAAAGTTACCGCTTGTCATGCTGATCCATATGGTCTCATTATAGCTGTGTGCTGCCCCATCTGGCCAGTTGTTTCTCATCTTATACTCAGAGGTAAGAGCAGAGGCTATCCCTCTATAAGTTTGGATGTTGCTCAGCAAAATGAGGCTGCGGTCTCTAGAACAGTGGTTCTCAAACTTTTTATGTTTTACCCCCTTCTTACCCCTGGGTGCTAGGGATGGCACTACAGTCAGGGATGTATGGGTTGGATTAAGGAAGTATGGGTTGGATAGGTGGACTATAAGGTAGATAGAAAACTGGCTAGATCAACAGTTTCAGCATCTAGGAATCAATGGTTCCATGTCTAGCTGACAACCAGTAACGAGTGGTGTGCCCCAGGGGCTGGTCTTGGGGCCGGTTCTGTTCAACATTTTCATCAATGATCTGGATGATGGGATAGACTGCATTCTCAGTAAGTTTGCAGATGACACCAAGCTGGGGGGAACAGTAGATATGCTGGAGGGCAAGGACAGGATTTAGGGAGACCTAGATAAATTGGAACAGTGGGCCAATAGAAATCTTATGAGGTTCAATAAGGACAAATGTAAAATCCTGCATGTGGGACGAAAAGCCCCATTCACTGCTACAGTCTGGGGAACATTCAGTTAAGTAGCAGCAGTGTAGAAAAGGACCTGGGGGTCATGGTGAATGGGAAGCTAGATATGAGTCAGCAGTGTGCTCTTGCTGTCAAAAAGGCCAATGGCATACTGGGCTGCATCAAAAGAAGTATGACCAGCAGATCAAGGGATGTGATCATTCCCTTCTATTCTGCACTGGTGAGGCCACATCTAGAATACTGTGTTCAGTTTTGGGCTCCCCACTACAAAAAGGACAGGGACATGCTAGAGAGAGTTCAGAGGAGGGCAACCAAAATGATTAAAGGACTGGAGCACAAGTCCTATGAGGAAAGACTGAAAGCATTAGCCTTATTTAGTCTTCAGAAGAGAAGATTGAGGGGGGATTTGATAGCAACCTTCAACTACTTGAAGGGATGCTCTAAGGAAGATGGAGCTCGACTGTTCTCAGTAATAACAGAGGACAGAACGAGGAGCAATGGTCTCAAGTTGCGGTTAGGGAGGTCGAGGCTGGATATTAGAAAAAACTTTTTTACTAGGAGAGTGGTGAAGCCTTGGAATGAGCTGCTGAGGGAGGTGGTGGAATCTCCATCTTTGGAGGTGTTTAAGGCCTGGCTGGACAAAACCATGACTGGGATGGTTTAGTGGGAGTGGTCCTGCCTCTGGCGGGGGGTTGGACTAGATGACCTATGAGGTCCCTTCCAACTCTATCATTCTATGATTCTATGATGTGACCAGAGCAGTCTAAAGGAGTGGACCACAGTTGGGGCTGGGGCCTGAGACTGGGGCCGGAACTGCAGTCAGAGGTTAAGTCTGGGATTGCAGCTGGGACGGGGTTGGGGGCAAAGTCGTAGCTCAGTGGTGGGTCTAGAGCAGAGATGGGGCAGATGAGGTCTCAGTGGCATTCTCTTCCACCCCCATGGGGGCTGGCTTGGGCCCATCATGTCCCTACTAAATATTCTCTGTGCCACTCCTAGGGGGCTGTGCCTCAGTGTCTTGGGAACTCTGCTCTAGATCATACAGTAATGCAACTCATGATGATCAGGGTATGGACAGCAAGTCTAACACTTCTCTGCAACCAGCTTTCCATTCCCTGCCATCAGGTAAAAGCAATACCAAGTAGATGGGAGGCAACAAGGTCAGTTCTTCAGCATCCAGCAAAATAACTCCAACACAAGTTATTGACAGAAATTCAGGGAAGGAACAGTCTTTGATGGATCAAGGAATGCCAGTCCTAGTTCAAGTCTTGATTATGGTAATATACAGCCCATGAACACAAATGATCACTGTGTTGCCCTTTTGAATTCAGTAGGGATGCAAGAATTTGGAGCAAGGAATCCAGCCATTGGACTTGGAAAGCATCACTAACTGGTCAAAGCCCTGTCTAGCGTCTGACGAATTGGAAGGGACAGCAACAATCTCTTTCCTCAGTGAAAAATCAAATAAAATAAACAACATTAGTTTCCAAAGCAGTTATCCTTCTGGCAAGAGAAAGCAGAACTGATAGGAGTCTACAGATCTTAAAGGAGCTCAGGTTTCACATCACAACCTTTGCTACAGAGAAAGAGGGCAAGTTGCAGGAAGCTTAGTAAGAGTTGTGTTATAAGATTAAAGCAACAAGTAGATTTTACTGGCATTTCTAGTAAATCTTTTAGAGCTTTTTTGGAAGGGAGGTATAAGGGGTGTCTTCTAGGATTTGAATCTGTGGTTGCAGAGAGTCTGGAATTTGGATCCCTAATATTATTGACATAACTGTTAAAACTTCCTAGATACGGTTGCTGGAACCTCAGTGAAATTGGTTTATGACAGCCAAACTTTTATGATTGTCAGAACTATTTCATTCAGTTGTCACTTTTTCAGCTGGAAAGAAAAATAAGGAAGTGCTACTTAACAATTCTGTAGATGAAGCAAACTCTTTCCAACTGGTTAGAAATGACTTCCAGGCCAATAGTTACACCTGATATTGATTTCTTTACAGCAGCAGAGTCTTTTATCTTCTTTCAGGTACGTTTGTTACACATGAATTTATTATTCTTTACATAGGATCCATAGTGTATAGGTACATTACAATCATGTAAGAAAGAAAGTTCCAAAAGGGTAGTCATGTTAGTCTCATCTAGTAAAACAAACAAGGAGTCTGGTGGCACTTTTAAAGACTAACAAATTTATTTATTGCATGAGCTTTTGTGGGAGACAATCCCACCCAAAAACCTTGTGGCCTCAAGATGACAACAAACTGATCATACTGTTTTGTACTGCTATTCTTCCCTGTAATTTCAGAATATTGTGCATGTGAATAGACATGTGTGACAATAGTGAACTCCAAAGAGGACTTCATGGAGTCTCTCGATCTTTTCTCCATTATTGGGTTACATGAAGCTCTGATGTTGTTTAGTGGAGGAGAGAGAAGGACAGATGATGTCATTGGCTATGTCCACACGTACAGGATTAATTCAATTTAAGTTAAATCAAAATAAGTTAATTTGAAATAAAACCATTAAATTGATTTAACTTAAATCGAATTAAGCAAAAACACCAAATCAAAATAGCAAGTCTGGACACAGGACTTGCTATTTCGATTCAGGAGAGGGGCACCATGGGAAGTGTGGCAACATGACCCCCTCACTGGGCTATACCCCCACTCAATATATAGGAAAAGGACGGCATCCTGGGAGGAGAAGGGAAAAAGCGTTAAACCAGAATAATGGTTATTTCGAAATAACACGTCTGAATGCCGTTATTTTGAAACAACTGTTTTGATCTAACTACTATTTTGATTTCTTAGTAGGTTTTACCATTTTGAAATAAGGTTTGTTGTTTCAAAATGATGGGGCTCGTCATCTTGAAACAACAAAACATCGTCCAGACGTCTTTTTTTAAATCAAAACAACGGTCATTGTTGCGATTTAAAAGCAATGTGTGGACATAGCCATTATGTTCATGGTGGACTAGAGAAAAGGGTCTACACTTTATAAAATTCTTTGCCCCATTAGATTTATCAGCTTGTCCAATGAACCTAATGCTGCCACAGAAGTTGTCTCTTTTATTTGTATGCTAAGGCAGTGGTTCTCAACCACTGTGTCGGGACATATTATTGTGTCAGCACATAGCAGTAAGTGTGTTGCGGAGAGCCAAGCAGAGGGCAGGATTCGGCCTGTGGGGAGGGGTTGGTGTGCCCTGTAAGGGCAGCATGTCATGACCAAGTATGTTGCAGCCTGCAAAAGGTTGAGAAGCACTGTGCTAAGGGACAGATTTTTCTGTTGAGGGGTTCATTGCTCCATCAGCAGTCCCATTCATTTTATTGTAGGATATCATACTATTTGTTATAAGAATGGCAGCATCTGTCTCAGATTTATTACTTATCCCAGTTCTCCAACCATCTCCCATTCACTCATTGCCTTTATACCTGGACAACATTTTAACTTATTTATTTTTAAAGTCTCTACCTTCTCGCAATCAGTCAAGCTTTTCTACCACTATCCTACTTGTTCTCTTTTTCCTCCCTCTGTTATTGTCCCATATTTAAGGGTATGACTCCACTTGGGGCTGGGATTCCTAGCTTGTGTAGACACATGTGCCTTGCTCTCATTGAACTAGCATGCTATAAGCAGTAGCGAGCTGGGACAGTACAGGCAATAGCGAGTGGCAGCACAGCCTAGTGGTGTGAAATACAAACCTGCCTGAACCTCATCGTTACGTAATCAGCCCCCTCATTGGTGCCCTGGCTGCTCAGTATTACTGTTAGTGTGCTAGCTCAAAGAAGCTAGTGTGACTATGACTCACACCCCCATCTCAAAGGGGGGCATAGCCTTAGACACTTTATTTTTAGCTGTTTGGGTGTGTTCTTAATGGCAAAGTGGTAGGTATGTGGTCTGGAAGGGTAGGACGCTGGACTGGGAATCAGGAGAGCTAGGTTCTTTTTCCAGTTCTGAAAGTGACCTGCTGCGTGTTTTTGACAAGTCTCTTCACCTCTCAGTGCCTCAAATTTCCCTCCCAACCTTTCTCTATTCCTTTGTGGCAAAGACAGTCTAATACACCTCTACTTAATATGCAGATGGTCCTGGGTTCAATTCCCATGGGGTTGGACTTGATGATCTCATGAAGTCCCGTCCAACCCTGTGATTCTATTCTAATACTAAGTCGTTGTCTGTTCTCCAACACAAGAGGGTTCCAAACGTGGTTGGAGCTTCCAGGCCCTCCTGTAATACAAATCATAAAAGATTTTTTCCCACCTGTAACAGTCCTGAAAACTTTCCTTTGTGTGGTAGAGGAAGGTCAAGCCAGCATGTGGGAAGCACCCTTCCAGCTGTACTGTAGGCTCAGGCAAAAAATAAAAGGCAGAATTTCGACCTGATTTGGAAAGGTTCTTGAATTAGACCACAATCCCACAAACACTTTTGTGGGTATAAGTGAAGAAGTTTGTAGTTCCCAGCAATGTATTTCTGGTGTTACAGATGGTGTCCCAGGAACTTCTCTGGGGATATATGAAGTTTCCTGGCTCTTCATTTGTGCAGTCAAAACGTTTTTGTGTTTTCTCTACAGCTAAAAACTGTCTGTTCAGGATACGTTGAGCTATCGAGTAGAGCTTGTTCTTTTTTAGCAGGAACAAACAGTTCAGGGAAATAAGTGTGGTAGCCAACGTATGGAGGGAAGAATAATCCAATGAACATACACCAGGTCAAAACTGCTCTTTAGCTTACAGTGAACATTAATTACACTTATTCTGTGTTTCCTGAATCAAATAATTCAGAACACTGTGTCCCTGGGAAAAATGTCTTCCTTTCTGAGCTGATCTTGCTGTTGAGTCACAAGCTGGCAATAATAACACCCTGTATTTTTATAAGTAGCTTTATTATAAATAGATTTATTTTTACGATTAGCTCACACCCTAAAGATATCACCGCAAAAGTGTCCCAGTTCTTTAATCTTGCAGTACGTTTGCCAGTATCTGTGGGATTGAGGCCTTGGCTTTTCCAATCTGATCCTCTCTCTACCAGAGAAAGATGGAGGTTTGTTTGTTTTTCCTTTTCACAAAGTTCTTCGATTGAGGCTCTTCTTCTGTTTAGTCCTTAGTCAGGCCTGAGTTCTGAACTCAATCTTTACCAGCTACTTGGATGTGGGAAGGAGGGAATTAACCCTCTCCTTCCTGGATTTTTGCTAGGGTCTCTACTGTCTCCCAAGGCTGAATAAACAGGCTTATTGTATTGGGAGCAGGGCTGGCTCTACCCATAAGCCAATGAGTCCCTAGCTCAGGGCACCACTGGCTTAGGGGCACCACAGCTCCATGCCAGGTCCTGGGCAGCCTGGCCCAGAAGCTGGACCCCATTCTCCCATGCGTCCCGGAGCCAGCCACTCCAGCCTTGGGGGCAGAGTTGGCCAACGCATGAGGCGGACTCTGCTCTATTGGCCCACCTCTGGGCTGGCCCTTCCCACCCTTAGGGCAGAACAGCTGGCCCAGGGGAGGGGTGGGAGAGTGGAGTCCGCCCCATGGGCTGGCCCACTCCATCCCTGGGCTGGCTGTTTCTTTGGGGCGCAGATTATCTTTTTGTTCAGTGCTTGTACAATGCTTAGCACGATGGGGTCCTGATCCATGACTGGGGATTCTAGGTGTTACCACAGTAGAATAATAACCAAATAACATCCCAGTCTTGCAAACACTGGAATGTGGCTAAAGTGTTTGCAGGATCCAGGTCTTAGTACTGTGGTTTATTTCTTCAGTGGTATTGTTGCCTAGAAACTATCTCCATATTGGCTAACTCAAATAAATTAATTAATAAATCAATCACCCTATAAACTTAAATAAAATAGATAAAATGTTACCAGTGCACAAAGGGTATTAAGTACATTCTGATATGATTAGTATCAATGCAGCCAAAGTAAAATGTGTCATGTTTGTTTGTATACCCTGGGTATGAGGTTGTTCCACGAAAACAAGAAGTGAGAGAAAGAGAACCCCAGGCTTTTCATTACGATTACTATAGACTCAGATGTAAGGTATGAAGATTAGTGGGTGAGTCTTGAAAACACCGCTTGACCTCTCTCCATTTACAAAGTTGGCTTCTTTCCATTTTCAAACTCACAAACCCGCATCTAATGAAGTGGGGTGCAGCCCACAAAAGGTAATGACCAAAGAAATTTGTTAGTCTTTAAGTTTTCACAGGACTTTTGTTGTTTTTGCTATATACGGGCTAACATGGCTACTCCACTGAAACCCACAATGGAGACCAGAAGTAAGTTTTGAATTTAAGGAAATGGTTTTTTCAGCCCTAAACATGACACTTAATTTTCACATGTCTGAAGTTTTTCCTCCCTTCTGAGTTCTTTTAAAGATGACATGCTCTCCCATATCCTGCTGGGCTTTTGGATTTACCATCTCATTGTCTCAGCCTATGTTAGTATGCAAGCAGTGTGTCAAATTCGTTTTCCTGACAAACATTGTGATTTAGGCAGGCATGGTAAGGACACAAATACTCTCATCATGGTCTTTTAGAATTGTAATCTTTCTCACATGTTAATTCTTAGTTTAGTTCTGTAACATTTGTGGTTTTGTACCAAAGAAAAGCCAACACTGCACATTCAGTATGAGGCCAAGATCAGTCCTGGAATATTAATATTGCTGGTCATGTCAAAAAAAATTTCGGTCAAATGGTTTAAACCTACCCATAGGGGCACTTTGAAATCCTGTAATCTAATAGTGTAAAGTGCTAAATATGACTACTGAGGTGAACCACTGAGATCTCAATTTGTTTCCAATGTGGTTAAAAATAATTTTACTCCTGAGGAAATTCTGCACCAAACAAAATACAAATTCTGCATATGATAGTTTAAAATTCTGCAAAATGCTGCACAGTTTATTTGTCAAGAAGAAAATTTGGAGGCTCCAGCGTGAAGCTGGGGACCAGTTGGGAAATCACCCTGCAGCATTTCCCCTCCCCTGTTCCAAGACACAGCCTTGGAGGTGATGTTGCCAACTAACCTTGACATAGCACAGGTCCAGTCCTATCCTAGAAAAATGCTGGGGCCATGCCCCTCCATGCCCATCACACCAAGACAACAAACCAGAGGGAAAGAATCTCTCACACACACCCACTGTTAGTCCCCAATCCAGGTTTTGGGGCAGGCAGGTTCATCCAACAGGATTGAAGCGTGGAGGAGCTTAGTGTGGGGAGCATCCAGGTGTGGGATGAGGGGGCTCTGTGTGGGGTATCCTGAGTGTGGGCAGCTTGGTGGATGGTCTGGTTGTGGGGTGAATGTGGATGCACAAGGCTCATTGGGATGGTCCAGGTGCGGGGGTGATGGGTCTCTGCAGCAGGTTCAAGGGAAGTTTTGGGTCTGGCTGCAGGGTGCTCTTTGGGGTGGTCCAGGTACAGGGGAGGTTGGTCTTGTCAGGGTGGTGGGGTGAGTGAGGAGGCCTCAGCAGGGGGTGTTCTAGGTGCAAGGGTCATGTTCCAGATGTAGTGAGGAGAGCCTCAGCAGAGGTCCACATGCAAGAGGGAAGTGTCTGGTAAAAGGTCTGAGTGCAGTGGGGATCTGGGTGTGCGATAAGGCTTGGTGGGGTGGGGTTCTGGGTGTTGGACACTCGGTGTGGGGGTTCTGGGTGTAGGGGGTGAGGGTTGGAGGTATAGGGGGATCCAGATGGGTGGGGTTGGATGGATGGGGGAGCAGCAACCATGTAGGGACCCCTTGCTTCGTGTCTGGGGAGTGATATGTATGAGGGATCTCCTGCGGTCAGGGGAAGAACCTGGGGATAGGTCTGATCCTGAACTTGGCCTTGACTGTTATTTGAAGGGAAAGAAGGTTTGTCTTCCCTTGCCCCCAGCCCAACCCACAGCCAGGTGTCCTGAGCCCTGCACATCCCAACCACCGCCAGTGAGTGAGCCCTCCTCCAGCTGCTCTGGGCACCCAAAACAACACACCTGCTCAGTTGGGGAGGGGCATGTGACCATTCCTGTTGCTTTGATTTGCTTCTCCATCAGAAGTCTGTGGGGAACTTGAATTTTGCATGTACATAGTGGTGCAGGATTCCCTTAGGAATATAAATTACAATAGAACACTTGCCGTATCCCCTTCCTTTGACATAACAACAGATCACTGAAGAATCCAATAAGGATGACTTTTATATACACACAAATGGTGCATTTCATGGTGTAAAATATATAGAAAGTGCCATGAGGTGCTTATGATCTAAACAGGCAGAAAACACATTCAGAAATTGGCTCAGTCGATTAATATGATTCTGTACACCTGTCAGAGCTGGTTTAATGGGGGTACTTGGTGCTGCCATGAGTGCAGGGAACTGGACTTGATGACCTCTCATGGTCCCTTCCAGTTTCTATGATTCTATAACAGACCAGGAAGTAGCATTTTGTGGAGTGTGGATGTGATTTTTCTCTGTGCTCTGTAGTTATTAAGCCCTTCCATGTATATCTTTTTTCTTCTTATCTGGATTATTCAACCAGGCAAGTTCATTTAAACAGACTGCATCAAGCTTCACACTGCAAATAAAATTCTTCACACAAAACCTGTTGCGAGTAATTCATGATTGGCCAGAGCCCTCTGCCATTTCTATAGCATAGCCTCTGATAGGAATAGGAGCCATATATTACATTTTAATGATAGATGCAGAGAAAATATTACCTATTCTTACTTTAAGGAATTGTACAGTTATGTAGTTGTTTTTTCTGTGTAATTTATTAATGTAATTTATCTGCTACTATGACATTTAACACTTGTCAGCAACATATCAGATTTTTTTGTAAAGGAAAGTTAATCATTTAAAATACTGCATAACAGGGTATTTTAATTTATTTTAATAATTTAAATGCATGAAGCTAAATGTCTGAATCATTTAAAATACTGCATAATATGGCATTTTAACCCATTTTAATAGTTTGAATGTCTGAAGCTATTAGTGTCTGATTAGACATCTAAAAGTAATGCAAAGATTTTACTGGGAGAACTCATAAGTGCAATGCACACTTATAAAATCATGCTTATTACAATGGGAATGGAGCTTATGCCCACATACTTCCTTTAATGCTGCAACTGTAAGTGAAATGTCAGTCTAATACTTTTGCTTAGGTCCTTTGTTTATGCCTCTTTTGATTTCATGCAGTCACACTATTTATTATTAATTATTTATATTGCATTAGAGCCTAAAGGACCCAACTGAGACTGGAGCCGCACTGTGCTAGGTGCTGTATGAACACACAGGGAGAGGTGGACCTGCTGCAAGCAGCTTACAATTTTGAAGAACCAGAACAAAGAGTGAGAGGCACAGACAGGTGAAGTAACTTACTCAAAGTCAACAGAAAAATCAGGGGCAGACACAAAAGTTCACCTGAATCCAAGCTTGGTGCTTTATCCAGTTAGCCACAATCTCCAGTCAGCCCTTTAATAAATAATAATAATAATAGTTTTGCTTTACATTTGCAGTTATTAACTAACTACTGGCTCCTTCAAAGCGACTGAAAGTATCCCTGGTCATTATAAGTGATATCTCACTATAACTGTCAGCACCAATATAAATATTTCATCCACCAAAAAAACAAACCAAACCAAAACAAGAAAACCCAAACAAACAAAAAATCAAAATAAACAGAAACAAACAAAAGACCCCCCCCCAGAAGACACTAATTTTAAAATCACAGACTTATCGTGTCTTTTAATTCTTTGTGCATGCTTCTGTTCTTGCTATATTCTATTTTATCTCCATTTTGCCTCATCTTGCGCTCCACTACAAGTACACAGTGACACCTGCAATTTCACAGCAAGGCTATGAAGCTACTGAAAAATGCAACACATTTTCTTTGAATGGGTACTGCTAATGACAAGAGCAGTACCCATGTTAAGGTGATAATCCTTTCTTCACTCCTTTTTAATCAGCCTCATTCACCTATATCACCACAAATCCTGAAATGATCTTCAAGACTGAATTTAGTTTGTAGATGTGCTGCAGAACTTTGTCATTTGAAATCCTCTGTCCCATATTTTATTCATGATTTTGATGCTGCTAGTCATTACTTCAGCAATCCTCTACTCAAGGAACTTTAAACACAGATGATATATTTGTCTCTTAATGGTTCTTCATCAGTTAATTGGCAAGACTGAAGGTGCATCCAAACAAACAATAGCCATATACTCTTCTTAGCTATGGTAGAAGTACTCACAGCAAATGCAAGTGAGGAGAACATCTATGGAATGTGAAATATATGAAGAGAAATTAATTGTAACTATTTTCTGAATGACAAAAAAAAAACCACCAGAATTAAGCTTGACTTTAATATAAATGCAGTAGAGTATATATTGGTAAAATAGCTTTCAATTGATCCTAGTGGCTGTACAATATCCTCGTATTGCAGGGAAACTAAAGGTTCACAGGACTGTTACATAGAGGGGTGTGAGAAGTGTTTGTGGATTATAATTGGCTGGGAATTTTTTGACAAAATATTTTTTCATTGGAAAGTGACAATTTGTCTAAACTATCCATGAGAAAGGGTCACTGTTAAATAACATTTTGTTTAAAAAAATTGGAAAAAAGTTTAGAAGTTGTCAAAATGTAGACCTTTGACATGTTTTAAATAAATTCAAATTGGATTCAAAATGGCTTTTTATAAGGAAGTTAAACTAATTATAAATATGAAAGAGGTAAAAAAACAAGAGGACCATGATACACACACAATTGACTGCTGCTATTTGTATTTTCCCATTTATGTATATAATATAAAATAGTAGAAGAAGGCTTTCTGTCAGTGATAGAAACTTTCTTTGGTACGATTACAATTACCTACTTCTGTTGCAGGTAATGTTGAGCATTTCTCTTTTCCATGTGGACCAGCTTTCTTACTTCTCAGTCGTTCTCAGAAATCAGCCTAAAATTTTTACCTGAAAGATATTTCACTGTAACCAATTGTGAAAAAAGAGTTCAGTCCTGAAATGTTGTGGAAAATCAACATTTCATCAGCGTGAAATCATCCATTGAACTGAAAGCAATATTACAGATTTTTCATTAAAACATTTTTTTAAAATACAGATTTTTTTTCTATCCAGTTCTAACTGGACATGCCTGAATGATGGTGGCTCCCTACCTGCTCTGTATATTACGGTCCTGCATCAAATGGTGAGAGAATAACGTGGCCATATCTTGTTAGAAAATTCAGTCACTTCCTAATCATTTTGCTTGAAGAGAGATGCTAGCTGTGAGCCATTAGTTTGTGTGTGGAAAGCTCATTAAAAGAAAAGCAGAGATTAAACAAGAAATGTAATTTATGTGTGGAAAGGCAAAAGCTCTAAAATT
Source organism: Podocnemis expansa (assembly GCA_007922195.1). NCBI lineage: Eukaryota > Metazoa > Chordata > Testudines > Podocnemididae > Podocnemis > Podocnemis expansa. The sequence continues at coordinate 47,529,680 of ML681992.1, forward strand.
AATATTTCATCCAGCCTATTTAATCATTTAATTGTGAAACTAGAGCCTGGTAGGTAGACGTAGGAGAAAATGATGGCTCACTGCTTCCTTGTGATACCCTGTCTGTCTGTGTCCCTTGTCTTGTCCTTAGATTGTAAGCTCTTTGGGGCATGAATTGTTTCTTTATTTGGTGTTTGTACAGCACCTAGCACAATGGGAGCTGGTCTGTTACTGGGGCTTCTATGTGTTTCCTCAGTTCAAATAAGTATTAATAATAGAAATGCCATTAGGGAATGGTGAGGGACAGCGCTATTACTAGGCATATTGGTGCCCAGGGTGCATTTTGCTTTGAACATGCTCCTTACAATGAGCGGCCCTTGGAGCAAGGGGTGCGGAACGTGCCCTTTGATCGAGCAGCTAAATGGAGCTGCTTCAGGGTGCCCGGGGCAAAGCCCTGTTTGCCTTGCTGTATAGTTATGGCCCTGGTGAAGGATGCTGCTGAATGAAGTACATTACTGAGTAGAATCTATAGCAGTCACTGGGAAGCAGGCCCTGTGCATCTTGGACATCCAGGCTTTGCAAGGGGAAGCACAGCTACTGAGGTCATTCAAGGCAAGGGTGCAGTGCCCAGTCCTCTTTGGAGAGGTTAGTTCCAGCAGCAGCATTAGTGAGATGTAGCCTTTGTAGTCCCTTAGCACAATGATTAACCACTATAACGTGTCATTTCCTTTGAAGCATCCTGCATAGAACTTGGAGGAAGGAACACACAAAGAAGAGTTTGGAGGTATTGGGAACTCAGTCTCTGTGCAGATGGCTGGAATGGTAGCTGCAGCTCCAATATCTCTAAATAGTTACCTTAATGAAGAGCCACTTTAACTTAACAATCATGCTGCCAACTTCCAAAGGGGCAGCCATGTTAGCCTAGTTCAGTACAACAAAAGTACTGAATCCCATCTTCAAAGTGTCTGATGAAGTGGAATTTTCTCCTATGAAAGCCCATTCAATAAATAAATTTGTTAGTCTATAAGTGCCACAGCACTCCTTGTTTGTTTTAATGACCATGGACTCCTTTCATGTTGTTTCCCAGCACACAGTACATGAAGCAGGGGTCAAGCCCATCTTGCTCCAGCAGCTGCTAACTTATTAAATAAAATGTACTCTCCCAAACCTCCAAATGGGTGAAACAAATAGGTCCCTTCTCTCTTTTAGGTGTTTCTGTTTGGGTCCAGCAGTTTTGGGTTCCTCTTCTGGTGGGCAACCAGGCAGTGCAGTTCCTTTCACAGCATTACTTAGAGACATCTAATGTTTCCTTGTGGGCAGGACAAAGAACGTGACTGCCTGTTTGGCAACATGAAGAAAGCAAAGCATTCCATTTCCTCATGGACCCAATTCTGTGCGTGCGTGTGAGAGAGAGAGAGACTGGCTCTGACAAGAGACATTTCTAGCTTACATCAACATGAGATTTTACCAAGTATAATTACAATGACAGCAGCGGTATCTGCCCATGTTAATGCAGAGATAGGGTGTCAGAATTGTGGACAAAAGTTGTTCAGTTTTTTTCAGGATGAGGGAGTGTCAAGAAGCATCATATCAATGTTCTTTTCTGAATGGTGGGAGCAGGGGCAAAAATGTTTTGCTGACTTGGCAAAGAATGCTTCGTTATCTATCTAATCTATGTATGCTGTCCTCATCATATTGGCATCTGTAGATAGGCTTGAAAAGGTTCAGTTTTTATCAGTAAATGTCAGGAAATGTCAATTTCACCATATGCATGCAAACTGATGAAACTATTTCCATCCATAGTATCAAAATTTATAGATAAGTGAAGCAATAAAAAGAAAACTTTTTAGAGTGTGAGCTAAGGATATTTACTTTGTATATTTGACATGTATATGGATAATTTGTGTTATAATATGATTGGCTTGAAATAATTATGCCTGACCGCCCCAGAATTTCTTTCAACTCTGTAAATTTTAATTGATAACAATAAAAAGCTTAAAAATAAACTGCTATATTATCCATCAAAATTATATTAAAATTGGATTCTGCCAAGCCTATCTCTAGGTAGATTTATCACATAGAATGAGACTTTGACAATGTGGCAGTATCTGGTGGACAAATTGTTAACTATCCTTCAGGACTAGTGAGCAAATTAAATTGTTTCCCAGCTGTTCATGTGGTGTGAACAATGAAAACTAATCAAACTTACTGCTACAATATGTCATGTTGTCTCTTACAATTAGAGCTGGAATTAAAAAAAAAATTGATGGAATGTTTTTCTCTCAGAAAATGCAGTTTTGTCTACAAAAAACTGTTTTGCAGAAATCTGCCAGTTTTAGCAAAATGTTCTTTGGGAAGAACATGGAATGCATACATGCATGCATGTGTGTGTGTAAAACAGGATAGGTAAAAGTGTGATAGTTAGGGACTTACCCTCATATACAGAAGATGCAAGTTTAAACGTGTGCTCTAACTCAGGCAGAGACATTTTTGGGGGGCATACTGGATTGTTCTCCAGTCAGCCCTAGTGAAAATGTCATCACAGTGGAATGGCATGGCTTCAGTACATAGCTGCGAGAATGATGGACACTGAAGACTTCACAAATACTCAGTGTAGGAGAAATATCTGACTCAAGGTGAGGTTCCTCTGGTATCATTGCTATCTAAGTGCTGGCTTTCCTAAATTAATGACATTGACAAAGAAATGAAACTGAAAAAGCCTGAAGGACCAAATTTGCCTATTTTATACCCCTATAATAATGTGACAGCTGTGTATGTGTAAATGAGGGTAGAAATTGTCCTGCAATGTCTTGTCATTCCAGTTATCTTACATGAAGGACTGTTCTTTTTGAGCTGATTATCTGCTACCATAAGGCTGTGTTACACTGATCTGGCAGTGTAAAAAGTGTGTCAGTGTAACTTAATGGCCAAAATAATGCCAATGGTTTCAAGTGAAAACAAAACTCAAGCTCCCTAATTTCAAAAGAAACAAGGACAGCATTTTAGGACCTGATCTGCAAGGCTTCCAGAAGGTGCTGAGACACTAGGATTTGAGGTTAATCAGCATCTGGCAGGTTTGGGTTATGGAACTAAAATGGTCCATAGGCTGCTCCTGATTTCTTCTGTCATGATAATGTTTCACCAGAGCAAACTTAATGGGCTAATCTACACTACAGGGGGATATCAGTGGCAATCAAAGGGAGGTACACAAAGCACTTAAAATACATTGTGTATCTCCCTTCAACTGCCTAACGCCCCACTGCAAGGTCCCCACAGCACCGAATCAAGGGAAATGTCTTCCTGTTGAATGAGCTCTATGCTATGTGCTGGGTAGGTCTTAATAAATTGACCTCAGCTAACTCTGGGTTCAGTTGCACATGTCTTTACAGATGCTTGATCAAACCCACACAATTAATGCTACACTGTTGGTAGTGCCACCTACAGTGTAGCCTAGCCCACTGACTCCAGTGTTGCTAGTCCTAATTTACAGTAGTGTAATTAAATGCTGATTCAGGTTGATAGCAAACAAGATATATGAAAGCTTTTTGTATAGCTGTGCATATCAGTAAGCCAACTGTTTTTCACTGTTACTTCCCTGAGAACATTTATTGGGAACTACAATAAACATAATTAAGCACATAATACTGGATGATCATTGGGGTGAATGTGCTGTCTCAAAAGGCCTGTTTGAAACAGAAATGTGGAGTGCTCCTGTCTGGTCTTGTCATCTCATTAATGAAGTGCTCTTCACAGAACGAGCCACAATTTTTTACCATCAGTGGAGATATTACCTAGCAAGCAACTACTTAATTAAATGGCATACAGTGAAAATAGCAGTAGAAGATGAAAGTCTGCAGAGTGCGAAAACTGGGTTAGGCAGTTACAAGATATCATTGGGATCTGAATGCCAATGAACCTGAAGCATATTAAATCTATAGACATCATAAGAATTCAAACAACAACCCTTATTTTTATTTATGGCACAGTAGCTGCTCAGAGACGTCAGTCAGGTGCCCCAATATTCTGGTCCTAACCACATATTAATGTAGCTGTGAACAGGTCACAGATCAGAGCCCTGATTCTGCAAAAACTTATGCATGTTAGTAACTTCATACATGTGAGTAATCCTATTGACATCAATTGGACGATATACCTACACTATTCATGTGTGTACACTTTTGCAAGATTAAAGTCTAGTTCAAATTAAGGTGCAATGGGAGATATAGAACACCACAGGGGATTAAAGGATCCTGTAGTTACACAGAATAGCAATCAGTACAGTTTGTAGATTTCAAGTGAAAAAAAGATGCAAACAAACAAGAGTTTTTAAGGTGAATACTGATTCAAGTTTCACTTATGTTGCAGACAGGAAACTCTAAACCCTCTTAGAATTGTTAAGTCAACTAATAAAACTGATTGAAGCTAGCTGCCCTCTCAGATGGATTAACAAACAATGTAAATAATGCAAGAAGTACATAGATTGTAGTGCACTGATGTGAAATGAGCATCAGCTGAAGTCTTTAGAAAACCTAAAGCCATGTAGAAAACTGCTGAGAAAATAAGCTATAAAACTCTTGATACTTTTCAACTTTTAAATAGTTTGGAAAAGCTTAAACATACAGTTGGCCACTGGCCTTTCGACTCATGTTTGTTAATGTAAGAATAGTTGTCACTTTGTTTACTGCATTGAAGTTAGAATACAATCTTCAAAAGTTTTCTTCTTTTGCTCTGTGCATTACATATTTAAAAAGACACAACCAATACACTACCAGTCTCCTGTTATAGGGAAGTAGTACTCTTGGAGACGGGCATGCTTCCCTTTCATTCCACCAAGAATGACCAATGTATTTATAAGGGCAGTGTTTGGTTCTATGATTATCATCTATCAGTTGTGGGTTCATCCTCTCTCCCAGCCTTTTCCTGGGGAAGAACTATAAATGCAGTGGTATGTTTTGTTTGGGAAGCCTGTACATCTTCTTTTGCTAAGGTTTGTTTGCAAGTCTGCACATCTTTTACTAAGGTTTGTTTGGAAGCCTGTGCAGCTTTTGCTAAGGTTGGGGTTGCTTTTGGTTCTATGGCCTTGGTCCAGCCTCTGAGAAATCTTTCTCCTGCTCAGGCAAGTGGTGCCCTTGTGGCCAAACCTTGTGCTTAGAATGGGTTTGTGCTCTAGTGAGACGTTAGGCTGGATAAGGAATGGAAACTGGAAATCGAATGGTCCAGGTTATGGCAGTTAGCCACAGGCCACCCCCTTGTGAAGTGGAGCAGAAGTGATCTGTTCCAAAAAGAGCCTGGGGAAGGATGGTGTTGTCTGCTCTCTAATCCACTTCCAGCTAGCAGTGTGAGCTGGTGCAGAAGACAATTAGATCATAGCTTTACTTCCTCCCAACACTTTTTTGCTATGACTTTCACTCCCAGTAATCCATTTGCCCCACTGTATAGAGATTGCAGTTGTCTGTAACATTTAAGTAGGGTCCCCAGAAGTAGAGGATGGCTTTTTGTATCCATGTTGGCAGTTAGCACCAGCCAGCTGGAGAACATGGACAGAGAGAAATAAATCATTGCTGTATTTCTTCTTTTCTTCAGTTCATTAGGTATTTAAACACAACTTGACCAATATGCTACCAATCTCCTCATCCAGGGGGTGGCAACCCAAAAGATAAGAAGAGCTCTTCAATAGAAATCCCTTCAATAGCCAAGGATTTTGAGAACTGCAATGGGTGTAGCCTCCTGGTGGGGGGAGCTGGGCCAGGACACCCATCTTAAGGTCCCTTAGTGGGGTGGTGGGAGCCTCAAACCAGGACCAGGCCCTCCACAGGGTCCCCCCAGTGGAGGATGGACCCTGGAGCCTGGTGTGGGCCACTTGCAGGGGTGGGGGCAGAGCTGCAAGGGAACAACACAATTGCCGCATGTGGCTCAGAAGCTGCAGGTAGCAGATCCCTGTCCTTCCTAGTTCTGTAAACAGTTTCTCCTTGGCATAGTGACTTAAATGCATTTTTCACAGCAGCTGTCACGATGTGTAGCATGACAGTTTTGTAAGACTGTGTAATGCCTTGTAACTAGATCTATTGGGAGTGGGGGGAGGGAGGAGACTTTAGCCTCTGTGCACAACCGAAATGACTCCATCAGGGCTTTGTGTGGTTACAGTGGCCTGCACACACCCATGTGTAGGATCTAACTCTGAGTTATTAGCCACGGTGCTCATCACATGGGCTGTGTGCTGAGAAAGCTGTTTATCCATCAGCAAGTTTTGTCTGGCAATAAATATTGGAATACATTTTCTTCTGCTCTGAAGGGAGATCATCTGTCTGGCACATATGTTCTCTTTGGATGGCCAGTCTGGCGATCATCCTTTAACATGGTCAGGGGTTAACCTTTTTCAGAGAGAGTTCAGCAAAATAGGAATGGATCTAAAATAAATCAAAGTTCCCATCAGTCAAACAAAACGTGAAGATGTGGAGGATGAAAATGCTCAAAAGAAAAGCATAAATTGTGCATCTGAGCCATAGGAGGTTTAGGTCTTAGTTGAACTATTTCATAAAAATAAATATTTCCTCCTAAAAAATGACAGCAGGCATCTGGGACTACGAGCTGGATCCTCAGCAGGTGTAATTGTCCTACTTCATGGAGCTATGGCAATTTATAGTAGTTGTGGATCTGGCCCAGTATTTTTCTGAACATCAGCAACCAGTCGCTCATCAGAACCTGCCAAAAACAGAGAGGAATAAACAGAGGGAAGGTTTCCCCTGCTCCACATTGTTGAAAAATACCTTGTGGTTGTTGTTTTTTTTCTTTTTTGAAAGCAGATTTAAATGATGGAACTATTTAATTATCATAAAATGAATCTACCAGCATCAGCAACCAGAATGGTGACCTTTAGTAATTTTAAAAATCTTAAAATAATTAGTAGGAAGCTTTCATTGCTGATATTTAGTCTATAGTAATTCATGGCTGAGATAGTTAAATTGAATTTTGGTACCTATAAGGCAGATGCTATAAGCTTCCTGCCATATCACAGTGAAAATGTTAGTCATGCAGATTTATAACAATGCAATACCTTATTGCTGATTCGCACACTTATCTACATTTTTGGCTGCAGCTGTGTGATGTTCCCCTCTGCAATGGTGACTGGTATATTGCTGTGTCACCCCAATCTGTTGCTTTTAAATCCTCTTTTACACAGTCCTGCTGTGTGAACTCCCTCTCCTGAGTCAACCCATGCATAGCCTACAGCAGGGAAGCTGCTCTCAACTCAGTGAGTGTGTGCTGTGACCAGTCATGTTTGGGATTATGCACTGATATGACCCCACCTGACTCCCCCCGTCCCAGATGCAACCCTAGGAACTGCCATTCTACAATTTTCAGTGCTGCCCACTGCACACCACAAGCTCATTGGTTTATCAAGGTCTCAACAAAATTGATATGCACCTGCTTTGTTACTTCAAAAGCTGTCTCTAACACACCATAAACCACATGCATGACTTTAGATAAATGAAACAAACAAATTTATGAAGTACACAAAGATTTTAAGTGATTATAAGTCAGAAGAAAGCAGGTTAGATTTAATAAAAAGTAAATAAAAGGCAAATCACATTCTAAATTTAGAGTAACATTTTCAGCAACCTTACAGTCTTATATGATTCTCATCATCAGCTTTTTGATATGCCTGTAACCAGGCTCTCCACCTATGATCAGTGCTTCAGTTGCTTGATGTTGCTCATAGATGGGAGTAGTAGAGGGTGAGAGAACAGCAAAATGTTTCTCCTTTTCAATTTGTTCCTTTGTTCCCCTTCCCTTTTCAGGGTCAGATGACAAACGATTTCTGGGTCTGGCTCCCTCAATGTAATAGGTCACTGATTTTTTGTGGATTTGACATCTGGACCAGTTCTTTATTCCCAGAATGCTGAGCTGGGTTCTCCTATTCAAGTCATAATGACGTGTGAATTACTTCTCAGCAATCCAAGAGTATTGCCTAGATATGCCTCCAGTCATGATACATATTTGGGAATATTACATAATGAAGCCTCATAACCCTATACCTGACATTGCAATACACATATCACTACAGCAATAATGTTCATAATGCCAGTGTGACATGAGCATTCCAAGAACATCTTATGTGACATACTTTGCATTAAACAATTTGCAACTACTCTATAAGGGTGAATATGAATGATACACAATTACAGCACAAAGATATACATAAGGGTGGAGTGTGTCACAACGTCTTTTGGAAATTCTCATTTAATTATTAACACTGACACCTGTCACAGGATTTATGCATCTGATCAAATAGGCTCTAACAAAGGAATTTTAAAAATGGTTAAAACCAAGAGACAAATATGTGTTTACAAGTGGTCACATGTATTTATATTACATTTTTTAAGCAAGAGGTAGGCATGAAAACAATTGCTGTGCTTTCCCATACTGAAAAGCCATCTTTTTATTTAATCAGGTGATATGAACATGATGCAGTCATGAGTGTATGTTTATGTAGGTTATAAATATGTAATTAGAAGGAATGAAGGATGATATAAACCCTCACAGTTAGGAATTTTTTCCTAATATCCATCCTAACCCTTCCTTGCCATAATTTCAACCCATTGCTCCTAGTCCTATCATCAATGGTTAAGGAGCACAAGTTTTCTCCCTCATCATTGTAACAACCTTTTAGGTGCTCAAAAACTGTTATTTCCCTTCTCAGTCTCCCCTTCTCTAGACTAAGCAAACCCACTTCTCTCCAGGGCCATCGCTAGGGGGCTGCGGGGCCCCAGGCAAATCACCCTCTGTCGGGGCCCCCCTCTCCTCAGCACTGGGGGGCAGGGCTGGCCGGCCCAGGGGAGAGGCAGGTCCCTGCACCGCCCCCGCCCCCATTCTGGGGACCGGGTGAGCAGCCAAAATGGCAGCTCTGTTCAGCACTGCCTCTCCTCCCCCCACCCCAGCCACGTGTGCTACTCTGAGCTCTGTGTTGGAGCAGCAGGGAAAAGGCAACGTGGTTGGGGCGGGGGGGGCAGCAACACCAGCTCAGCGTTGCCTCCCGCCCACTCCCTGCTGCTCTGGCACAGAGCCCAGAGCAGCGCACATGTTGGGGGGGTATGGGGCAGCCGCACTGGCAGCGCTGAACTAGGCTGCCATTTTGGCCGGCTCACCCGGTCCCTGACATGGGGGGGCGGGGCAGCGGTGTGGCTCCACGGGGCCCCGGGGGGCTGGCCCGGTCACCCTACTCTAAGGATGGACCTGCTTCTCTCAATCTTCCCTCCTGAGTCAAGTGTTCCAGACGTTTAATCATTCTTATTGCTCTTCTCTGCACTTTCTCATTTTTGTCTGCATCTTTTCTTAAATGTGACACCCACAACTGGACACAATACTCCAGTTGAGGCCTAATCAGGCTGAGTAGAGCAGAAGAATTACTTCTCATGTCTTATTTATAATACTCCTGCTAATACATCCCAGAATGGTATTTGCTATAATGTCATGTTGCACATGGGGATCAGTGGCACAGAGACAGTAAAAGACACACTCAGCATCACACAAGCAATTGGTAAGAGCTACAAATGCAATCCAAATTGCCTAAGTCCCAGTCTAACACCTTAATCACAAGACCATCCTCTTCCTGGAAACTCTATTGAACATATTGTAGAAAAATGTCTTACTAAGCCTGTAGTATACCGTTAGCTCCCCAGAAACAGAAATGCCCAGCTCTCTCATGCACATAAAAGGTCTTATTTTAATTATTTTTATTTAACATATAAAAATATGCTCACTCATATAATGTTTGCTATAGCCTAATTGAAAGATGTATGCACTCACTAGTACATACATTAGAGGAGAAACCGACTACAATATCAGCTGACAAACTACACTGTTTTCAAGGAACGCAATACCCACCGGAGAGCAATGTAAGCATTATCATAACAGATTACTATTTGACCGCTAATGTATAGTGTTTTTCATCTCTGCGTCTTTGATGTGAATAGAAAAGACACGGATGTATTGTTTTCCATTCCCTGTGACAGTGTCTTGCACTTACCATTCTTATCAGTAAAATGAATTGATAATATGCTGAGAAACTTGTAACTGCTGCCTGAGAAATGTACATTAGGTGACCATCAGTTTTATATACTTTAATGGTAATTTTTGCCGTATTATTCTTTGCTGTTCATGAAGATTGTCCTGTAACTATCCTATCAGCTTATTCATGTCCACTGTGCAATATTTTTGGTTGCTAGTAAAATTCATTAGTAAATAAGTGGTAACCAAATCAGTCTAGCAATAAAGATGAAAAAGAATCAGGCCATATCAGAGCCCTGCAAGGTGACTTTACAGTAAGAGAGCTATCAAAATAGCAGGGATGTGACTGGAATCTTTGCAGAAGGTACCTGTGGCAGCAGGGTGCAGATGATAGTGGAATGACTTTTGTGTGCAAGCACATTTATGTCTGCCACTTAAGTTTACACTGGTACTTGAATGCAGAACTTATTTGAAAGACAGACTATTAATCTTCTTATTTATGTTTCTACACCTATCAGACAGAGAAGCATTCTTCATCCTAATATGATGAATATGTTTTTTTCTTCTATTCACAGTCCACACTTAAATGATATGGTTCTCATGTCTGGCGGTTAGAAATTTAACGTTTTCATACAGCAATGTTGCTTCTGAAATGATCAAATCCAACCAAAGTCTCTCGCCGAGTTCAAGGTCTATAAATTAGACCCTTACAGTAATAAGTGAATACTGTACTTGGTAGCCTCCCGGCATTTGATATACTTGTTCTTTTAACAATGTTGTTACTGAAGACAAGGTAGGGATGCATTTTTTTTAGAAAAGCAGAGACCTGCTTGACCCCCAAATGCATCCAAATCTGCTAACTGTTTGTGCAGGGGCTGCTTGAACAGGGTGGTGGTGGTGTGGTTTTTTGTTTTGTGCATGTGCAAATGAACATGTGCCTTTTAAAATGTAGCCCTTATTTTTCTCTGTCTGTTAAACCCAAGGGATAGTTTTTTAAGTGATTTTCAGTATCATAGTCTTGGAATCTTAAGTGAAGTTGTCAGATTAAAGTATTGTTTCAACATGGTCATTTTAAAAAAGCAAGTATATAGAAAGGAATTAAGGGGGGCTAGCAGGGAAGGAAATAATATGACCTTTATTCACATTTGACATTCTGTGAGAAATAAGCCCACATATTAGAAGGAGGATGGAGTTTAAAATTTGACTGACAGAACACTAGAAACAATACCAGATGATCTAGTAGGCCCTTTTCTAGGTTCTCTTCTCTAACATTGTGGCAAATCAATGGGTTTCAATGCTGTGCTTTATATAGCTAGTGAATAATGGAGGGTCACAATACATTACTATGCTGTCTTGAAGCAATGGTGAGATTCTGTGGCATATTGCCCACCTGCAGCATGATGTGTCATAATTTCAAATAACACTTGATGTGAGTCAATTGGTAAGAGCTTCCAGGTTTGTTACTTTCACTTGCCTTAGTATGACAGCTGGGTCCAGGAGGTGTTGGTCAGCTTTAGAGTGGGTTTTGTGTTTGATATTCTGTTTGGATGTGTATTGCCCTGGACAATTGAGATGCTAAAAGTGCACTCAAGGAAGATAAAGCTATTATGGAGAAACTAAATGAATTATTTGCATCTGTCTTCAGGCTGAGGATGTGGTGGAGATTCTCAAACCTGAGCTGTTCTTTTTAGTTGACAAATGTGAGGCAGTGTCAGACTGAGGTGTCATTAGAAGAGGTTTTGGAACAAACTGATAAATTAACCAGTAATAAGTAACCAGGACCAGATGGTATCCATCCAAGAATTCTGAAGAAACTCAATTGTGAAATTCAGGAATTGCTAACTGTGGTATGTAACCTATGATTGAAATCAGCTTCTGTACCAGATGACAAGAGGATAGCTCATATTATGACAGTTTTTTAAAAAGTCTCCAGAGATGATCACAGCAATTACATATTGGTAAGCATAACTGCAGTACCAGGCAACATAGTTGAAACTACAGTAATGAACAGGATTATCAGACACATAGATGAATATCATTTGTTGGGGGAGGAGTCAACTGGTTTTTGTAAAGAGAAATTGACCCTCACCATTCTACTAGAATTCTTTGAGGGGGGTCAACAAGCATGTGGGCAAGGGCTGTCAAGTGAATAGACTTCCAGAGGGGTAGCTATGTTAGTCTGTGTACAGCAAAAACGAGAGTCCTGTGGCACTTTAAAGACTAACAGATTTCTTCAGGCATAGGTTTTTGTGGGCTCCAACCCACTTTGTGAGATGCAACCTGCGAAAGCTTACGCCTGAAGAAATCTGTTAGTCTTTAAGGCTATGTCTACACTAGAGGGCTCAGGTAAGTCAACTTAATAAGGCCCCTTGTTAAGTCGACTTAGAGATGCCCAGTTTGTTTAAGTCAACTTTATAAAGTCAACTTAAGCCAGGGGAACCATTTAAAGTTGACTTAATAAAGTTGATTTTGAAGATGTCAGGCCCCAAGCTGTATCTGGCCAGATTAAGATGAAGAATAGGAATTGATAACACTCTTCTCCATCTCACACCATTTCAGAATATTCTTTTCTAAATATCAGGCTTGAGCATTCAGTTGAAAAATTTTACTGCCAATTTTTTAATAAAATGTTGTTGTAACACTGTCTTGGATTGTTGCATTAGCATTTCTAACTTCAATATATAATAATATTGAACTAGGCACACATCTTCCTTCTTATCTAGTAAACTGTTGAGCACAGAGCTGACTCTGTAAAAAAACCTGAAGAGATTGTTAATGTTTCATAAGAGAGAGAGAGAGAGAAATATGTGCATTGTGCAGTGTGATTGAACCCATTATACAGATTCTGGTGCCTAGATAAAACTTTTTCCTAATGTTCAGCTATCCATTTACCATTTTATAGTCCCTTAAGATGATTTCAAAGTCATACTCTTACTGGTGAAGAAATGCACCTGGGATCTCACAAACCCAAGAGAAACCTACACTCCAGAATTCATAAGAAAAATTTTACAGGCCAGGTAAATCTCATTACTAATGGAGCTGGTGGTAATCTTAGTAGCTTAAGAAGTGAGGTTTCCTTGCTTTCACAATTGTGCTTTGTCACCTTAGAAATTCCTTTCCAATAGAAATGAACTAATTCTTCATTTCCTCAACAATTCTCTGGAAAGAGGCTTGATAGGAGAGAATGAAACTTCCCTTTTCCTCCTATCTTATATAAGGAGATTTTTAAAGTTACAAAGGGGAATTTGGAAGTCAGGGGGAATTGGATCCCTAACTGGCCTTTGTGCTTTAGATAATCTCCCTCTTGTTCTTTAGGTGGGCATACCTGAGGAAAGAGGACATTTTTTCTGTGGAGCTGAGTACATACAAGACTTTTTCACATTGGAGTCTATAGGTTCCCCCCCACCCCCAAGGAAATTTGATGAATCTTCTTTTGGTCTGAGAATTTCAATAACACATCCCACCTTTCTCTCCTTTTATGACATTCAGATGTTATTTAATCAGTCAACACAGAAAGAATGAGCATATCTAGAGAAAATGTAAGTAGCAGAGGTGAAAAGAAGGGATCGAATTCTCTAGTTCTTTTCATGCTTTACTCCAAAAATCATCGGCAAGAGATTATCTGATTGGTTCCAATCTCTTTTAACAGCTAACGAAGGAAATTCCTTAAAGAAGCCAGAAACATTCACTCACTGCAGGCACAAAAGACCATTCAGGGATTTTGTTTCTCAGCCCAAAGACAGTGTTCAAAATCTCCCCGATAAGATCATTCCTTTCTTATTAGAGATGGTTTCAATGCATCCAAACTCAGTTTTCCATTAAATGCCATCTTGTGAATACAAACTATTGTGCTGCTAAAGTGTCTGTTAATTTAGGAAAACACAAGATCTGGATGTGTGCGTCCAGATGAGCCACTTTTGATAAGTGTGCATCATCTCTCAGGAGCCTTTATGGAAAGTGTCTCTTCTTGCTCTTCCTCAGATGGGTCAGCTGAGGGTCCTCAGATGGAGCAGTGCTAAATGGTTCTGTTGCAGCACGCATGTGTTCCTGACAGGATCATTTCTTTTGTGAAGTTCATGTACTTTTTTTTGACTAGAGTGCTGGGGTCCTCATTAAGGTCTCAGCCCTGAGCTGAGTTGCCATATGTGCTGTAACAGGGGGAAAAAGGTGCCCCCTTGCTTCCCTATGTAAACTAGCCACATATCTGACCTGCTTGCCATCCCTTCTGGTGGGGGGTCATGGCTGTGACATGGAAGGAATCCTGGCTCCATCCACAGAACACACTGGCCAGCACAGCTGAGCCCCATGGAAAGGGAAGTGAGATGTCCTTCAGATATAGGGCTGGGACAGCTGACTTTGGCCGGAGTAGAGCCAGGAGAACAGGGGACAGACGTGTGACTCTGACATCTATGTGCTGTCCTTTAGGCCAAGCTCCTGCTAATTCCATGGGCTATCTCTATGAGAAGAGCAACTATATGAAGCATAAAGAATTATTTAAACATGCTATGGGATGCAATGGGTTGACTTCTGCTCCACTGGCTCTTTGCTCAAATGTACCTGAGGGCAGAAAGTGACCTTATGGCTGGTTTTGAAGCCAGTGTGGAAGGCTCCCAACACAGGATATATGGCTCTCTCTTCATTCCCAGCCTGAATGTGGCCTTTAGACATGTAATAAAGCATGAGACTGAAAAACAGCAGGGCCCAAACCAAGCATTTCATATTCTGTCTATGGTGTGTGTGTGTGTTGTGCCTAATTGTTATTGGAATGGGAAGTAAAGCCAGCTTTATTTATTCCAGAGCTGTGGTAACATGCTTAGCATTGTACTGACAAAAGGTCCTAATTCTTATAAGGATTAGAAGCTTGGACCTCTGAGGCAGAGCCCTGCAACCTGATCAGAACCTGATGGGACCTGGTTACAAGTTTTAGGTTCAAATCATAACAGGTCTGAAACCAACCTGGCCCTCTCAGACTTGGACTGGGTCAGCCTGGCCTTAATTACCTCTCCTGCCTGTGCAGTTGGTGCAGTGGTGACTGGGTATCCTCTCCTGATGGCCACCGCCACTTCACTGTGCTCTCTTGGTGCTCTGCACAGTGACAGTGCTGACAAACAGCAGTCTCTCAGATGCTGCACATGGTGCAGCAAGACAACAGCAGCTGGCAGGAGTGGGTCATGTAGCACCAGCTGTGCCAATTACAGGGGCAGGAGGTGGGTCATGAGGAGCAGGAAGCCCCTACCAGGCCAAGAGCCAAGAATGAGAGGCCGGCAGTTGCAATGACTCCGATTGGATAGGAAGCATTGTTTCAGGTAGGGATAGGAAATGACTGACCCTGTGGAGCTCAGTTAAGATTCAGGTGGGCTTGGTTTGGGCTTGGGTCCAACTAAAGCTTTAAAATTAGAACCGCACAGGCTGCTGCTGTGAGGAGCTGAGATCCCCTGGTTCCCGTGCAACCGTTTGAGGTGCTAAGCTCCTGAGGTTTCAGGTGCCACACAAGTTAAGGTCCTTCAATTAGCTAGACAAAGGGATGCTAAAACCTGTTATCTCCAACCTGAATCCCTTAAAACCACAGGGTATTTCTATACTGGAGGCTTAAGTCAATTTAACAAGGCTTAAGTCAACTTAACCAACTCCAGGGCCACATTTGGAGTTCATTAAGTCAACTTAAGCAGTTATTTAAGTCAATCTAATTTCTTTCACTCTTAAAGTTGACTTTAAGGGTTAAGTCAACTTTATTAAGTTGACTTAATAATGTTGATTTAAGACAGGAGAGCTGTTTAAGTTGACGTTATAAAGTTGACTTAAACAAATGGGCCACTCTAAGTCGACTTAATAAAGTCAACTTTAAGACAACCTTATTAAGTCAACTTACCTGAGCCCTCTATTGTAGACATAGCCACAGGGTGGAATTTTTAAGCCTGAATGCCTAAAGTTAGGCTCCTAAATTGAAATTTAAGATAGTAAATTAAAGCCACTTCATTTTCAAAGGGGCTGAATATTTATAAATTCCACTGAGCCTGGTGACAGCTGTATGTGTCCAGCACCCTACACAGCAGGTCACTTTTATTTAGGTATGAGAAATCTTGACTCCACACACAGAACACACTGGCCAGCACAGCTGAGCCCAACAGAAAGGGAAGTGAGATGTCCCTCAGCTGTAGGGCTGGGACAGTTAACTTTGGCCTGAGTAGAGCCAGGGAGAACAGGGGACAGGTGTCAAAACATGTATTTTAGCTCCTAAAGTTGGGCACCCAGGTTGGAAAGCTTTGATTGCACTGCAGCTGCCATATTTTCTGTTCCAGTCTCTGATTTGATACACAGTATTGCATAGTGTGGCAACGTCCCCCTCAGCTTTGCTGGTTCACAGCCTTCTCCCTGTGGCGAAACAGTTCTGGGGTAAATTCACCCCACTCTGAATATGTCTTTTTCTACTCCCATCCTCTGTGGCTATGTCTACACTTGCAAGTTAGTTTAAATAAGGACGCTTAATTCAAACTAATTTAGTACCTGTCTACACTAGACTTTCCTTAGTTTGAATTAAGGAATTCCTTAATTTGAACTAATGAAAGCTTAGCTCACGAGTCAACATTCTTTGATGGTCCCCATTCCAGCCCTACCCACTGCACCCGCAGCGGGTGCCAGGGCTGGGGCCAGGCCTCCAGTTCAGGACCAGGGCCAGATCCAGGGCCAGGGCTGTCTCCCGCCCCTGCTGGCGGGGGTCCTCTGGGTCCTGGCCAGGGCTGGCTCCTGTCCCCTCTGATGGTCGGCTTCCGGGTCCAGGATCAGAACCAGAAGCAGGCAGGCCAACCTGCCCCGTTCCCCTCCAGCCCTGCCTACCAGGGGGCAAGATCAGCAGGGGCCAGGAGACCCACGCGCCAGAGATTCTTTGTCCCTGCTGGCTATGCTTCCCAGTGGTTCTTGCTGCCCGGCTCTTGCTGCCCGGCAGTTCAACGCTGGGGGAGCAGGGTCAGTGTGGGAACCTGAGTGACACTACATGCTGCTGAGGCTCAGCCCCGGGACATTTTTGGCACAGGTGCTAAGGGTTGCCAACCCCTGGCTTAGTTTGAATTAGCAAAACCTGCTGGTTAGTTTGACTTAAGCCTTTAGTTTGAGCCTTAATTTGAACTAAGGATGGTGTAGAGTAGGATTAACCCTTAGTTCAATTTAATACATTCCAATTAAGGGTATTTAGTTCGAATTAACAAAATGGACTAATTCAATTTAACATTAAGTTGAATTAGTCCACTTTGTTAATTCGAACTGATAAGTTTGAGTTTAGTTTGAACTAAATTCAACTTATTAGTTTGAATTAACAAATTCAAACTAACTTTTCCTAGTATAGACATAACTTTGGTCTCTTGGTTACAATGCTGCAGACAGCCATGATCTGGTTGGTGTAGCACCCCTATGTGTCACGGAGGGGGTGAGTCAGTAGGCCTGTAAGGCCCAGGCTTCAGGCAGTACCTGTTTCTGGTTTTTTTTTCATTTGGACTGAGACTGGGGTGGTGTGGTGCTGGGATCAGAGTAACCTCAGGCCTCCTCTAAGGCTGGTGTCTGATTTTGTCTGATTTTGGTCCTCTGGCTTTGGGAGAGTCTTTTTCCCCTCCTGCAAGCCTCTGGTAACTTGTGTCTCTCTCCTTCCTCCCCAGGTCCGAGCACTGGTGGGGCTTTTAAACAGGTCTAGAGCAACCTTTGCCTGACTTCAGCTGTCTGTAATCAGGCTGCAATCTGTCTCCCCTTCAAGCAAGGAAAAGGGCTTTTACCATTCCAGGATTGACATATCTGCCTTCAACTACCCTTTTGTAGCCCTCTGGCCCGACTTTATCAGAATACATGACCAAGTCTGCCTGCAGCATCAAATGTCCTCCCCACTGGGCAGTCCCAAAGAACCGTTTGCATCCACAACACAAGTTGGGCATCCTGCTAACTAACAGGTACATATTAATTTTTACTCATGCACATGACTGTGCTGGCAACAGTGGACAAAGCCAGAATTTGGTTGAAAAACTGGCTCTGTACTTGATTCCCTGCTTTAAAAGACATCTAATGTTAAGCTGGCTGCTCAGGTCCAGTATTGTGAGCTGCTAAGTGTCTCCAAGGAGTAAAGGGAATAAAGTGGGGGTAAAGTCATCAGAAGTTCAGAACACTTCATACTGTTTCTGGAAGCATGTTGCACCTTACCCATTTGCTCTGTCACTATAGCCCAGGTGGTGTCTAAATCCTGGGAAGTATTTTGTCAGGCAGGTCTGAATTCAAATCCTTTCATCATCTTCTTCTTCTTCTACTTATTTTTATTACAGTAGTGCCTAAGAACCATAGCTGTGGATCAAGATCCACTGTCCTAGATACTCTACACACACAGACCAAAAAGGTGGCCCTTGTCCCACATAGCTCAAAGTTTAAATATAAGAGACAACAGATAGATACAGATAGATGGACAGGTGAGGCAATGAGGCAATATTGCTGTTCTTATAGCTCATCAGCAGCTTTGCTGTTGTTGAGTTTTTTGAAAGACATCATAGCAAAGGAGAGTATTGAAGGAGGAAGTAAAATAGCATAGTGGATGTTTACTGGGAGCTCCTCTGATATATGAGGGAGAGCACAGGGGAAAGCGCAAAAGTACTTGTTTGAAAATTTAACATGTAGGCAATTGAAGCTGTTATCATGGGCTGTGCAGAGATTGGAGTTGTTTATTTTTAGGGAAGTCACCTTTGATTTTTCTCTGTATCTGTTAATAGTTGGCCCATTTTCCAAATGGAATTTGGCTTCTACATGCAATGAGATTGTGTATGGAGTTGGACTGCACCCATCTATTTGCAAAATTACCTGCCTGTGGAACACATAACAGATGATTGACCAAAAAAAGCTCTTATAAATTTTTAAATTGGAGCCCATTTGTTTCTAATGATTTGATGTAAATGATCCCATGCTTTATTAGCATAAATGTGCTACAATGCAAGTGCTATATAAAAACACTGCTTTACTCACTGCATGCACAATATTTACTAAACTGTGACTGAATTTAAGACTTCCCCTTTAAAATGATGTTATGTGTTTGTCAGCTGAATATTAAATTCTACTCTCTTAATAAAACATACCTCAGTTAATTATACTTATTAATCATTGTTGTCATAGCAAAACGACTGAAGGCAAAACAAGTCTGTAATGATTAAAACAAATGATGAGAACTGGATGGAACCATTGCATGGACGCACTGACTTCAGTCTATAAAGAAGGTTAAAAAACACTCTTAAATTGTGAGCAAACTGACTTGGGGGCGGGAGGTCCTCAGACCCTTCTGTATGGTTTCATATGCATCATAAAGTCATCTTAAAATGTGTCTCTCTTGTTTCACGGCATAGTATGATAGAGATAATCAGCTGGCATAAATTGTTGTCTCTCTATTGGCCAAATTCAAAAAAAAAATCCTAGCAATGCTAATATTAAAGACATTTTTTTTCCTTTTTAGGTGATATTAGTGCTTGCGAAATGTGCTGTAAGGACGGGCATTCAGAATGAATCCTCTTTATGTGTGACACAAGTAGCAGCAGTACAAACAGCCCTCTACATCATACTGCAACCCCACTAGGTGGGAAGAATAGATACCCAATTGACTTGTGGTCTGTAAATAGCATGGGCCTCATTCTTCACCATGATTAATGCAGTTTTATGCTGGTGAATTTCCAATGATTTCACTCTGCATCTTTAAGCACCTGATTTTGGAAGGTTTCACCTAAACCCACATTTGCCTAAGTTCCATAATTTTTGAACACAGGGACAATGATACTGTAGATGGGTGGCAACATGTGACCCACCAGACTGGCACCTTCTAGTGATGGCTATGAGGCAATTGTTTCAAGTTGTAAACCATCCAGTGGTCTTTGCTCCATCTTTTCAGTCAGAATCTAAGCTGTCCAGTGGAGCCCTTCACAGTTCCACCCTTTTCAGAGTCGAACACAGTCCAGTCCCACTTTGTCTCAATGGCCTCTGTCTGTCCATTCATTGCTTTCCTGGTGGTCAGGGGGAGGGGCCTGGGCCCACCCACTTCTCCAGGCCCCAACCCAAGGACCCTATGCACACTGACTGAGTGCCCCCCTACACCCCTAATCCAGCTCAGTTTGCAGTTTAACAGGTCCCCTGAGTCATATCCATGCCCCCCCAGGTACTTTTTCCTTATATGAGGGTCTGCTTTCCTTCTGAACCCTGGCTGCCTGCAGTGCATTGTCCCTGGTCCTGTCTGCTGTCAAGAGGGCTTCATCATACCCTGTCTTCACAACTGCTAGCGGCAGCCTTCCCCAACCTGTGGCTGCAGCCCAGGTTTATACAGGCTCCTCAGCCCTCATTGGCTCCCCCAGCCACCAGTTTCTATTGGCTGTGCCCCTTTCCCTGGGGTTTTAACCCCTTCTCTTCCAGAGAGGGTAAATCATTTTGCTACAGATACCCACTGTTCTTTGTACAGTACTTTGAGGGCTGCAGAATTGAAGCAGTATAGAAATGCTGTGTGTTTATTATCTCAAATAGTGAATCACAATTAGGAAATATAGAGCAAGCTGGAACATGAATTAAACCCCGCAGATATGAGCAAAGAAAAATGGGAGAAGTGCTTTTAAAACTAATACTAAAAATCTAAACCTCATTCTTTGAGGGCAGGGACCAGTGTAATTGCTGAAACAAGGGAGTAGAGTAGCATGGGAGTTCTGGGAAGGGCACTTGCATCCATTGCACACATGTGGCATGTGAATAGAAAAAGACAGCCAAAGGACTAGATTGATCAAAATGATCGAAAGGAATTATTGAAATGAAAAATAGTCGAAGCATGAGCCAAAATCTTGCAGACAATCATAGTTTATACTTTGCAAAGATCCAAAGGGGCAGTTGAGTTAGTTTATTTCAGTAAAACAAACAAACGAGTACGGTGGCACTGAAGGCTAACAAATATATTTATTGCATGAGCTTTTGTGGGAGGAAATCCCACTTTGTCAGACTCTTAAAGCATCTAACGAGCTTTTGTGGGAGAAAATTCCACTTTGTCAGACGCTTAAAGCATCTAACGAGCTTTTGTGGGAGAAAATTCCACTTTGTCAGACACTTAAAGCATCTGAGGAAGTGGGATTTCCTCCCATGAAAGCTCATGCAATAAATATATTTGTTAGTCTTTAAGTGCCACAGGACTCCTTGTTTGTTAGTTTATATTTTGTGCAAGTTTAACAAATATTAATGCTGTATCTTGGCTAGTGAAGTGATAATATACAACCCATAGTAAAGTTTTGATGTTACACCAATGGATCAACATAACAAGGCTTTTGTGGGCTCTAGAAGGCAGAATCAGACCCTAAAATGCTTTTTTAATGCTTTGCAAATATGTGAGTTAATATGGTAGTTTGAGGCTTACTGGTTTTAGTCCCTTTGTCATAATTTTGCTATGTGATCAGAGATCTGTTTCTGATACAGTTCCAGGAACTACATCTGGCTCCAGAAAATGGTTATGTTTGAAGTAACACGGATTTGCTGTTGATGTGTCTACATCTTTCCCCACTGTAGTACATCAGAGCCATTGTAGCAGGTAATGAAACTGCACCTTGAGCTTGCTGGAGCTCTAATCCCTCACATCTATAGCCCACAGGATGAGATTTTGATATGTGATTTTTATTCAAGTCCAGTTCTCTTTGTTTGCGCTGTACAAAGAAAAAAAAAAGTCTTGTCACTGAAGAAGAAAAAAACAATGGTGTCAGTGTTGATTCTGTCAGTGTGCACAGGATACATTAGCCGCAGAGTGAACTCATAGACAGAAAAGACCAGAAGAGGTAGTTTACTGAGAACAAAGTTTGCTTTACAGTTTCTCTGCAGAATAAAGGATGGTGTTCTCTAGCACCTCTCATTTTCAAGGTGTCCCAGAACACTTCACAATAATGAACTGCATCTGGTGACT
The DNA here is from genome assembly GCA_007922195.1 of Podocnemis expansa. Taxonomy (NCBI): domain Eukaryota; kingdom Metazoa; phylum Chordata; order Testudines; family Podocnemididae; genus Podocnemis; species Podocnemis expansa. The sequence goes on from ML681992.1 coordinate 47,551,593, forward strand.
CTGTAGGCAGATATGACCAGCCTCGTGTTCCCTGCAACTACTGTATGCACAGACATGGACATCATGTACCACTTTTCGATTGACAGATAGGAGTGTTGGCTGGGTGCATCCTCTGCCTCTGGGTCTGAAAACTTGCCTGCATTTTCACAAATTCATTGGGATTTCATACTCTACATGGGGAGTCCCACTCTAAGGGTGTGAAGACCCCAGAGACAGCAGAATCAGTGTGGATTTGAAAAGCCTCTGTGGGAGATGTGAAGTGCTTTGGGTCAGAAGAGAAGTTTGGATTATTGGACTTGCTGGTTCTTGGTCCACCTGTAATGCACAGTCCTGGCTTTCTGTGTATGAAGAATGGGATGGCTTCACACAGATGACTTATTGCTACTGCTTGCTAACTCCAGATGCACCCTGCTGGGAGAGGGACATGAGGAGAAGACAGGTGCAATAGCTGTAAACCCAGAGCACAGAGATTGCATGCTTTGTGTGTCTTTTGGTCTGCAAAGAATACCAAGCGGGACACGAAGAGACAGAACCATACCTACAACGTCTTGTGAGCCAGTAGATCTCTACAGAATGGTGTACGTCACACAGCTGAAAGCCCTGCAAATAGTGTAGTGGCTAGCACCTCTGCTTAACATACAGAAAGTCCTGGGTTCAATTCCCAGGGGGTTGGACTTGATGATCTCATGAGGTCCCTTCCAGCCCTATGATTGGATTTGGATATGGTAAAATGTTAATAATGATGGATAAAAGCAAGCTAAATGTGCTTAAAAGGAATTCCCCTCTGAACTCCTGTTAGGGTGTCAAATCAAATCCTATCATAGGGCTGGAAGGGACCTCATGAGATCATTGAGTCCAACCCCCTAGGAACTGAACCCAGGACCTTCTGCATGTTAAGCAGTGGTGCTAGCCACTACACTATTCGTTCCACATTGCCCCAAACACAGCACTCTGTAAGATGCTTTGCACCCATTGACGTCAAGGAGAGCTTGAGCTGTTTTAGTGGATTGCAGGAATGCTTAGCATCTCGCATGGCTGAGTAATCCTCCTTTAGCTCAAGTGCTATAGGACTGAGGCCTGGAGTTGAAGGATGAGGATTTTAATTCATTGTGCATGTGTATAATTGTTGTTAGCAGGCCTGGGAGGGGAGACATTCTTCTGTTGCTACAGTGGTACACGACATGTACAGTGTAGTTATGTGGGTTGATTATATGGGAAAGGGTATGCTTATTTGGGTTAAAATACTTGGAGTTCTGATGAAATTTGATACCATCTAAATATTCTGTGCTTCTCGCAAATATTTGTTGTTTGGCCATTCAAATTTCATAAAATTAGGTCTTTTTTTTAACATAGACCACCAGTCATGAAGAGATAGCTTCCAAGAGTCCCTTCATGCAGTTACATGGCATATATAGAATAAAAATAATATAAAAACAAGTTTTTAGAACAGACAACCTTAAAACCAGTGCATTAAAACAGAGAAAACAAGTACAGAAGTAATTCAGAGTGGTCAGACTTCTTGTGTGAGGCATTTTAATCACTATGAATGCATTTTTTTGCAAAAGGCTGGCTGTACATGCTACACTGGCCTGCCAACCTTTAGCAAACAAATTCATTCACGGTGCTTAAAATGCCTCGTGCAAGAAGTCTGACCACTCTGAATTACTTCTGTACTTGTTTTCTCCATTTTAGTGTGTTGGCTTTAAGGACATCTGGTCTAAGAAACTTGTTTTTATATTTTTTTCTATTTAAACTAAAAGAAGATCAAATCAAAACCCAGGAATACCACTTGCTTGAAACCTAATCAATAACCATTTCACCATCTGCTGGAGGAAGGTGAGAAAGCACAGGGAATACAGACAGATGGACACAAGATGGAGTGAAGTTAATATAAAGATCGTCTAATAATAATAATGAGCATGCAGTTCTACATTCAAGAGATTATTCTGCAACTGACATTGAGAAGTGAATATTGTCCCACTTGTGGAATGACTGCAGAATGCACTGTTCCCTCTGAGCTGTGCATGTGTGTGCATGCACACAGATCATGAAGCCTGCGCACACAACAAAATAAAGTGTGTGCAAAAAAATTCAATAGTGCTAATATTGGTGCTTACAAAGAAATGTTTTTGTGCACACAAAGAAATTGTTTGTGCACACAGTCTACAAGTAATTAGAGGGAACATTGGCAGAATGCATTTATTTCTGTTCTCTACTCTAGTGAAAGGTCTTGGGTTACTATTGCAGGAGGAATGGGAAGTAAATGAAAAGTGTATCCAGGAAAGGATGCTCATAATTTGTTATCTGTGCAGAATACATGTTGTTAGACTGCAGGTGTCTTCCCAGAAGGAACCCAGAACAGACACTCCACATAAAAAACATTGATTGATGGTTCTTTCAGAGTAAGACTGTTTGCAAACAAAAACACAAGACTGTAAAATGTCTTGTTATGCTCCGGAGACAAGCTGATGTGACAAGAAGCAAATGGGCATGTATACCTTAAGGCAAAGTAGGTAATAGCTAAACATAAGTTGATATGGTGTCTAATCTACTTTTGAAAATCTTGTTTGGTACCTCCTTGCACCTTCAGGTTTCTAGATACCTTTAAAAATAAGTCCCTTTTGAAAATGAAATTCAGACCTGAAGTCTCATTTTTACAAGTGTCCAGGCTCTAGTCTGCTAAGTGACTTAGGGCAAAACCTTCAAAGGTATTTAGGGGCCCAATTCATTTTGATTCTTTGCGTATTTGGGATTAGGAACTTTAGAAAGTTTTTTCTTTCATCTCATAAACAACTTCTTGTTATAAGGGAACCGCTATGGGAGAACAAATATTTCATGATGGATAATATAGTCACATTGCTTAATGCACTACATGAAGATGCTCAGGTAGTACAGAGATGGGCATAGGATAAGAATCCATGCAGAATAGTATACAACACAGAATATTATGGGCTTTCAACAAATAAAAGTAAAAGCAAGCTTTGGGGGACTATCTTGTTCCAATGGGAGTTATGGGTGCTCAGCTCGTCTCAGCTTGGCCTTAATATTGTAAATCTTTTAGCCAGCAAAGTCCATTTCACTCATATTTGATCACAGGGAAAGTTTAAAAAATATTAATATAAACTATAAATGAAAGGAACCCATAATTCTGCCTTGGAATAGTTAATACAGCCACATGGAATGCACCGGGAAACTCTTTTTTCAAATGTCGACCCAGGGAGAAAATATTGAAGTGAAAAACCAGACATCTCCTACTTGTTTTACAAGCTTCCTGGTCCTATACTAGTGCTGTGAAGTAGCCTTAAGCCTCAGAAGTCACTTTTAATCCATTTTTCTCTGTGTTTCTACTTTCTCAGTGAGCATCATCAGCACATTTGTTCTGAAAGTCTCAGGAACAGCAGAGGGCAGATAATTTTCTGTATCTTCCTCCTGAGGCAAACCACAGGCAAAGCAGAAAACAGTGCACAACAGCTATTGCAATATACATCCTATAGACCTTCTTTAGCCTTCAGATATGCCTTGATCTAGGTAAATTAGCACTGCTCCATGGTGTACATCCATCGTAATGTCTAGAAATTGCTACTGACACCAAATGAACTATACCAGGTTACAGCCTCTGGGAATCTGGTCTGCTGTGTCTCTTAAGGCAGCTGCATACACATAGGCTGTGCCCTCATTGCAAAAGAAGAGTGCTTTTGCATCTAGATAGCTCTCTTCAGGTAAAATTCTAGTAGAGACAAAGCACAAATAGTTTTACTTCAGCTTAACCAGTTGAGTATTCGCAGATGGGGAGTAAACAAGGCAGGATTAAGGCAGGGGCTTTAGGAGCTGCAGCCCTTGGGCTCTGCCTAAAGGAGGGTCCCATTGGTCCCCAAAAATCCGCCTGAGTGAGGAGCCGTTGCTGCTTGCCTTCAGCCTGCCTGCTCAGCCCCCCCGATTGGCTGGTCTACTCATCAGCAAACCTGAGGGCTGGGGCAGGAGTGCTGTGGCCTCTGGCCCACCCCTCCCCAACCTCCAGCAGCAATGCCAGCTTCTGTTGGCTTGTGCCCCCCATGCCCACCTGCCAGCAGCATGCCCCCTGTGTAACCCGCTCCTCCACAGCAGCACCGGCTGGGGCCTGGAAGTCCCTGACTCCACCCTCCAGTGGGGGGGGCAATAAGAGGGCCACAAGGTTGGGCAGGCCTCGGCCCCTCCCAGCCCTTAATCCAGCCCTGTGTGATATAGGGTTGATCTCAACTAGATACATGTGGTTAAATCTTGTCTCGTCTCGTCTTCACTAAGGGTATGTCCAAACGAGACTTTTATTTTGAAACAACACTGGTTGTTTTGAAATAAAAAACTGAATGGCCACACAACGTTTTCTTATTTCGAAATGACAGGCTCTGTCATTTTGAAATAAGAACCATCATTTTGAAACAGCTTAAACCCCATTCATTTCGAAACAGCTGTTATTTTGAAATGGTTATTTAGAAATAATGCTGTTTGGACGTGTTGTTTTGAAACAACACCATTGTTTCAAAACAACTGTTTCAAAACAACATGTCCAAATGGCCTTATTTCGAAATAACCATTTCGAAATAACAGCTGTTTTGAAAGCAGGCTTTCCCTTAATTCAAATTAATATTTCCTTAATTCGAATTTACTTATTTCAAAATAATGATGTATGAGTGGACATAGCCTAAGATTGTATTCCCAAGTAGAGATATCCATGTAAAAACCCCATTTTTATCTGTAGCTGACACCAGAATTTGCCTCAGACTTAAACAATATCTACCAAAGGGGTGCTCTGTATGAATGCAGTAAGACAAATTCAGTAATAACAGTATTTTGCAAGATTTAATTTAGTAAGAAACTGTTACATATTTAATGAACATAATGACAGTGACAGCATCAGCCTGTTAAGTCAGCCCAAGCATGGCCAAGAAAGTGCTCGTCTCTATGAAGCATTTAATTAATCAAGACTTTCGAACGGTAGCTGTATTAAACTAGTTAAGCAAAACAAACAAGGAAAGGTTATGAGATAAATAAATTTGTTAGACTTTAAAAGTGCCACCAGACTCCTTGTTTTCTATTTGCCCTGAAGTTTCACTGTTGCATCCATTCTTTTTTCTTTTTCTCTTGCTGGACCAATTTCTGCCCTCATTTACACCTGTTCAAATGCACTGACTTTCAAAGAGCATAACTGGGGCAGAATTTCCCCTTTAAAGTTAAAGTCATGTGACCCTTTCCAACTTCAGGTCTAGTATCTTGTCTCTGTGTGGAGAGAGTGCAGGAAATGCCATAGGGGAGAATAAGAAAATAATTTATTTCCTGGGGATGCTTTATACTAACTCCATCATTTACTGGCTGAGTAAAGTCCTGAAATATGAAATTTTATATCCTTTTATCCTGTTTTATGTGGCTGTAGTTGATGTTATCCACATAATGAGTGGATAAGCTGCCCTACACTTTGTAGTGAATGTTGTTACAGGTCTGCTGCTATGTTTCCTTCACAGAGAAGTTCACATTTAATTGGCTGGCAAAGTGATTTCTCTACACAATCTTTAAAATGCTTTGAGATCCTCTAGAACAAAATGAGTAGTAAAGGCTTCAGATTATGAATGTAAAACGGAATATTTTGTTAAGGATTTTTTATATTTGTAAACACAAATGACTGGACAGAGATCAAGCCACTCTTTAGTGGTTTATAGGACAAGGAAATAAGATAGTCACCTTGCTTTGTGCTCTAGGGGGCACGTGTCTATTAAAAAAACACCAACAAAATTGGCGGTCTCAGGACATGACCGAGGACTGAGGCAACACAGATGCTGATGTAAACTTAGCACAATGTATTTGTGTGGTGTGGGATGCTCGCCTGGCCACTTGCTTTGGAGCTGTTCTGTGGATAGAGGCCTGATAATCCGTCACAATACATGGACCCTGCTGTCACTTTGAAAATAATAATAAATAATAATAATAATAATAATAATAATCCCTCACAAAAATGGTATTCAGTTTGGAGGTCCAAACTCAGGGCCTTTCCATTTAGTATTTTGCATATTCATGTAATCAACAATCTTCATACACTATCCGTTCTCTAGTAAGCCAGTATTTGCTCTCATAATGAGTTCCAAAGGCTGTACAGAAACATACCATATGTGCCATTTCAATTTGCAATAGCAAATGGCTAAAAATTTGCACATGCAAATATGCTCAGAGTTCTTTGCTTGTCAATTTACCATTCCATTTAAACATTGCCAGACAAAAAGTGAACAGTGTAACTATTATGAAGAACAATCTTGAAAAAGCCACAGCCCTTTGCGTAACAACTCTGTCTCTCATATTTAATGTAGAGAACGTACTGTCACTGTCATACCCTGGCTTTTTGTGAAACTCCTGCACTGTGCAGCTCATTAATGGCTCTCAATGCCTTTTCTTTTACAAAATGTTTTTAGTCTATTAAAATTAAATACTTATGCATCTGCCTAATCATGTGATTCTTATTCGTAGCTTCTACAGACTCATAATGACACTGCACTAGAATCTATCCTTCATCTTTCTAGGCTATGAATGGTGCTAAAATGCTCAATATTAATCCTCTTTTTGTGTGTCAAGGTTCTTTAGAATCTCCTGGAGCAATTTTTGATAGCAGACAGTGTATCATTTACAAAGCATGAAGTATATGCTAATGAGATGCTAAAAGTATCAACAACATTTGTAAATTAAGAGTTGGAGATAAGCCCTCAAAATGAGTTCTTGGAAGCATAACGTAATGTATATTTGTAAGTACAAATATACATGTTTTCTGTAAGTGTCTATATAGAAATACAGACTCTTTTGTGTTTATTCCATCACTAGAATTCACTTAGGAGGTAGCCAAAAACTATATAGTGTGCATATTCTTTGATGCCATTTTCATCTGACAATGAGTTTTTGCAAGAAGCAAATGTTCTAGTACTTTAAGGATGCCATTTCCCTACTGCACCACTACTAATGGTCACAATATGAAGGGTCCAAATATTTGCTAAGAAAAAAGCTGATTGGTAGAGCCCTGTGCAGATACAAATACATACATCTGCATCCGATCTGCAACTGTAAGAAGTGGTCCACAGATATCTGTGTGGTATCCACAGATGTGAATATCTGGGGATATCTGCATATTGCACAGCTCTGGCTCTGCACAGATAAAAATATGTGGCCCTGTGTCCAATTTGCATCCACAAGAAATGGTCTGCAGATATCCACAGCTATAATGCCGATACCCATGGATTTGCAGGACTCTACTGATTGGACAGTCTTTAATTTCACCTTTATTCTCAAGAAATTAGACAGGGAAAGATAAAGAGAGACCTTGTGGGCAGTCTGCATTTGTGAAAAGGAGTAGTGAAGAAGAAAGACAAGAGAATGGATATGACCATAAAGCAATGGCTAGAATGAGGAGCTGGTTATGAGGTTCCTTGGTATTTTCCAAACCATTTAATTATTTCTTTTAAAAGAGATCAATACAAGTATTTCAGTTCCCAATGAAACTAAATAGTGCCACCTCTGGTTTCATATGTGTTTTTGCTTGGATCCCTTTTTAATGACCATCTGTCTTCTTTTTCTATAGCATCCATCTCTGTGCTATCTATCTGTTTCCCAAGGAAATCAGTTCTGCATGGTGAAGTCCCTGGATACTGTTGACATTTCAGCTTATCTCCTCTCTCTGTTTGGGGAATACATGAAAAAAAATCTTCATCACACTTAGAACAATTAAACTGTGCCAAAGTGTAACTAACTTTGTATGGATGAGGAACACTGCTGGTGATGGCAAGACAATTTCAACAATGTGATTTTGGCATAAACTACAAGCTCCTGGTTTTGAAACAAACATACAAGGAAATAATTCTTCTCTCCTAAATGTGGTTCTCCATTATACGTCATGCAATTGTACTGTTCAGCAATGTGTTCTCCACCAGTACAATGACTGAAATGTTTGTATATGTTCTGGGGAGAAAGAAGAAAACATGCTGTGGATAAGGGATCTGTAGTTTGGATCCATCACAAGATTTTGGCACATAAATTTTTACATATAGGTGTGATATATTCAAATGATTTGGAACAAGTGAGCCAAATTCTTCTCTGTTAAAACCAGAGCTTCAATGGGACTGTATAGGTATAAATGAGAACAAAATTTCACACCATATTTATCACTTAACAAACTGCCCGATGTCGCCTAGTTGATTAAGAGAGCATAGAGCTGGTAACCAGAGCAAATGTTAGTTATGTGGCCAGATGTCAGTCCCATCTCTCTGACATCTCAGCTGTAGGTCCCATCTCACAGTGCTTTTTTTTCTTGGGACCCAGTTGAAAACTTGCCCTTCTCACTGTATTGTTTCACATGCGTATATATGCCTCCTAACTGTATTTTCCACCTCATGCATATGAAAAAGTGGGTTGCAGCCCACAGAAGCTTATTTCCAAATAAATTTGTGAATCTTTAAGGTAACACAGGTCTTTCATTGTTTTTGCTGTATATAGACTAACACAGCTACTGCTCTGGAACTTATCTGTAATAGAAAGTGATGGTGAGTCTTACGCACATGCTCAAGGATTAACTGACTGCCATATGTGGGCTTAGGAGGAATCTTCCACTGGGGTAGATTGGCAGAAGCACTGGAGGTATTTTACCTTCCCTTATAGCATGGTCCATGAGTCACTTACTGGTTGTTTCTCTATACAGTTGGTCCTCGATTTTTTGGACCAAAGGGGGGGAGGAGACATCCGGATTTCTCAAATGTCTGGGAAATTGAAAGCCTCCTCCCGCCCGAGCTCAGCGCTGGCTCCCTATTCCCCTGGGGAGGCGTGGCTGGCGGGGGGTTGGCTGTTTGGCTGCTCTGCCCACCACGGTGAGGCCGGGCAGGCAGCCGGGCAGAGCAGCATCCAGCCCTTGGTCCCCCCCAAGAATTGGAAGGGGGGGGCGGTTAGGGCTCTCTTCCCTGGCCACCAGAGCAATACAGCCAGGGCCCCGGACTTCGGAAGATTTGGACGAATCTTCCGAAGTCTGGGAAAGCAGGGTCCTCTAAACTGAGGATGTACTGCACTTTGAAATCTTTAAATCATGATTTGGGAACTTTGGTGTCTCAGTTATAGATTTGCAGGAGTGTATGGGAGGTTCTCTCACTGCATTGTGTAGGAGGTCAGACTAGATGATCATATTGGTTCGTTCTGACCTTTGAGTCTATGAAACTATTAAAAGTAACATGCATCTGGATCATCAGGAAGTGCAGAATCATTTTTAAATGCTATGACTAATATTGGCCTAATCTGAGATCCTGTTGTCCTTTTAAATTAAGCCAAGAATATCAAGAATCTAACCTATGGAATTCTTGATTTTCAGTTCTGTTACTTTTGTCTTGCCTCTTCCTTCCATCTTACCTTTAATGATACCCACCAAATAGCATCTTGTCTTAAATGAGACCATGATCTTGTGATAATATATGAAAAAACTACTGAACTTGCCCAGACTCCTGACTGAAGATAATTTGGCCCCACAGGGAGCTACCCATTGATTAGATGCAAAGCTTCTGGAGTTAGGAGCCTTGCTGTGCTATGTGTTTGTACCACATAGTTCCTAAAACAATGGGGGTCCTAATCCAGGATGGGGCTTCAAGTTGGTACTGCAATGCACACACTGAAGATCACCCATCTTTAAACTGAAGCAAGTTATGCTTAACAACCTTTGTTTGGTGCTCTGAGATATTTGGTATGGATGAAAAGTGCTGTACAAAACCTGAGTTTGATCAATATTTAATTTTTCAGCAAGTCTAAAGTCAATGTAGGAGATACTTTACTTGGGGTTGGGGGAGTAGGAACAGGAGATGAGACCATCCCAATCCAGTATGCAGATACATCATTGTTCTAAAGCTTCAAGGAGCTACTCTTTATTGACACAGCAAATCTGCTCTGTTTATTCATTTCTGGTGTAACCTTTTTGTCTTTGATACTCTAGCTTGTTGTGCGAACTGATCTGTTCCTTCCTCATGGAATATAAGACATTAACAAAACCATCACAGGATGGTTAAGGGATTATTTTGGCCCAGCCAGCACCGTCCTGTCACGCTGAAAGCAAATGCTTCATCTGGTGGAGGAAGTAAAAGACAGGGAAACAGCTCATTTGGTGGCAGGCCTGGAAGACAGCCGACCTGTAGCCCACAGCTCCAGCAGCACAGGGCAGAGGGAAGGCTGAAATTGCCAGATAACTGCCCCAAAGGGCCCTCCCTCAGTGAAAGGGAGAACAACTCTAGAAATAACCAGAGAGGGAAGTATTCCACTCTCCCCCACATATTACCTGGCCGCAGGTAATCCTTTTTATTTTCTTGATTTGGACTACCCCAGCAAAGCAAAGTTTTGTCTCTGCTGTCCCAGGGGAAGGAAGAGAAATAGGAAGTGGCCCCAGAAAGGGAGCTTTGCCTTGGTTGCCAGACCACTGGTAACCTCAAGTCTATGGGTCAGAGCCTGATGCAGAAAGAGGTCCAGAACTCCGCTACAAACACATACCTGCTGGTTGTGGGTTGTGGGCCTGACCCCTAGTTCATAGAATCATAGGGTTCGGAGGGACTTCAAGAGGTGATCTAGTCCAATTCCCTGCTAAAAGCAGGACCGCTCCCACTAAATCATCCTAGCCAGGATATTGTCTGACCAGACCTTAAATATCTCCAAAGATGGAAATGCCACCATCTCCCTAGGCAACACATTCTAATGCTTCGTCACTCTCCTAATGAGAAAGTTTTTCCTAATATCCAGCCTCGACCTCCTCAGCTGCAACTTGAAACCATTGCTCCTTGTTCTGTCCTCTGTTATGAACAAGAACAGGTGAGCTCCGTCCTCCTTGGAGCATCTCTTCCAGTAGCTGAAAATTGCTATCAAATCCCCCCTCAGTCTTCTCTTCTGCAGCCTAAACAAGCCTAGTTCCTTCAGTCTCTCTTAATAGGTGTTGTGTTCCAGCCCCTTGATCATTTTAGTTGCCCTCTGCTGGACTCATTCTAATTTGTCCACGTTCTTTTTGTAGTGGGGAGCCCAAAACTGGACACAGTATTCCAGATGCGGCCTCACCAGTGCCGAATAGAGGGGAATAATCACATCCCTCAATCTGCTGGCAACGCTCCTACTGATACAGCCCAATATACCATTAACCTTTTTGGCTACAAGAGCATACTGCTGACTAATATCCATCTTCCTGTCCACCATAACCCCAAGGTCCTTTTCTACAGTATACTTATACTTCAGAACTAACCCCTGAATGTGGATACTTGCAGGCCTATAAGTACTACTGTAATCATAGAGCTGTAGGACGGGAAGGGATTTCAGTAGGTCATATAGCAAAGTCTCTGGCACTGAGAAAAGGCTGAGTATTAGCTAGACCAGGGGTGGCCAAACTTATGGAACTCAAGAGCCACAGAAGTTGATTATTAAACCTTCAAGAGCTGCACTGAGGCATACAGCCATATACTTTTACATGCTAAATTGATTTGCTGATGTTCTTCCACGAGCCACACTTTTTCATTCAAGAGCCACATGTGGCTCCTGAGCCACAGTTTGGCCACGCCAGATCTAGACCATCCCAGATTGGTCTTTGTTTAACCTAGTCTTAAGACTTCTGGTCATGGAGGTGCCACAACCTCCATAACTATTTTTTTTCCAGAGCTTAACTGCTGTCATTGTTAGGAAGCTCTTCCTAATGTCTAACTTCAGTCTTCCTTGCTGCAGTTTAATCCGAATACTTCTTACCCTCTCTCCTCAGTGGTTAAGGAGAACAATTTATCACCCTTCTCTTTATAACAACCTTTACATATTTGAAGACTATTATCATGTCTCCCACAGACTTTTTCAGAGTAAACACATCAATTTTTTTTCAATCTTTCCTTGTAGGTCATATTTTCTAGATCATGGATCATTTTTGTTGATCTCCTCAGGGCCTCCTCCAGTTTATCCATGTTTTCCATCTGTTGTGGCCAGAACTGGAAGTGGCACTTCACTTGAGACTTTATCAGTGTTGAGCCAAATGGGAGAACTAGTTCTCAAGTCTTGTGCCATTACTCCCGCTAATACATCCAGAATTAAAAAGACAATATCCATTATTGACTGTCATTTGGTTTGTGATCCACTGTAATCCCCAGATCTTTTACTGCAGTATTCCTAACTCTGCAGTCATTTTGCATTTTTTATTTGTCTATTTGATTATTCCTTTCTAGGCCTAGTACTTTGCATTTGTCCAGAATTTCATCCTGTTTATTCAAACCATTTATGCAGGTCTTCAAGATCATTTGGAATTCTAAACTTGTCCTCCAAAGAGCTTGCAATCAGTTCCAGCTTGGTAACACCGCAAACTTTGTAAATGTATTCTCTGTGCTATTACCCAAATCATTTATGAATATGAATTAATAATGATTATGAAGAGGAATTCTCAACTGGTATTTGGAAAACATGCAGCACACGTGTCTAATAAATGTCGATCATTTGTCTTTCATCTCTCTATCCATTTCCAGTAACTTTTTCACACCTTTCCATTACTCATTTTTCTCCTCCCAAGGGCCACAACTGCATACTTATTAGTGAATGAGTGATAGGTTTAAATTCTGGAAAAACAAATATATGTAGCTCATTGCATTAAATAACAGATACCATTGGGAATTAAGACAACTATCCTGTTCTGGTATAATTACACATAAACCAGGTTCACATTCAATGAACGTTTTCCCTTTTGAAATAATCTAGTTGTCTGAGACAAGTCCCTATGCTTAATATAAGAATATAAGAATACCAATGAAACCGGTAACATCTTAACTAGTGGAAGAAGTTTCATAACCACAGCATCTCTGGATCCTTACAAGGTATAAAATGTGTGTGATTCCCCAGGAGGCAATGGAGAACATCAGGTCAGAATATTCATTTGTTTTTTGCAAATGATATTTTTGGATTAATTTAAAAGGACAACAAGAACCCAGATAAGGCTAACATTAGTCTTTGCTTTTTAAAATGATTTTGTGGTTAAATTTAAAAAAATTGAAAAAACTTTACATAATTTTAGGTAAATTTAAATTCAAATTTGTTATTACTGTTTGCGTGTATAGCAGGTCAAAAGTCAAAATTTCCACTCCACTGGAAATTCTGACATTTCAAAACATTTCTGTTCAAATCAGAATGAGAACAAAAACAACTGAAATTTCAAAATAAAAAAAATAGAATTAATTTTCAGATTATTTGACAGATTCCCGTTAGAGAAAATCAAAACATTTTCACCTTGTACCATACTCTTCAAATATTGTTTCACTCACAACTGATTGAGCCACTCAGCAAGGAGGCCAGTTGTTGGCATTGGACAGTCAGGAGTTAATGTGAATGCTAGTGAGACATGGTACACCTGATTTGCAGATTAATAAGGTTTAAGGTGCAAGATATTTATAGATATATTAATTATATATGAAGTTTAAAAATAATTAATATATTTTATATTTTTTAAGCTTGGAGAGCTAGCAGTTATAGGAACAACTTTTTTTAGGGTCCCTGTCAGGGAGTGACTTTTAACTGGCAGCACTATTTGCAAAATTAGGTGTTGACGGCATATCCTTTTTTTGTTTGTTTGTTTAAGTAATATTTTCTCAATATTTGATAAATAGCTTTTATTTAATTACTCACTGAAGGAAATTCTGCTCTTGAATACCTGTTTTTGTCAAACCACAAAC